>JABXJD010000005.1:6762500-6970000 GCA_013375575.1 Percina caprodes | reverse complement strand
TGTTGCTCAACTATTCTTTTAATTTGGACCGTCAGATAAAAGTTTTAGAGTCACAGGCAGAGTCTCTCACCTTTCTTTTGTTCTTTGTACAATGTGTCCTAGCTATCGGAAGTAGGCATCGTGGGAGAAAGTCCTCGATCAGTTCTCAGTCTTGCCTCAGTGTAGAAAACACATTCTACTGCCATTCCCACCTAGACAAGAGACCAGAGGAGATTGGTTGATTGTTACTAATGCAAGCTCTAGCGGGGCTTTATCAATGCAATAAAGTTGGGAGCCAGGAGTTATCAGTGATGGCAGGCCAGCTAATACAGCTCAGCCTGAGCCAGGCTAATCATTTACAGCAGCGGTCTAAGCAGGGCACACAGCGGTTAGCCCACTAGCATCATAAGCCTAATTAGTGAGCGCGGCCTCGCTTGTTGGCTGCCTGTCTGTGTTGGACAAATGGGACATGAGTTTAAAAAGTATAAAGATGTGGAGGACAGGTGTGAGATATGAACTTGTCGGAGTGCCAGAAGAAGAAAAAAACTAGGCATCAGTGATTACCTAAAGAGCCTTAGACTCAGGAGACAGCCGGTCTTTATGATAGAATCAATAACCATTCATGGTCTGCTGCTCTGGAACCAGCAGTTTTTCCTCTAACGCACACAGATCAATACAGGTGATTATCAGAGTTAACCCTTCACTCTCTGTGATATTTAATCTTCAGACAGCAAGGCATACAGCTCAATGTCGTAAGATTACATACAGTCAAGACACATACAGTCAGGCAAAGTATTGACATAACGAAAAGATGTTGGTTGGATTCTGTGCTCATAAAATGTGGAATGACTAAACCAAATTGAAAATACTTTTCCCACTGACACCAAGTCCCACAATGACTCTCACCAAAATTGATTTGAGCTCAGTTCTCCTGCACTTTTATTGTCTTCTTTGTAACTGTTAATATTCCAGCATACTACCATTGACAGCATAGAGAGTAATGAAATAATAATTTTTTGGACCTACCTCGCAACCTTTATGTGTGGTATTGTGTTTTGTATGATGATGCCCTTCTTGCCCTAGGTTGACTCTATGTCTAAGGTCAACCCTTCTCTCTCATTAGTCTTGACCCTCTGCAACCTCCTCTCATCTCCGGTGACAAGCAGGTCAAACCAAACACACTAATTATGGAGAGTTGGAGGTGGAGAGCGTTAATGTTTATGAGCTAAAAAGAGGCAAACAAAAACTAAAGCCTGGGTAAACAGTAGGAAGTTACACTGTGTCATAATTATGCTTTTCTCTCTTAATATTTACCATAATGTTGGATGCTACAAGAGGCTGGACAGAACTGGATGCTTTGGCTTCCTAACTACAGGTGGGCAGGGCTGTAAAACTTAGATTGGCTTTATTGATATGAAAATACAAAATACACATGCTTGCAACCAAACAGATACGTGCACACATGCATGAACAAGCTGCTGTACAGTCAAATGTTTAATTCCCCATGCAAACTGCTTGCCCTCTGTCTTTGTATATTGCTATGCCTGCACTGCCACACACATTTGCGCGCACACACACACACACACACACACACACACACACACACACACACACACACACACACACACACACAAACGCATAAGAGTCCAACAACACACATCAGAAAACATCTGATTCTCTTTATCACCACTGTTTCTATTTTATACTGATCCAAAATAGACATACTTGAAGAAACACAAACAGATGCACACAAGCGCACACAAAATCTACGTCTGATCCCAAATACCTCCAGAACAATCAGAAAACAATTCCCGGCATTTTATTCTCTCAGTGAGAGCTCAGCCACCAGCAAGAAACACCAGGCAGAATGGAGTAGTTAAAGTGAAAGTTATAACAATTATTACAACTAACATTATATTACAACCACAATGAACATATACACAGTACGTGTGTGTGCACAAATATGGTGTTCAATAAGCTTCCTAAACCCCTGATGGCATACTATTGAGTGACATGCAGGGAAACAGAAATTTAAGGGAAAAAAATAATAGGGAATGACAGAAGTGTTTTGCAATTCAAAGTCACTCAAAAACAATGTATATTCTGACACAGTATGGTGCCACTAAACAAAGGCGTATGGTTGGCGGCAAAAAGAGAAAAAGAGGTAAGGAGAGAGAAAAAGACAGAGAGGAGTTAAGATAACAAACCATTAAACTTGGCACAGCTGTCCAAAATCCTGAGGAAAGAGAGATAGAGCATCTTTAAACACTGTCATTTGACTTTGAACAAAGTGACTTTTGAAGTGAAAGAAGCCGTTTCCCCCTTTTTCCTTTTTTCCTTTTTTCCCTTCCCTCCACATTTTAATGCTCCCTGCTCTATCATGTAAATCCCCATTCAAATTAGTTGGGCATTAGAGCCCTCAGCAGTAATGTCAGAGAGACTGAATGAGATGGGGGACTTAAGCACCTAACGAACAATGAAATTCCCAAGCCTTGGGACAGGACAATTAAGAAGCAGGCTTAGCCAATGATGAAAATTTATTGCTATCTAATACATATTTCTATTTTCTGAACACTAACCAATTTGAATGTGATTAAGGGGGGTGGGGCGCTTCATTAAAGAGACGCTGGCTCTCAGAGGTCGCTGGGAGAGGAGCCTTTTGATGTTAAATTACAAATACGGAGGAGAAAGGCACTGCCATTGTCTTTTTGGGGTCCAAGTATTGTTTTCTGTGGTTCCCCTTAAATGGGTTAGTTAACCCCTCGCTGTCCAGGAGAGATGCTAATAAGACGGGCCTGGGGGAGCAAAAGGAGGGGGGCAGGAATGGAGAGGGCTTTTTAGTGGGATAATAGACAAAATAAATGCCTTAGCGTTTATTCCTTTCATCAGAATGAAAGCATCCATCCATTCATTGTTTCCTTCCTTTTCCTTGTGCGTCAGTCTGTCTGTTGGTTGTACTCACAGTGAGTGTCTTTGGCTCTGTTAGAGCCAATTGCACCGGAGGCTTTAGTTAAAGGAAAAGAACAGAAGGAGTGAAACTAACAAGCTCATTTGAAAAGAATTCAATTCTAAGCAGATTCACTTC
The DNA here is from genome assembly GCA_013375575.1 of Percina caprodes. Lineage (NCBI taxonomy): Eukaryota > Metazoa > Chordata > Actinopteri > Perciformes > Percidae > Percina > Percina caprodes. Next base: position 6,966,936 of record JABXJD010000005.1, on the reverse strand, counting down.
ATTCAGTTATGCTGCCAATAAACTTTGCTAAGATGTATTTGTTTTCAGAATCTCAGATGTGAGAGTGACATTTTCTTTTTCATTTCGGCCAGAACTCATCATTAGTCAAGTTGAGTTTACTGTACTGTGTGTTGGTGTTACAGTTCTGACACCTGTCCATTAAAACAACAACATGATCTTTCTCAGATAATAAAATAGAGTATGCTCTGCACAAAGTGTTTTCTGTCTAAACCAGTGACAGGAGGGTGCTGGTGGTCTGTATATGGGCCAGAAGAAGTAAGAGGAGAACCCCAGGACAAAAACCCCCAAGCTGAGAGCCAAGGCATCAGCGTCATATTGTTTTAAGCCAGAAATTAAGCTCTTGGAATGGCTTAGCAGAATACTCAGAAGGGGGAGAACAACGCATCTTTTGTTATTTAACGGTCTCGCTCGGAGAGAAGGACCATAATTCGGGTCAGAGAGGAGAGCAGCAAACTGTGCATATATCTTCTCCCCTGCAACACGCACCAGGGCCAGATTAATTTGCGTTAATGGATGCGTTCTCAGGCCTAGTTTGGAGGGGATAAAGGACATTTTCATTAACTTTCTTTATATTTAATGTTCAATTAGTTGCGGGTATACCGGACCATAATCAGATGGAAATATGGGCAGGAATTAATGCCCCGGCAGGAAGAAAGAAAGACCAAGGGATTGGTATGCACCCAATGCAAGCTGGGTGCAGATGTGCGTCTGTATGAGGGTATATATGTATGTGTGTGTGTGTGTGTGTGTGTGTGTGTGTGTGTGTGTGTCTTCATGAGTGTATAAAAACCGATGCTCAGCATGCATAGTATTACAGTACAAAGGTATTAAATCTCATAAATATATTTATAGAGATTAGTTGAGATATTTACATGAATACACAAATACGTGATGTGTCAGGAGCGATGCCAGTGGGCAAAAGAGAGAGAGAGAGAGAATAAAGGAGGTTTACAACAGCATAAAGACAAAATGAATGACACAGAAAATAGAAAAATCAAACGCTTTATTGTGTGGGTGAGGCAGGCTTTTATCATCCTGATAGGCAGTGTTGTGTGTGTGTGTGTGTGTGTGTGTGTGTCTGTGACTGATGCAGCGTGTTGTGTTGCATGTCACGCTGAATGATAGGATTACTCATTTTCCCCTTAGCAGAACACAAATCACTCTTTTATCCGCCATCATTGAATCTTTCCAGGGTTAAGTGTTTATGTTCACTGCCTCTCACTGCGCTCTGTGCGTAATCATATGTGTGTTGTCTCATTTGCACATTTTGTTTGTGTGTATATTCTACCAAACCTTCAACAGCAAAGTGAAATGGCAGAAACTAAATGGCTGCTAACAACTGTGACATCTTGTCTCACTTGTCTACAAAACTGAGGTGTGTGGGTGCGTGTATTTCTATCTCACATACACACACACACACACACACACACACACACACAAAGCAGTTTACAGGCTGAGATGTGGAAACAAACAGAAAAGAGTTGAAGAAGAAATGTACTGAAAGGGAAGCACTGCATATATGTGTGTGTGTGGGTGGGGGAGTGGGGGGTTATTCATGCGTGTGTGTGTGTTTGGGAGGTTGTGGAGTGACATACAGTATGCGGTCACTGTCTAGGGATTCGTGGCCTGGAGTTATGAATAGCACACTATGAAGACAACGACGACAACTTATTCTTCACATGGAAAGATCATTTTCATGTGTCATTTCAGTTGCACTGCTTCCTGTCGAGCCCGCTGGTTGCAAAATAGGCCAAACCTTGACGTGCAGATTTTTATATCACCTTGTGCACTCTCAAGAGGTGATTTAAGTAGAGGTTGTGACAGGGGCATCCCCTTTTTGATACCAAATTATGTACTGGGCTGCCCGTCTTATGGTGTCAATCCGCTTTGCTGCTTTTTGATACTGTCTCCCTCTCTTTCTTACACACCCCTACACACACACACACACACACACACACAAAGCTAGTTCTGTGCACGTTAGTAGTTTATGAGGAAGTGGCCGACTGTAGGCCGCTACAGTATATTCAGACATATGATCACAAAATGTACAGTAGTTGTAGGACAGTGAAAAAGAAAAGAAAAAAACTATAAAGTCTGCAGTCAGAGGGGTCATGAGGCATCAAGGGATCCTCTGCCAAGGTTATATTTTGTCTTAAATGTAAAGTGCATTACAAATCAAATGTATTATACTTGATCATTTTTTTTCATTTACAAAAAAGAATGAGATGTATACATGTTCAAACTTGCATGATTAATAACAGCGGGGAGAATCATTTGAGGGATTTCTGCCACATTCTCAGAATTTACACAACTTCAAGACATCAACTACATTCTATTAATGCATTTTCTAAACCCATTCAGTATGTGGAACACTTTCTAGTTTGACAAGAACAGCAGTGGGATGATTTATCTTCTAGAGAGAGAGAGAGAGGAAGACAGATAGGGGAAGCAAGACACCGACAGACTGCTCGTATGCAGTGTGCTCCACTTTGAATTAATTGAATCAACATATTTAAAAAAAAAAAAGTGATGTGTATTTCATTAGTCTTTCATGTCTGTGTCACAATAAACTAGTTAGAGTTTTCAATAATCTTTAGTCATAGTCAATGGATTTTTTTTACCATAGTGAAAGAAAAGTGGATTAACAAATCCAAAGTCCCCTCTGCTTGTATTGGCTTCAGTGTTTGTGCACTCCATCCAAGTGAATTCCTTTCCTACTTTCAAACAATTTCATGCTCCAATTCCAAAGCCTATACTGCTTCAAAGATAACAGGGGGAACATGGAGGAAATTCAGATTATTTGGCTAAGATTCCCTCTGAGTTCATTAGCTGCCCGCATTAATTAAAAACAAACAGGATAAATTGACCACAAATGGAATTTTGGGTGAAATCTTGTCAGCAATCCAATAAAGCTGTGAAAAAATATCATTTCAATTACAGTGTAAGCTGTCTAAAGCTGGGGTCAGATCTGCCTCTCTCCATTGAACTTCAGGGCTTCCCAGGCTCTGTCTTGGTGAGAGCATCTAGGGACTTGAACACAGACGATTACCGAGGTAATTTGGCTGAAAGCCCACTTGAATTGGCCCAGACCCTCGATAATATCAGCTTCACAATTAACCAACAAAAACAGATAACCTCCAAATCTCTGCAAACCGTTGCAGCTATAATAGCTCACTGGTCTTGCCTAACACACACACACACACACACACACACACACACACACACACACACACACACACTGTACATATACAGATACAGTGCAGAGGCACACACTCCCGAAATTACACACAAATGCTTACGCAAAACCCAAATACACTGCAGGGATTTCTGTCCAATTAACATGCATGCAAAGCAATTTAGAACCCAACAAGATGTTTTTGTCTGACTGCTCCAGGGTAATTTAGCACTTCTGTTTCCACACAAGCCTGCCATGAAGGGAGGGGAGCAAGAAGCAAAGAGGGGTTAGAAAAGTGGAATGGATTTCTTGATTAAAACTGGCCTTTTTCTCCCCTCTCTGTGCATACAGAAGCGTGAGGCTGCGGCTACTCACACGCAGCAAACATGCAGCGAATCCATATGCCCTAATACAGAGGCAGCATCATTGTTAATTTCCTTTGTTAGCCGTCTGCTCCCATGGCCGATTTAATTTGTGGTGGTGTTTCAGTGAGCGGAGGGCTGGAATTGAATTAACAGACATTCGTTCACTCGTACATTCTTCTGTCTCCGTCCCGATGTGTGTGTCAGTTTTACATATTGTTCAATAATTGGACTTATATTACAGTTAATGTGAATGCATGATCACACTGATGCATCTCTGCAACAGACGCCCGGAGATGGTTAGCTGCATGATGTGGTTTCTATAACAGCTTGGCCTTCATACCTAAATTATTTCTCAGATACATGCAATGAATGAGGAAAATTGAAAATGTACAAGGAATGTTTATAAGTATAAAGACTTTTTTGCTTTTATCTTTTTTTTCACATTGCTGTCAATGGCTCAAACGCCCCTATGTGTCTCTGTAGGTCTCTCTCACACACACATATCAGACAGAGTTTTAGAATGTTGATGAACTCACCTTTTTCGTTACAAAGTAATTGTTAAAAAAAAAGAGCAGATGGAAGTGACAGATAAAATATTATCGTTATCAAAGATAACATTAATGTATTTATATAGCGCTTTTCTAGTCTTAACAACTACTCAAAGCGATTTTACATCATACAGGAACCATTCACACACATTCATACACTGTGGCCGAAGATGCCGTACAAGGTGCCACCTGCTCATTAGATAAACACTCACACACATTCACACTCTGATGGCACAGCATTAGGGGCAACTCGGAGTTCAGTGTCTTGCCTAAGGACACTTCAACTGGGACTGTAAGGCCAGGGATTGAACCTTCCAATTGGCAGGCAACCACTCTACCACTGAGCCACAGCCACCCCACGTAGAAGACAAATGCTGAAAAAGAACAACATATCTGGGCCTCCCTTCACAACTCCCTTCTTCTCACCCTTTCTTCACGTAATTAAACCTATAGTCACTTTCAATTAGCTAGCCTTTCTCCCCATGCATGCCTTTATGCAAAAATTAATTAGTCAATTAGCCAATTAACATGTGCGTAGGTCTTTGTGTTAACGAGCCTTTTACAAGCTGTGGCAACCCGGCAGTAATGGCAGACAGGCAATAGACGCCATGGGACTAGTTTACACCACACAGATTCTACACAGCTGCGCTGCTGGCACACAATCCTGAAGCAGGCACACACAGACACACAGACACACACACACATGCATGCACACACACAGACACACACACACGCACACACACACTTTAATTTACTCTGCTTCAAACCCTTAACTCATACTCTACACAGCAGATGGACTTGCTTGCTTATTTTACCCCAGTTCGGTGATTAGATGTCTTTCATTAGGTGAATCAAGTATATTGGGACTGGACTGGAGTGAAGCCAGCAGTCCCTGTAGACTCCTTATGTTGCTGCATTGAGGCCCACCACTGCACACTGTTCCCGCTAAAAGTGCTGGCCCTTCCTATATTAGGCCCAGACCACAAATCACTGCAGTTTATTTTTACTGTGCATTGTACACAGACACATCTCCCACCCGAGTCACATAATACGCATGCCTTTTTTTTTTAATGCTCACACACAAATACACACAGACAGAAACTTTGTGCACTGTCCGGTTGTATCAGCGTGCGTCTGTTCTGTGTCTGTGTATAAATACGGCCCAGAGACAGCAGTAATGGCTCTTGCTTCAAATAAACAGAGAGCAGAGAAGCCTCCCATCCCTGCTTCCCTCTGACCTAAATCACGGCTGGACAGACACCCCACTTCCTCACACTGGACGTTCTCAAGAAGACCAGCGCTACGCTACTAGATTTGTGTGTGTGTGTGTGTGTGTGTGTGTGTGTGTGTGTGTGTGTGTGTGTGTGTGTGTGTGTGTGTGTGTGTGAATAACTGAGAGGCAGAGAGGGTTTTGATATATTCCACATGTTGCTTGCAACCCAGACACAACAACTCCTTGGCATATGGAGGAGTGTTATGAAAAAGAGAGGAGATTGGGAGAAGTTTCTGCTGCTGAGGAGAGGGACTTATCACATGAACTGGTGGGGGTGGGGTAGAAATAACACCCATGCTTTTAGGAGAGAAAAAAAGTTTGAGCTGCTGAAGGTTTTAGTGTGCAGAGGTAGAGGGAAGATTTGGAGAACAAAGGGTGAAGAAGAAGAAGAAGAAGAAGAAGAAGAAGAAGAAGAAGAAGAAGAAGAAGAAGAAGAAGAAGTCAGAAAGGGTTCACATGAAAAGAGTCCTCTGATCACCAAAACAGCTCCCAAAAAGAACCTGTCATTTTAGGCGTAACTCACTCACACACACACACACACACACACACACACACACACACACACACACACACACACACACGCACACACACATTTTGTGCTGGTAACAGAGATCTCTCCGTCAGTAAGGAGCGCCTGGCCTCCTTGAGAACGTTTATTTTCCCGTTCCGTCAATCTAAACAATCCCTTAAAAGGGATCGCAGATGTTTATAGGCCTTCACATAACAAATGCTGCCTTTCTGACCTGCCCATACACACTCACTCACACACACACACACAGGCATGCAAATACATACACACACTCCCGCCAGCGGAAGAAACAGAGGCAAGTGCTTGTAATAAGGACACACGCTATGAAGGAGAAAGGGAGAGGATGGGACCAAAGTAAGCAGCAGCTTAGTGTCACTGACATAACAAACACTCAGCATGTTCTTTCATATATCCTACTTTGGGACACACAGATTTAGTTTAACATGCAGGTGATGCTTAAGGCAAAACATACACAAAATACCACTTGTATATTTCCACCTGATCAACTAAATGAGAGCATATACCTTAGAGAACTCTTCACAAAGGAAAACAAGAAGAAGAAGAAGAAGAAGAAGAAGAAGAAGAAGAAGAAGAAGAAGAAGAAGAAGAAGAAGAAGAAGAAGAAGAAGAAGAAGAAGAAGAAAGGAGAGCTGTGTGTTTTTTCCTGTTTTTTTAAAGACTTGTTAAAAAGGCTGCCCGCTCTTCCTGGGCTCTAAAGCCACTAAGACAAGCAGTGTTTTAGTGTAAACACACGCAGTGGTTTTCCCCTTACATGGCCATGTGCTGCCAAACTGTGTGCGTGCGTGCGTGCGTGCGTGCGTGTGCGTGCGTGCGTGCGTGCGTGCGTGCGTGCGTGCGTGCGTGCGTGTGCTGGGGATGGGTGATTAAGGTCATCATTAACCTGCTCGGTGTGTGTGTGTGTGTGTGTGTGTGTGTGTGTGTGTGTGTGTACTGTACTGAGCTCATGTTCTAGAACAATGTTGTTTATACAGTGCCAGGTATTTTATGTCATTGACAGTGCACCACTCTGCAGGGTATATCTTTCATCTCAAACACATCACTGTAAGCTCTCTGTGGTTTAGGTTTATTCACACCTGAAATATCCATTTAGCAAAAGAAGGAAAGAGTAAATGGTACATTTGAATGCACTCTGGTCTCACTTTGTATCTTCTGGCTCGCGCACACACTATGCACCAGTGGTCAAATCATTTCGAAATTGGTGACTTAAAAAAACTTTATCCGGGATTCTTTGTGATTGCTCTGACACTTTCCGTTAGTTCATTAGTTCTTCTATCTGAGGCCATATATGGCAAAAATGAAATTTTAGTGTTTTATGGCCTTAAGTGCAGTCTCCTATCAGAGGATAATGTGTCTTTATGATAGTGACTATTATAACTTTGGGCAGTCAGGCAGGGACACAGGGATGTGTGAGGGTTGGGGGTGTTTGGGGGCCCTTTAGTCTTGGTAATGGGTAATGAAGCCCAATCAATCTCTCCTCCACACACACACACACACACACACACACACACACACACACACACACACACACACACACACAAATTTGCCGACTGTAAAGACTCTGAGGGCACCAAACGCTGTCATTACGACCGGTTGGCCATGAAAAATTAACAGGTTTATCTCGTTCCCCTCGCTCTCTCTTTCTTTCTCTCCTCGGTCTCTCTCTGCCCTTACTCTTTGCATGCTCCCACCCCCCTGTTCTGTCCATCTCCACTTGTCTCTACCTCCAGCCCAGTGATACTTTTCCAATTTTCCTTCAGTGTCTCCCACTGAGCCCAGGGGAGGACTGGAGGGGAATGGAGCTGTGATTAAGTTGATACATTCTAGATAATAAAAGCAGAATGGTTATCATTCTCTACTCTCTCTTGTACGTAAGAGCGCTTAAGCCTCTCCACCACACCCTTTTCTGTCTCTGCCCTGGGCAGTTTGGACACTGATAGACACACCATATGTAAGGAAAATGGATAGGAGACGGTACAAGGAAGACGGGGAATCGCTACTGATACATACAGACGATTTTCGTCTCGTCTCATTGCTTGATATTGTGCATTACTGCAGCACTGTTCCACTTGGCGGAGTCACACATGTTAGAGTCAGGAGGAGATACGCTCAAGTTCTGGTATCAGCTACAGCTTATGTCTGTCCTGTCTGCTTTATTCTCTGCTTTTATTCCTTGTTCTGCTTCACAATCTCTGTTTTGCAATATTCTGTGTATGTATGTTTGTCATCAGTTTCCATATTGTTGACACTGCTAACCTGTCTAATGGCAGCAGTCAGTGGCATTTATCCAACACCTTGGGGGTAATAAGTGCCTTGTTGACACTGTGCTGACTGTGAGCTAAAACAGGCTTTTAATGATAAAAAGCGCTATAGAATAGTTTTGTGTTTTTCTTTCAGAATCGCAATGTGAAAACTGAAAGTATAAATGTGAATCCTGTCCAATCTGTCTAATCTCACACAGCGGAATGTGGGACTTTGTACTTTTGTATGAATTCAATACAGAAAAGGTGTTGCTAGTGCATTTTCAATCATTGTCATCAAAAATTTAGCCATTGTGTACATCAGAAAATAACAAAAGAGTACAATTTTATATTGACAACATGACTACGCTTTTTGACAAAACTAAGCATCTTCTTTGTGAACAATCACACAATAACTTGACATTCTGATGGCAATGACATATTCATTAACATAAAGATTTACTTTTGAGGAATGGCCTAGACATTTTAAGCAAGTTACAGGCTTTTGCAGCACATCCATTGGGTGGTGCTGTTTGTAATAATTGTTTTGAGAAATCAACTCACTGGTTTACAAACGTCAAGAATGATTCAAGAAATGTACCAAAGCGACTGAGAAAAACTGTAAACTGGGTCTACAATTTACATGTAGGCGACCTAAAGCCTTAATACATACCTTTATTGCATAGAATACAAAGCTATAGCCTAATAATTGTTGGCATGATTTTATAAATCATGTTTTAATGTTAAAACATGTAGCACAATTTATATCTGTGGATGATCTTGGTGACTACCTTACCTATAGGCCAGTAAGCCTATTATCAGTTATATTTGCTAATAATATATTTGATTCATGGTAAGACTTTTTAATTTTTGAAAACAATTTTAAAAGTTAATAATTTGGAGGCCCACCTACAGTATATTGACTCTGAGGACCCTTGGGAGCCCCAGCCTCCCTGTTGAAGATCCCTGCATTATGGCATTCTATTTATAAATAGGCCTAATTATTGTTGCGTTCATTTGCGTTCATTCACATGTTACTATGCAAAAAAAATTACAAGTAAGCCATTTGTGACTTTGTAGCAGACATTACCGTTGTTGGATACTGCTAAATATGTCTGCAGTTCATTTGGATACATTTTTAATTTATTAAACACTTAAACAGTGTTATTGAACACTTGTTTAATACATGTTAATGGTTGAGAAAATGAAACTGAAGAACATGTTTCATTAAACCAGTTCAAACCATGCATTTAGTCATTTCCACACTGCATGTTTACAAGTAAATCCAAGTATTTTAAATGTGCGATTAATTGTGATTAATCACCGCCCGACTGTGATTACCTTGTTTACATTTTTTTAAACGATTGACAGCACTAGTTTTTATATTAGGGTTCGATACCCAGTCCTTGGTATCATTGTTTTAACCAGTGCTAAAAAAGCCTCAGTATTTACACAATTAGATTTACATGAACACTGTTAAAAGTGTGTTTTTATATAACATATACAGACATCTGACACCAACAGAAAGCATGAGGACCTCTTGAATTTCACCTAGACCATCCACAAACCTCCACAATATACAATAAATATTTATAAATATAGTACACAAGCATGAAGGACATACACCAACCTCTACACAGACAAATACTAGGCCCACAGTTACTAGAGCCCAACCGCTAAAGGATTTTTAAGGCCAATACCGATCCGATATTCCGATATATATCTTTTAAAAATCCAGAAACATGTAACAAAACATAAACAGACTTCCCTACCATTAGTTATTTGTAGTTATTTATGAGTTCCCACTAAAATAATATGATAATAATTTGTTTTATTGTCACAACAGAACAGAGGCTCATCAAAATATATTAAAGTTCGGATGAATAAAATGTATAAAAATACAAACTTGAGATAATTAAATTAAACGAAAACACAATTACAAAAAACAAATAATAGAACAGGGACGTTGTAGATCGCCCTCAGGTGGACAAACTATGCAATGCCAATCCCCATAACATGGTTGATCGTCCGTTTTTATTTTATTATTTATTTTATTTATGAAAAAACTGTACGTCCCATAAAATCACTCAGTGAACTTGTCGTTTATGGTGGTTTCAGTCTGCAACGACAGAAACCATAGCAATCTTTTGTTGCGTTAATACTTTAATTTCACACTCACCGAATCCTAATATGAGTGTACTCATCTTACTATCCGCAAGAGGAAGATCTTCTTAACACTGACATGTTTAGACTTTAATGAGGCTGTGGCAAATACAAAGAAATAAACACATGAACACGCACACACACAAAACAGTCGGGTAAAAACAGTCCGAGGGGAAACGTACAGTCAAGTGCTCTTCTGCCAACGGAACACTTTGTTCCTCCAGAACGTAAACATACTGATTTATCTCAACAGCTCTCTTCAACCACGGCCGCCTCTCTTCCTCTCCTCCTCTTTTCCTCTCTTCTACAACCTCTCTTTCCCTCCAGCTCAATGCCCTGCTGCACCCCGCTGCCCCCTCTCACTTTGGGAACTTGTGATGTCTGTGTTTTTGCTCACAAACACCAGTGGCCCTAATCGACTCTCTCTCACATCAGTACCGCTCCCATGCAAAAAGGACCTTGCCCTCTCAAACACTCAAAATCGTCAGACCAGCCCCTGCACGAGGTGGAGAGATGCTGAGAGCAGCTTTGGAATAAAATAACAAATCAAGCCCTACAAAAGAAGGATGACCAGCCTCTTTAGCTAGCATGCACTCATGCTGCCCTTTTCCCTCCCTTTCGTTCCTTTTAGAGTTTGGTTAAATACACGCAACCTTCTTTTTCTGTTTTCTTTTCTCGTTCTCCTCTCTCAGGATAGAAGTTTGATGGCTTACACTGATTTTAACGTCACAGCCAGACTGACAGTTGACATTCTCTTTTCTTTAAAAACCTGCCCTGCTCCTTTATTTCCCTTGCTCTGCTCAGATTGCCAGACTATTGTTAGAGGTATAGCATGGGGGGGGCAGCTTTCATAGTCTTTTGAAAAGTGAAAGCGGAAAGTGTAAGGCAAGAATAAAGAGACAAAAGGTAAGAGAGAGCAAAGGTGGATAAGATTCAAAATTTATGAGGACAATGCATATTAATCAACATTTCTGTAAATGCACCAGTGTTAGCCAGCTGGCTAATTTTCAGCTGTAGTTACCTAGCATGCATTACTTTATGGTGGGAGGAAACTGAATCACCCAGAGGTAACCCACGCAAACACAGGGAGAACATGCAAACTCCACACAGAAAGGCCCTGGGATTGAACTCTGCAGTGCCTGGTTGCTGTGAGGCAGCAGTGCTAGCCCTGAGCCACCGTGCAATGCTTGTAAATAGGTCTCACCTGATCAAAGTATTCTTCCTGTTTAGGGCTGCTATTAGGCCTGCACAATATATGGTTTCAGCATCAACATTGCAATGTGTGCATGCGCATTAGTCATATTGCAGAATGGCAAGTCAGGCAAATAAAATTAAAGGCATGCTACAACTTTTTTGCTACTTCATTCAAAAAGTGTGTCCCAACAATTACCTAAAGTCTAGGTAGGCCCGCCACAGTTTCATAATGAATCGATTAAGGCCAACATAAAAAAAAAAACAGTTAAAGGTGCTGCACTGGCTTGGGATTTCCCTCACACTGCTCTCACCAGAATTTGATTGACATTCAGACTCATGGTTTTCACCTCTGACGTGACAAGCAAACATGGAGGCAGCAAGCACTGCAACTTGGATTCCGCGAGACAGAAGCGGTCATCACCAGTAATGTTAATCATCCTGCCCGGGATGCTGGCATTGTCAGTGGTTAACTTCTGTATGAGCACCAATCTCTTGCAGAAGCCTTGCCCCGGCTGCGGGCAGTTCAGAGCGGCGGTGCCCGCAACCAGCCGACAAGACATTAGCACGGAGGGAGGAAGAAACGGAGATTGCCAACAGTTTCAAAGGGAGTGACTCACATACATTCACATTAGGCTTCTGCCGATTGGCGATCCGAATGTATATTGACGTTTGAAGGATGCACTTATTGAAGGATTTCCTATGCATATTTTAATGATTTTAACAAATTTAGGCTTACTATCAGAATTATAATATCTAGAATCGGTGCCCTACTGTTTATTTTCTGGTGGAGCAGTAAGTCTGCCCACTGAGCCACATTAATCAGTACGAGTGATGAGTGAATTTTAAATCCTTGACGTTAATTAAAAAACAGTTTACCGTCTCTTTTCCATGGATCTGACACCTGAGCTACATTAAGTCAGCCCGCACCAGTTAACATTAATGGGGAGCTTCAATTCCACCACGACAAATAAACTGTTATTACATGTACAATTATCACATTAGGAGGCAGAGGAATAGCTTGTTGTGATGCGCAGATCAACAGAGAGCCAACGAGTGAGAGAAGCCACCACTAACTGGTAAACTAAAGTAGCTAACAGAGCTAATAGGATTAGGTGGGAAAGTCGCTAAAAAGACAATCACCATGAGTGCTTGAGCAAACTATTGTAACGAAGCGGCTGTAATGAAGAATATGACAAAAATATGTCGAGCTACCAAAGCAAGACGCTATCAACAGCAACACAGTAGCATGACAGCATGTCAGACAGGAAAGCAGAATAACTGCAACGGTGTAGCCATTTTTATTGATGAGAGTGAAAGCCGCTCCGCATATCCATAATACATTATGTCCAATTACGTGTTCATAGTAACCTGTCAGACTGGCGATAAGATTGCCTATCAGCGATGACCAGTAACCACGACTGGATGATTTGAAAATATTAGAAGGCTCCATTACTTCACTATATCTTAACAAGCATATAGATTTGTTTGCTGCTATATCAATGTTCTGAATATCGTGTACAGGACCTTTAAGACCGAATTAGCTCGCCCTCAGTCAGCTCTTTCTGACGTGGATATATGCATCTATGCTCTCTTGAAAGCCACCAGACTCATCAGTTTGTGTCACTGTCTGAGTTTGGTTAATCTGGTCTAACCCTTTAAAACGCCAAATCAGTGTTTTTGTCAACAGTAGTTTGGTGGCTTTAAAGAGAGCATAGGTTGATATATAACCATACGCGTAGTTTGCGGAGAGGGGTTGGGGGGGCAGGGGGGGCACTGACAAATATTTTTATAAATATTTTAAATAACACAAAACAACCAAATGGTGGTAGGTAATACATCTGATTTTAGATACTGCTTCAGTAAAAAAAATATTTTTTCAAGGCTCTGGGTCATGTGATAAGTGACAAGTAGCTTTCACCTGAGACCAATATCAAAGCATTTGCAGGATGAAAAAACAAAAGTTACTGTTGCACTAGTTCTTGCTGTGCCAACGTTGCAAAAAAGGTTGCCTAAATGCCATATATGTACATTTGCTGTCAGCTTACTAATTGATTGTGCGTTTTGTGCAGATTAGGACTTTTATACGCTTTATTCCACTTTGTTTAAACGGCAAAGTTGAGATGCCTCTTTCACCTGTTTGGAGCCGGTGTTTTGTCCCTACTGGTTTCCACAACAATTTCCACACCAGTATTGCATGTTGTGTTCACTTTACAGCTGCCGTTGTGGCCTGCCTCTGTCACCAGATTCGTCACACAATCACAAACATATTCCTGGAAATTTCCAAATCGTTTCCCAGATCTACTGCAGCAAAAAATGTTTGTCTAAGTAAGCACCACATAACAGCCACCTACAAAATATAAAAGATGTAAAAACAATATAGTCATTCAAGTTCGATCATATTAACTGCTACTACTTCAGCACAGTCACCTATAATCAACACATTGTGACCGATAGATATTTCTTAACAGTAACAATAACTCGTAGTCAAATATTGTCGCAATCCACAATTGCTACCACTAGTTAAGTCACAGAAAAGTGGTACTACGCGACGCAGCTTAAATGCATCGTCTTAATGATTTACAGTCATTGTCTCTCCTTATGTGTAACCTAGCCAATATGGTATGGGATACAGTAGCCTAATATACCTCTGAAATAGCAAAAGAAAGGCTTGTAGTACAGTGTTAACTTACTGGAGTTTGGCTCCGAATTAACCAAGCCTTCTAATGTGTCTTTAATCGGATCATTCCATCCAAACTGATGTGAAGTTCTGAAATCAAACTCCGACACCACAAAGTAGCTATTGTTATTCTTTAATGAGTTTGTTCATCTAGTGATATGATTACTCTCTAGGTTTAACCAAGTACGCCCAATATTACAACATGAGAAACACCACATTCATAGTCTTGGACATTACAAACCACTTCCAAAAACACATTCATAATGAATCAGTACAATTGCAAGAAAAGGAAAGTCGATATGCCTTAATCGCCTCATAGTGATTGCTAAAATCAAAGCAAAAATTTTTGGGGATTGATCTGAAACAAGAATAGGCAATTTCTTCGTGTCTATTGTAATATATTGTAGGCCCTCCACAACACAGTGTGCAAAATAAATAGCCTACCTTTTAATCAGTGATGACAGACAAAACTTTTAAAATTCACTTCATTGCTTACACAAGACACAGGAATAACTTGACCAACGTGTTACCTTTTGGCGTGAGTTATCGTTATACTTAAAAAATATGTATCAGTCACAGTGTGTAGCGTATAGGTGGCTGTGCTGAAGAAGTAGTAGTCAAATGATTGTAGATGCGAGGAAAAATGTGGAAACTATCATTGGGTATTTCTTCAACTAAGCCCAGGTAACCAGTTGCTTTAGATCAGCCAAAACAAAATGTTACCTGATTGCTGACATAGTTGATCGATACGTGACTGGAAGTGCTGTCTTATATAGCTTTGGTCTCTGCATCTCAACAGACTGTAGGTCGAACACTGATTTTAGTTGAATTTAAGTGCCGGGGCATTCCGCCACCGTCTGTCTATTGCGTTCCAAGACAGCCGTGCTGCGGATGGATTTCATAAGGGCTAATTGTTAAATTGTTACAATGTAATTTAAAATCTGCTTTAAAAATAAACACATATGTTTTTTTGTTTGTTTTTTTGCCCCCCCCGCCCCCGGCTCAAATGTCAAACTCTGCCTATGTATATAACAGCAATGTAAAGTGGTGAAAATATTGTAAATACAGTACAGCGTTAAACTGATACCCCCGACCATAGTGGTGCATTGTTTAGCTTCTGTGTTCAACGCTACTTCCCTTGCCTGCTTCTCCAAACTGGCAGTGTGCCAACCGCCATCTACAGTACCAAGTACCTCAAAATTTGAAATATCCCTTTAAGGAGAACACTGGAAAGCACCAGAGAGTCTGCAGTGACAGTAAGAGTTAAAGTAGCATACACCCCCCCACCACCACCACCACCTACTGCTACCTTCTGTGTACATCCCTTATCACTTCCTCTGCTATTTTGACTTCCACCCTCACATGGAAAGATTTCCACAGCAAAAGACACTGCTCTTGTAAATTGAGTTTGTCCATGTGGAAAAACAATACAAGCCAGAAAAATACTTAATGCCTGGTATTTTGTATACATGTCAGATCGAATAAGTGTAAGTTTAAATTGGGACCGTTTGTGCAAGAGCGGAGTAGAGAAGAGGAAATGAAAAAATAGAGACAGAGTGAGATAGTGCTTAAATGCTCTACAAATGGACAGGGTATGCTTCTTCAGTTTTATCTTCAGTAAGTGATACAGATATATGTATGTGAGACTGTGTTAGCACAAGACAGATGACAGACTATCTATAACTTTATTACCTATACTATCTGTTTAGTACTGTACTTATGTACAATTTTAAAATATGTGTACATTACTTGAGTAACTACTTTTAATGCTTAACTTCTTTGTAAAGGGTATTGTACTTTTTACTCTAATATATGGATGCTGGAAATTTCAATTTCCTTGCGGAGTCATCCCAAAAGGATTAATAAAGATAAGTCTAAGTCTAAGTCTAAATGTATTTAACAGCTCAAGATCCTAGTAATTTTCCAGATCAATATTTTACATTCAAAACACATGATCATCTAGACAATGATGCATTATTATAGTTTAAAATATACAACAGCATGGGTGGGTTAACATGTTAGGTGACCCCTGCAGCAAGGTTTGTTGTTGGATGTGGACCCATGGACCAACCAGTACTACTTTATTGGGGTAATACCTGGCCCCATGTGACCACAGTGAACACTAAAATTAAGTTTAAAAACTACATTTTGACACATGGTCCCTCTATAAGACAGGGCCACAAAGACGAGATATTACGCAAGACCCATCTACCTTAGTTGATAATGTTTTTTATGGTCCAAGTTCTTTAAAAAATGCAATTGATCAAATTAAATACATAAAATAAAAACAACTTAAAAAGAGCAAACATGTGGCTGTCTGGGTCAGATCTCTTTGCCTGGTTGGTAATCCAGTCATGCCCAAAAGTAAATACTACTTTAAATAAGCTCTTTTTTAACTACCTATTGCACAACTTTAAAACCCTGCTTACATGTTAACCTCAAAATGTTTTATGTGATAAATATTCAACATCAGACATAGGTATATATACAATGTGGGATGAGTGGAATTAATCATGAGTAAAAAAAAAACATTTGTCCATCACAGTTCTACTTTTATTTGTCAATTGGTTGGTAATAAAATGTAACCCTAATAACGACACGGTATGATGAAGTATCTGAAATAGTTGGAAAACATGAATATTATTTTTCCTGAATTAAAAACAGCAAAGTAGAGGTTGAAGGTTCAAATCAATGGCAGCTTTTCTTTCTGAAGAGGCGTCGCCCCTCTCACCCCCTTCTCTGCCACTCGTCCGTCTGTGTAATGTGTTTAAGCCAATCCCATAATAAAGGATGCGGCCATACATATTCATGATAGAAATCTAGTAATTAGTAAACCCCCAATGCACACACATATACACACACACGCGCAGACACACGGGCTTCATGCATATGTATGTCCTTGGCAAACAAAGGCAGTGGCAGCATAGGGCATTCTCTATTAACACACACATCCACGTGTGATGGCACAGATAGCCGCCCTGCCACTCACACGCACATGTGCAAAACACATCTATGTGCATGTACACATGCATACATGCTCCTATTAACACACACACACACACACACACACACACACTGAGACTGAGAGACGGTAAGGTTCAGAAGGGAGGGGCTTCCCTCTCTCATCAATTGAGAACATATAATTTTCCTCTAGCTTGAAAAATAGCCTTAAACACAGACTCAGATCTGTACTGACTCTCCCAACTACTCACTCATTCATTGTCTACACACACACACACACACTGACAGCCCTGCATCACTATTGCATCACATTTAACAAAAGCAAAGGAGGCATATTTAAGAATCCAAACCCTAGTGGGCTGCTGCCTCCTCAACATCCATCTCTTTGCAAACACACAATCACCCATTCCCTGAATGTTATCTCTCATTGAACAAAAACAGCTGAATGCAAGTGAGGATTGGAACAATCAATGCAAAATGATTGCGTCATGTGAAGTGCGTCTGTTGCTTTGAACCTTAAGGCGTTGGGGGGTTTAGCTTTTGTGGAACAAGGGTTTTATGCCATCTGACATCCTGAGCTTTCCAGCAGAGAAGTTTCGATCCAGTTTTGCTGAATTAGATGATACAAAGACGAGGGAGACAGGCGAGATGAGGAATGAGTTATAGGTGACAACAAGCTCAGGGAGAGAGGATTTGACAAACTGACAGTGAGAGTGAAGTGATACTTAATGCAACAAAAAACTTTTTAGACTATTTCTTACTCTTCTATACTACATCCCAACGGTTTGACTTCCTGTTATACTTGAAGGTGTCAATAGACCAAACTTGTTACTCTATATATGTATGTATGTATGTATGTATGATTGTATGTATGTATGTGTATGTACTGTATTTATGTAACATCTAACAATCATGGTCACACAAAACCAAGAGATTGACAGACGGCAAGACTGATTAAGTGGAAATAATGTGTCTCTATAAGAAATTAAATCTCCACCTTTTACATAAAAATCTAGAAAACAATTTTAGAAACAAATTTTTTTACATATGAACTACTCTGGCTCAAAGGATGTACAGTAAAGCCTCACATCAGCTTTCTTTCTTTTTTACTTTAAAGACCAAAGATGGAGTTAAAGACTAGAAATGTTTGTTCTCACAAATAACAATTGGCTCCGACTCATTTTTGAACATGAAAATCTTTATTTGAATCAGTTAAAATCATTTTGAAAGATATGTTTGCTGAGTATTTTGTCTTTGTTTATTGCTTGTACTGAAATGGACATGTTCTTATTTGTCTTTTCATAATAAACTAAACTACTACTGAATCACATTGTTGGTATATTTCAAGTGGAGACTTAGGGATACAGCTGAGGTAAATATACACACGTTGTATAAACACCAAGTTAAAAATACACAGTATTAGCACAGTTTTACCAACCTGGTGAAAGAAAGGCCACAAAGCAAAAACAATGGCAAACTTATTCCATCATTGCTGAAGAAAGAAGATGGCAGCAGGGAGCCGAAAAAGAAAAGTAGGTCAGACGGACTGCAGTGCTGCACACCAGAGACAAATGGATTATTTCTTCACTTTGTGAAGGAAAAAAGCCAGGACAGTGATGAATGAATTACTGTAAATTCATTAAAACATCTGGCATTGTATGTTCTTGTATATTGTGGTTATTGTGTCATATTCTCCTGGTTTTTGTCTGTGTGGCTGCTAATGACGAGTGTGGGGGGGAAGAGCTATGTTCTTCATTTTGCGAATTGTATGTTTTGTATGTTGTTTAAAAAAATTAATACAAAAGTGTTAATCACACACACAAAAAAACATCTAATGTGACAGTTATTTTTCTCTGTAGAAGTACAAAGATGTTCCAGGCGCCCATTCCTTTTATAATTTTTTTTTTTTTTACTTTCTGGAGCACTGTCTGATATACATGGAATTATTGTAGGGACAGAATCTGAAAATACAAACTCTAACTTACTGTCACTCATAATGCTTATTTTATTCAGAGTAAAACAATGTAAACACTGCCTACACTGTTACATACATTTATAACTTTCTGCCATTTTAATTTCTTTAGGTTATAAGGTTATAAAGTCTGCTCTCCTCAGGAGGGACAAAGCTGTCACTAAGATTATTAAACATTAAAGGCAAATTTTTCCGGGGCACAGACAATAGAACTGCATGCGTTTAGGTAGCCACAGTCCAGTGAAACTATTTGAACAGCACCCCATGCTGAGAGTGCTCTCTGTCCTTATTATCACATTCTCAAATGTACGCACCACACACATACACACGTTCCCACATAGGGAACGGCCTAACGCTTCCTGAACAGGCTCATCTGAAGTTTTAATGGGTCAGGTATAAAGGGTTTTTTTGTGTGCATGTCAATCAGAGTAGTATGAAAGCCTATGAGCATGCAGAGAAAATGAGAGGTCCGCCACAAAGAAACATTCAGCCGCCTAAAATAATACCGCTCAACAGCCATTCAGACTCTCTCACTTTAGCATATGAATTATAGTGAATAATCAGGTTTCTACCAGGGAAAAGGCCTTTAAATTAGATGGTAGCAGCATTGAGAGGTGCAAAACAGAATAAAAAAATGTTGCAATAAAGATCTTATGTTGCCATGGTCAGGTATTTGCTAGTTTTTATGATGTCCAATGTAGTTCATAAAATCTTAATACACCTGCAGCACATTCACCAGACTCTGCTGTTGCAAAGTCACTGATCTCAGGCAAATTTAGCAGAAGTGTTGAATTTTTGAAAAGTCTCTTTACATAAGTAGAGGGGTCAGAAAGGCCCACTCCCCCACACAGGACACACAATGACACACGCGCCATTGGGTTAAATTTTTGGTTAGTGAGGAAAATAACGCCGGAAGAAGACAGAGCAATAGAGAGTAAGAGATGTGAGAAAGGAGGAGGAAGAGGAGCAGGAAATGAACTAAACTCTGGTAAACTGCACCTGCAGGGATCTCCTCCTGTGTATAATGAGTGTTTAATGAGTGCACACTGCTTAACGCCTCTGTGTGTCAGTATGTGTGTGTGTGTGTGTGTGTGTGTGTGTGTGTGTGTGTGTGTGTGTGCGTGCGTGCGTGAATGAGTGTGATAATTGAATAGAGACAGTCTTCCAGCCCCCAGCGTCTCACAGGGAAAATAACTAATGAATACATTTTGTGTGTCCGTTGCACATTTCTGTTGTTCAAGTTCCTCTCCCCCTCTACTGTTCCTGTCGATTGGTAAATAGAGTGTCCGTTGACAAACTGGGGGAATAATATTGCAGTTAAGTGGTCTAATAAAAACGGTAAATATGAATAATTAAAACATATTACTTAATCTAAATGCAGGTGGAGCTCTGTATAGCTCTGTGGCACGGAGGCCGTAATAATCCACTCAGGCTGAGTGAGAATATGTCTGTATGTTCTTGGAGTACTACGGGGGCTTTCTGTCGGCTTAAACACACAAACACATGGGGGAACATGTAATGATGTAAACAAAACGTGCGGTGAGACAAACATTTCAAAAAAACAAAACAGGAAATGCCAGACAATGAACAAACACAATTAATGATGGGACAATGTAATGAGATGTTTGTTGCATAGAAGAGACCAGGACATGACAAAAAAGGGGATATGAGAGAGGGATAAACAGTGAGAGGGTGAAAGAAAGAAAGAGAAAGAGAAAGGAGGAGGGGAGGTGGTGGAAGAGATGAGCAGCTCAATTTATCAAAGCCGTTTGCTGTGGGAGCCTAATTAATTTGTTTGTGTGATTGCTTTTCCACACAGTGCACATGTGCACACACATATTCACCAACGCGCACAAAAACTCAGACACACACCACTGCCACCTAACCAACCTGACAGACCTTAGCACACACACTGATAGTGTACAGCTCTCGCTCTGTCTTTATCTTTCTCTGTCTCTCTTTTAATATCTGGTTTCCCCTCACTATCTCACTCTTCACTTTCTTGTCTTTTGTTTGATTTTCCTCTTGTTAATACCCATGTTTCTACGCCAAATTAAGCTTTCAAATTCAGTCTCTGTGCTCTCCCTCGATGTGCTTCATTTTGTTGATTAAACTGCATTGAGGTGATTTCTTTATGGAACTTTTTATTGGACTTTAACAGTTGTCGTGTACCATGATCTACAAATACTTCACTATCCACAAAAAGAATTTTTTTATTTCACATTAAAAATGTTACAGCTTGAACAAATGTAAATAGCATCACCACAAAAATGCATGTTAAATCATATTTATGAAAAGTTCCTTAGAAAGGCAGCGCTTCATTTCCCATGATAATAAGTGCCCCTTACAATAGGGCTGAACGATTAATCGTTTTCAAATTGAAAACGCAAATTCAAAGCATGTGATTAGCTAATCGTTAAGGCCTGAAAAAGATTTGAAATATTTAGTTGAATGTTTGGTGTAACATTTGATTTAACATTTTTGATTCCTCTTTTCATAATCATATTTACTGTTTTTATATAAAGTAAATGCTGAAATAATGTTACATATCACAGACTGTTTACAGAACTGAGCTATTTTCAATATATGGTTATTTGTAGAATGTTTGACATGTTTGACATGACATCTCAAATGTAATGTCAATTCACTTACAATAATTCACTTGATCTTGTACATGGGTTTGTTTGCAGAATGTTGAAATGTCCATCTCAAGTGCAATGGCAATTGCAACCTCACTCGCTCACTCATACAAAGTCAATTATTCAATATTAGTATAAATGGCTGTTTGTGAAGTATATGACTATTTGTGGGTGTTTACCCTAAATACTTGCCTTGTTGGATATATTGATATTGATTTGATGTGAAAAAAGAAGAAATAGGCCTGGTTTTCCTGGCATTTTGTCAAATACAAGTGTTACCTGAAACCTTATTCTTGGTTGGGTTCCATCGTGACTATTAGTTCGTGTAGTGCTACACTTTGTGTGTTCTCTGCTTTCCATCTTCATTTTGGAGTAAAGAAGTGTATGCAGGGGAAGGTTGTTTTTTTTTCTCCTCTCCAACTTTTACATCCCCATAGATTAGCTTTACCTTCCTATCCACCATTCAGTCGGTCACAAGAAAATCACATATTGAATTTTAATCGCAATATCTGGCAGAAAAGTTTAATTAATAAAGCCTTAATTTTGTGGATCCATTTGTACTAGGGCTGTTAAAATGAATGCGATAATAACGAGTTTACGCAAATCCCTTTTAACCAGCTTTTAACCTCACACATTTTTTGATGTGCAAATACTGTAACACACTCATGTTCTGTGATTTGGGCCTCGAGCCATTTAGTACTTGTGAGGCAGCAGTGATGTTTTATACAGTGTATGAGCTGTAACCAGGGGACAGCTGACAATCCGGAACGGTGTTCCGGCACCCTTGATTAATAAGTATATTAATGCAGTTGGCAGTTTCATACATCAGTTATTCCCGTTCATTTAAAATAAAGCCAAATATCCCCTATTCAATGCACAAGGCGACTGTCTGTTGTTAGTTCCCATCTGATACAATAGCAGGTCAGTCGCGTACTATCTGGTAAAGTCAGCTGAACAGGTGAAGATCACGATGTTGGTAGCCTACCGACATTCCCTCAAATTAGCTGACGGAACTAAATGCTGTGGTGGAAGAAGGCTAAAACAAGAGTTGACCAAGCATCCGCATCTGTACAACAAGAGGCAACAAGCAGGATAGTGGTTTCCATAAGGGATAATCACATGACCTCAGTTCATTTTTCAATGTGACGTAAGCGGCAAAGCAACATAGGGCGAAGAGGGATGTGAGTGCTTGAAAAAGTTGTGTTTCTCCATAACGTGCAAGCAGCGACCTGCCTGCTGCTTCCGCTACTTTTCCCATTTAAAGCACATTATTACTTTTTAATTAATTAATTAGAATTTAAATATGAAAAAATGCTCATTTATTTTATGTTTTAATATACTGTCTTAAAGTGTTCTTTAATCAAGTTGTAATTCTATAAACTTATGATAAGTACATTAACATGCAGTACCATCATTTTTACAGTGCCTCATGACAAAAGCAAAGCCGATCAAAACAGAAACCTTGAACCCTTCCCTCGCATAGTATCTGCTAAGACAGAAGAAGCACAAGGGGGACGACGATGACAAGTGAATCTTTTGTTTGGTTCACTGCTAAACATGGATTTCACAAAATTAAATGAATACATTGACTGAATACAAATAAATCCCAGATAGAGATAGAAATGACAATTGGTGGCATCGGCACGTATTTACATGCACAGAAATAGCCCAATTTCTCTTAATGACCAGAAAAGCAAATATAACAGTTTGATCATGGCACGTAGCACCCTAAGTGACTAACTGCATTTCGTTGTCTTTGTACGTGTACACTGCACAATGACAATAAAGTTGAATCTAATCTAATCTAAGTGTCAGTGAGTAGTTTGACAGTAGTAGTGTCATGTTTTTTTGCTTGTACTTATTTACAGATCCCATGGTGACAGTAATTGTAACATATACTACACAGAGTTAAATTGTTTTCTGGATATCACATTTTGATTAATTTACATAATAGGAATTTCCTTTTCCACTATTCTTAATGCTACACAAACAGTATAAATCCGTTACAATTTCATAGCTGAAAACTCCAAATTTGTGCCTAATTGGGTAGTTGGCAAGTCTTATTTTTTTATTCTACATCCTTGGCCGTACCAGGAAGATTTTTTTTGAAGTGGTTGGATGCAAAAACCACTTTCTTCGAATGCGCTGCAAGCTCTCCGCAAGCTAATTGTTTCCAAAACTTGCTGTCTAATTTATAAAAGCACATTGATATTATTGTTTCCCATTACATTACTTTTACTTTTATACTTTAAGTAGTTTTGAAACCAGTACCTGTACACTTTTACTTGAGTAAAAAGCTCACGTTGATACTTAAAAGCTTAAGTTGATACTAGAAATAAGCGGAGAAATCAGGCCAATTCCAAAAGCTGGTCAATCTGACGTTGTGTTGCCTGAGCTCATTACTATTCATGAGCTCGCCCAGTTACGCTGGGTAAAGGATACTGATAGCCAGGCTCTCATTGGCTAGCTGTTAGCCAATCAGAGTCAAGCAGCTTAGCTTGTTAAATATTAATGAGAAGTGGCACAAATCAAGCTGAGTCTTCCTGCAGGCTTTCTATACCACGTTAGAATGGCTGGAAACAAGGAAACCAAGGCCTTTTTCCATGGTAGAACTTCAGACATCACCTCAAAGTAATGAAATATGTGTGGCAGTTTCACCTTTTGCTGCCACTAATATTTTGCAGTGACACCATGGCTCCGTCCTGCACTGGTTCCACACTGGTTCAAAGAAACGCCAATTAAGCAGACCATGTTTTTCTCCCATCCCGGAATGCTGTGTGGACTAGCCAGACCCTCCTCCGTGGCACTGTTAAAGAAGGTCTGGCCATTACCATACTTCTTGCGACTTTTAAATTGTCCACCTATGTGGCACTTGTGTGGTGAAACCACTGAGGGAAACCAACTTATTTGTATATGGAAAATTTTATTTGAAAGACCTAATGATGTTATGGCAAGCAAGACAGCCTACTTGAGAGATGCAACAATTAAAGGAATAAAGTATTGTCCTACTCCGGTTATAAATAAATGATTAGAGTGCAGAGTGTGTCCAGGCTTCTTGTGCCAAAATGAAACACAGCTGTCTATTACAAGATTAGCCTAAAACCAACTAGTCTGAGCAAGAGAGAGAGAGAGAGAGAGAGAGAGAGAGAGAGAGAGATCAATATATCAGAGTCAGTCAGGTCAAAGTTTTAAATAAAGACTAACTATGTACGTAGGTCTCTGAACGCCCACCAGACTCTGAAACCACCCGCTAAGCACACAGACACACAAACAACCATAACACATTAAATAACCAGCTACCCACCCCCACTTCCACACCCCTTAATCCTTTGCAGGTGACTGCTGTGTCTGCTGGTAAGGGAGGAAGAGCCACAGAGAAGAAGCTTATTTGCAACAGGAGAGTGGGAGAAAGCTGATCCAAAGATTTCAGATTTGTAGTTTTTAAGAATGTTAATAGTTTCCATGGTCACAATAGATGTAAAAATATTCTGCTTTAGCAGATGTGCCAAATGGTGTTGGCAATTCACAATGTTGCTTTTTCCTCTCCCCTGAGCCATTCAATCAGAACATATTTAAATAAAGTAATCAAATTGTCTTAGTTAAAGGCATTTATAAAACATAACATAAGGAGAAAGAATATATGTTCCTGTGTAATCTATTGAAATGCTAAGAATTTTAAGCAGAGTTAGCAACAGTGTTGGTTGGTCTGAGTCTGTCTTTAAGACTGTTACACGTATATAGGTGATAAGCGAAGACTTGAGTGTTAACACACTCTTGGCAAGCCTGGGCAATGTTGCAGACACTAAAAGACGAAGAGGAAAGACAAATATGCACATATGCTTACACCTGTCTGAACAAACCTAGTGGGTTGATGTGCTTTGGCCTCTGGTCACAGTTTAATTAAACTGCACATCATTCACTACAGTATGTTGCACGCTAGGGCTGTGCAATTAATCAAAATATACAATCAAAATATTTTGCAAATTATGTTCAGCAAGTAAACCTTTTAAGAGCGTGTGCATGCCCCACACACACACACACACACACACACACAGAGCACCTAGGTAGACACATGACATCAGACGCCCATCACTGCGATTATTGATGACTTTTAATTGTCATGATAACTAATGATTGATCATATAATCATAAAAAATAGATTTTTTTTGGTCAATCCACATTCATTTCTGTAAAGGGAGAGCCCTGTTTCAATTTGTCTTGTGTTCTGAATGGAAGAAAAAAAGTATAAAGGGAAAATTCACACTTCAAGGTGTTTTCACTGTTATTTGTTAAACTGATTCACTGTTCAATTCAATAATTGCAACATCTTTCCAAAGTCAATAAGTAATCGTGTTAAATAATAGTGATTTTAATATTGACCAAAATAATCGTGATTACTGTTTTTTTCCTAATCAAAAAGATATATTGCATGCACCATACAGTAATGTAATACAACAAAGACAAATTGTGTTTCTCTCTAGGTATTTGACTCTCTCTCTCTCTAAAGAAGCTTGTATCCCTCTTGCCGCTGTTTCCTGTTTCTGTTTTTCACTAGCTCAGTTCCTGTTTTTCTATGGCTCCTTGTGTGCTTTGGCTCTCTCTCTCTCTCTCTCTCTCTATCTCTCTCTTTCATCTTTCTCTCTCTCACACACATGCACTCTACTCAAATGCTAAATCATGCAACCTAAACCGGTGCAAGGTGCAGAGGTTTCTCCTTGTACTCTTCCTCTTTTTCCGGTGTTATTAGGATTTGCAGCAGAGCAGAGCAGTGTGTCTTCCACTGCTGAGGTGGAACTGCGGGGTCACACTGAAAAGCTAAAGCCTCCAGCCTGCCTCCACTCCACTTCACACATTAGATGGGCCACTTTTTTATCCTGACCTTCCGGATGCTCAGAGAGGGATAGGTCACAGCTCACAGAGGGCTGGGAACTAGTCAATGTGAAACAACTCACTGTATGTATGTATTTATGATGCCAAAAACACAGTGCCAAGTCTGCAGTGCCCATCAGTTGTGAAGAAGTGTAATGAAAGCAAAGGCTTTATCTCACATCATACAAACATACACACACAGCTCACTATCTCTTTACTGGTCAGACAAGCAAAAAGGTGTCTGGATCACTTGGCTTATAGCCACAAACAAACTGAAAGTTAACACACAAAAACAACATCACACACCTCTGGCCACTAGTGACTGGGTGAACCAGAGGGGCAAGAATTGAAAGTTGGCTCGCTTCAGAGAGCATGACATAAAACCAAGAGGGGAACCAAGAGCATTTTAACACTGTTTTTATGCGGGAGTTAGTAGGTACTTGGGATAGGTCAGCGGGAGTTGCTGGCCCTTCCCACTGGCCAGGCTCAGGGGTGGGGTAAAGGCAGAGAGGGGACAGGGAGAGGGTTAAGTCCTGGCTGCCATGGCTAATGCCTCAATCTTCTTGCCCCCCTCGCTACAACAACACAGGATCAACAAAGACAGGATCAACAAAGCTTCAGCCAAAATCCTCCGACGCACTGACACAGAAAATTCCCAGTCCTCCCCAGGCCGCACAGGGAACAGCAAACACACACTTAAACACACACACATATCTCCAACTGCTTAGGGAACAACAAACAAAGGCGGTAAATACAGCTGCAGACGGCTGGGCAGATAACAGACAATCCCTATCCCCAACTTGTTCCGTGGCTCAGTGGCTACTGACTGCCCTCTGCAGCTCGCTGCCTTGGCCATGCCTTCTACACAGCACAAACACCTGCTGCTTAATGCTTCCACTCACTAAATCACAGCAAAGTTTCTCTTCTCCTGGTTGTATAAAGCTTCTCTCAATTTTGTATTTTCATGATATTTTAGTGTGGTTTCTCATTTGTGTACAGCTGTATAATTTCATTGTCCTTTATCCAGCTTGGAACAATGTCATAATAATGAAAAAAATAAAAAAAGTAAAAGTACCATGTGTTTGTGCACAACAATGTCTGAAAGAAAAGATGGTGAGAAAGTGATGCAGAGAGTGATAGAGAGTGAGAGAGAGAGAGAGAGGTGAGAGGTTCGGCAGCCCTGCATGCTGAGGGGTGTTTGATGTAATCCAGGAAGTTAGTTCAGTAACTCCATCCCTCCGTTTTAGTGAAGGACAGGAGGAGGAGGGATGAAGGAGGCCCTTGTCTGGAGAGCCAGGGGTTTTCCACATCTGTCCTCCGCATTGTAGCCAGCCTCTCTAAACAGCCCAGGAGTCTGTTATGGCTGGAGGCACACACACACACACACACACACACACACACACAGCAGCCATGTCTGAGTGAGCCTTGTGGAACGCTTTAACACTGATTGCAGTTAAGCGTTAAATCATCCATACTAAAGTTACCAGTGAGAGAAAACACATCAGGACACAATCCATAGCTGCGCAATGTCTGTGTTTGGTGCACGTGTGTGTGTGTGTGTGTGTGTGTGTGTGTGTGTGTGTGTGTGTGTGTGTGTGTGTGTGTTTATGAAACGCCAGTCACGCAACACTGCCCTGACTGCTGAAGGGATCCTTGTCTTTCTTCTTTCTCCCTTGCCGCTTTTTTTTCCTCTGGAATGCTCTCTAACACGCATCGCCTTTTCTTTCTTCAGGAAATATGACAGGTTGTCCCCCAAACCCCACTCCACACCGTAACACCAACAACCCCCCACCACCCACCCACCCCAAATCACAAATCCTTCAGATGTAACCTGGCAACTCTTTCATACTTTCAGTGGATAGGTGCCACACAAACAGAGATGAGCACATTCACACATCCAACACATCCTCCAGCATAACTCATGCACCACACTGGCTAGGCTCTACAGTCAGGTCCGGGGAACGAGCAACAGGGAAGGAGGATTTCTCATCTGTGCCCCTTGTGGTTACAAAACATAATGATTGTAAATACTGTGTCCAAATTCTGACCATTCAGGGGGTCTTTAAAGAAAATAATGAGCCGTTTTCAGCCAAAGAAAGTAATGAGAAACCAAGTCCAAGTTCTGTAATTTCAACACAAAGTTACGCCTTATTTTAGGAAAACTAAAGG
Source organism: Percina caprodes (assembly GCA_013375575.1). NCBI lineage: Eukaryota > Metazoa > Chordata > Actinopteri > Perciformes > Percidae > Percina > Percina caprodes. The sequence continues at coordinate 6,938,123 of JABXJD010000005.1, read as the reverse complement.
TTATTAAAAAGTGCCTTGCACAATACAGGGCCTTTTATTTCTTGCATAGAATTTCCTCTGATTCAGTTTCTTAGCAAAGCAGTCATGCCACATTATTTTTTTCATTCTCTCCATTTCAACCATTTTATGTTCATCTCAGCAGGCTGACATGTCATTGTAGTGGGCGTTTGACAGTCAAACACATTTCAATGTAATTGCAACCTCATAACGTCATAATTACCATAGACACTACAGCACTCACTTCTGAGAGGCTGACAATAATGGGAATGCTGTAATGATAGGTGTGTATCATGGGTGCACACACACATAGATGCACATGCACAGGCCAAAACAGCGTTGTTCCCACATGTCTATCCTGGCCCTGGCCCTGGCCCTGGCCCTGCCTTTTTCTCTTCATGTATATATCTTCCATTTAATTCAATTAAAACTTTTAAACAACCTAATTGGAAACAACTGCCTGGAAAAATTACATTACATAAACAAAACTTTTCTGACAGATTACGTCTAATATTAGGCATCTGGGCCTTATTAGGCTCCAGTAATAACAGCACCAGCACACGGGGAGGACAGGGGAGCAAGCCATTTTCTGCTGTATTAGCTTTGACTGGCCACGCAACCAGAAGGTGTGTGTGTGTGTGTGTGTGTGTGTGTGTGTGTGTGTGTGTGTGTGTGTGTGTCTCTATGGAAGCTGTGCACCTCAAAACAGAGCAGTGTTTATTTATCCTCTATTAGAGCAGAAGCAGACATTAAACCCAAACAGGCCCTGAGCAGTGCTCCCCCCTGTCAATTTTTTCTTCCCTCCCTCTGGCCCGATTAAGAACACATGAAAATGGGGCACACTAAAGGTGAAAGAGAGGGGAGGGGAACGCCTGTGAAGTACACATATGTGAAGAAGTGTCAGCAACTATATGTATATGCCTTCCTTGAGGCTCTAAAGTAGAACTTTGTAAACCTAAAAAAAAAATCTGTGTTTCTTCTCTCTTAGAGCTGTCATGGAATGTTTTTGCTAAAAGACTAATGCACTTACACAGTACACCTGTACATCATCAGTTTTGTCTGCAATCCTGCCATACACAGTGTTCCTGTATGCTGACTTTCAGTAAGCAATGGGTTGGCTGAGAGCTCTGCAATGGCAGGTAGTGACTTGTATGTTGAACCATCAGGGCTGTAGACAAGGTCCAACACTGGGCCGCACTTTTAAGAGCTGCTGCTGCTACAGCTGTTGTCAAGGTCAACTCTCTTTCTTAAACCCTTTCTCTCTCAAACTTTCTCTCTGTTCTCCAACTGACCCTCAAACCGCCTCTCACTGTCTGTCTCTCTCTCTCTCTCTCTCTCTCTCACTCCCCTGCTGTGGTTTCAGCCCATGTCATCACATCAGAGTCGACAGCTCTAATCACTGTGCAGAGCGGATGGGCTGTAAAACATGGCAGGGACTGACAGCAGGGCTCAACACACACACCTTTCATCTTCCTTTACCAGCACATAAACTCACACATATACACATATAAGAAACACACACATGCTTATATACACAGTACACTCATTTGCGCAAATGGGTGCACGCACAAACACACACAGTACACAAATTCAAGAAGACCTCATGTTTCAGCAGTCCCTCTCGGGTGTGCTGTAGTCATGGTTTCCCGCCTATGTTCTTCTGTAACCCCAAACACGGTGTTGCTTGAGGAGGAGGTAGGAAGGGGAGGAGGAAAAAGGAGGATCTGTCAATCAATGTCTGATCCACCTAATCCTCAGGTAAGACAGGAGCTTTACGACGAAAGACTGTCGCAGGCCAGACAGAAAAAAAACACACAAACACACACAGGAACATCTGACCCCAGACAGCGACTCACATCTTTACCATCTGAATTCATTTCATGTGTCACGGGCAAAGATAGGTATAGCTGTCCGCTGTTTGGACCTATTTAAGGTCTTATCACCAATTAAATCTGAGGCCCATAGCAGGCAAACAATATGTAACATGCTTAACTGCAGTGACCACCTTTAGTTAAATTTAAAATGGTGTAAAAAACATACACACACTAATAAAGACTAACAAGGGTATCTACATTGGCCTTTTGTTTTCCTTTTTCAGGTTCACAATTGGCTTATTTGTGGGGCTTCAATTTGCACTGTAAAATGTGTCAAAGCTAAATTAAAAAGATACATGTCAATGTTTATCTTTAAAGACACGGTTTTAAAGGAGGGCAATCAAAAATGTTTGAGTATTTATGAGTTGTGCCATTCAAAGCAAGGAAATTTTGGAATTATACAGGTATTCAAATTTCTTTTTTTAAAGCTTAGTGGAAGAGAAAGGACCAGTGCCTCTCAAGGTTGGTCTGATTGTAGTTGAAGTGGATTGGTGTCCTTGCACTGTCCAGTCCTTGTATTCTCTCTAGTGTTTGTGAAGCTGTAAGTGTGTGCATGAGGGTGCATGATGGTTTGGTTGGTTGGTTGGCTTGTGTGTGTGCTTGTGTATGGTGTGTGATGTGTGTGTGTGTGTGCGTGCGTGCGTGCGTGCGTGCGTGCGTGCGTGCGTGCGTGCGTGCATGCGCCCATGCATGTGCTTGCATGCAGGTACACATACTGCTATTATCTTGTCACAAGCACAAATAATCACTACCAAGAACTTAAGCGAAACATTATTTTAAAACATTTTCCACAAATAAAAAAAGATAAAGAATTGAACTTGTTAAAAAAAACAATTTAAATTGTCAATTGTAAACTGGTCCTTGAGCATTGAGTACAGAAAAACATTGTTACAGTTCCTCCAAAATATAGCCATGAGGAAAGATTTAAGATCTTTAAACCACCTGAGCACCAGAACAAATTTCACCATCCTTTAGTCACTGAAAATACATCACAACCTTTGTGAGACAAAGGTTGCAAAGGCTGGAAAACGTGAGGCATGCCACAGTTAGTACATGCACCTTCAAAGTAGAGTGTGTGTGTGTGTGTGTGTGTGTGTGTGTGTGTGTGTGTGTGTGTGTGTGTGTGTGTGTGTGTGTGCAGGGGGCTCTAAGGCTTCATCCAAACTACTACATTTTCATTTTAAAACGGCGTAGTAAATTAAAAAGAAAACAACATCTCCACCCACAGGAGCGTTTTCACACTGTTTTAGAACTAATCTCTGTCCACTGATAACGCTGGAGACGGGAATGTCGCAAATCGCTCAAATAATAGCTTGCCTTCTGCGAAATCCAGAATTTACATGCACAGCTGCTAACATCGACAACAGGGTCAGAAATGCGGCTAAGGCTGTTCCAGAATCGGATTTTGCTAGATATATAGATAGATCTTTACTAATCCCAAAGTGGGAAATTACTGTACTGAATGGAAAAGCGATTTTGAAATTGTTTTCTGAAAGTGTTTTCTGTAGAGTAAACACAACATTGCATCAGGCGTGTTCATGAGTGAGCAATGGCTTTTGGGCCATGTTAGGTCAAAGTCACTTGCTCTGTGCTTCCTGTGCTGACTGTTAAATATGAAAAAGAACAAAAACAGAATTAAGCTAATTTTTACCTATTAAGCTATGCCTTAATATTTCAGTGACTTGTATAACCACCTACCTTTCTCTGGATTTTCCCCTGAATGGTCTCATCTGGTTGGCTGGTTTATTACAGTTTTTCTTGATTGCTAAGACACATTTCTTGAAAGCTGCTCTCCTTTTCTCTAAACTGTGAACACAAAACACAATTTTCAAGCTACATTCACAAAACCTCAGACTCTTCTTGCAAAACCAAACTTTCACCTCAAAACAGTTCAATCTGTGCTCAAAACTGAACTATCAAAATTAAAAACACTACTGAACGGTCACTAAACACTACGTAGAAAAATAGAAAATACAATGCTCAGGACATGAAGCTGGAGAAATAAATGTTTATTGTTCACTGTAGGCTAAATACATGTTTAAAACAAAACAAAACTGTGCATTTAGCACTTGTACAAAAAGACAAAACAAAAATCTTGTGCATTTACACGTAGCACTTGTAAAAACAAACAGAAATCTTATCTGTTTGCTACATAATTAGCACATAATGTGACATTGCCACCACGCTGACCAGGAACACCAACAATGGCCCAATGGCCAATCACATTACGGCCTCTCCTTCTCCTTTTGGTGAGATTAATCCCAACTTTATCCATGTAGACTTATTCTTGGGGTCTTTCCATTGCATCCAGTTGAAAAACCCTGTGTAGAAATTGATATAGTTTTGTAAGTGATACCGAAAAAGTGATTTAGGCCACTACAGTAAGTCACTACTTAGAGTAATCAACATTGAATGTGTCTGGATATATGCCAACCTGTACATACTGGAATCTTTGCTCTTTGAGTTGCGATCACTCTGTAAAGCACTGCTGTCAACATTTACATACTGTACTGTAATGTCAAAAAAGGTAATTACCTGTTGTCTTCTCTAAATCTTTGGCTTATGGTGGACACAGTGAATCTACTGATGTTTGGTTGTATCCTTTGTCCAGACTCCCTCATGCTCATACCATGGACAAGAACATGGTCAATCACAGTAGTTCTGATTTCATCAGATATTACTGTTCTTTGTCTTTGCTGACCACCTCGACCTACTCTCACACAAACTCTTCCTCTCAGATTTCTATCCATTGTATGGCCTCACAAACCAGTGCTCTCTGAACTGGCTTACTGTATATGTTCCCTCACATCATTAGCCACAAGTGTGATCATTTTTGAGTTGTTGTGTTCAAGTGGTGACACCTGTGCTTTAATTGTGTTTGACTTTTGTCACCTGTGCTCACCATTATGCAGCACGGGTGCATCACAATGAAAATGTGTTGGCAAGTTGTGTCTAAACAGGTGAAAAGTGCTTATGGTTTTGCCAAGAGTGATTGATTTAATCAGTGGGTTCAGGCAACTGAGCATTTGGTTCAGAGAATAGGGTTTAGTGTTTTAAAAATTGAGAAAAACTGTAAGAAAGTGTTGGACCAAAGAAGACATTGACAGTGTATCAAACTCATATTGTGTTATTGTCCTACCTAAAAGATGTTAAAATAGCCTATTATAGCCTATACATACCCTTCAATGTTGACAGGGGGCACTTGAAGGAAGAGCAAGGCTACATTCCTAACTGTTAAAATGATATTACTTCACCAAGACTATCCATTATCCAATTCAAATCTATTGATTAAGAAAGACAATGGCCAGAGTGAATTTTATACATCTGGTAAAAAAGAAGCCTTTTAATAAACCTCCAGTGACTCAGAACCAAAAAGATCTCTCCTGTAATACAATGTACAAAGGGGACAGTTTAAGTGATGCACGTATGGTTTTCAATGTCACCCTAAGGGTTCAGTGGGTGAGAGGGAGTGAAAGGGTGGAGCTGTGTGTGTGTGTGTGTGTGTGTGTGTGTGTGTGTGTGTGTGTGTGTGTGTGTGTGTGTGTGTGTGTGTGTGTGTGTGTCAGGAAACAGGATGGCTTCAGAAGATTTATCACTGCTTGATCAGGTTGCAGTGAGTTACTGCTGTAACTCACTGCAACCCCCCACCCCTCCATCCTCCTCTGCCCAGAAGCCAGGGTGGTTTATCAGCCTCTATATGACACATGCACACACGCACACATACTCTCTCACACACACACACACACATACATACACACACACGCATGTACACACACATAGCAGAGTAGTATATCAGCTTGTCTGTGACAGGCTCTGTGTGTGTCTCTCCCATCATCTGGCCATTAGACAGTAATGGCTGGGAGAGGAGAGTAGGGTTTCCCTGTGGGCTCAATACAACAGCCTTTATTACACACAACAGAAGCACCATCCTGGCCCTGCCACTCACTGGAAAGACAGAGGAGGAGGAGGGAGAGAGGAAGAAAACTATAGGCAGCGATAAGGGAAGGGAGGGAGTAGAGGATAGGTAGTGTATCAGGAGTTCAGGGAAACTTTGGGTACTCTCTTGTTTAGTGTGTATCCACAGCTGGGTGCTGGTTGTGCAGTTGAAGAGAGATTGTAACTTCTGACAGAAGAAATAACACAATAGGAATGCGACACCACAGGTTCGGTGGTATCACCCATACATTTCACAAGAATTTGCAGGCGATACAGCTTTTTTGTGGGCAGTGTGTTTAGATGAACGATTTTTGGTGTCAGTGATTGGAGCTCGGACAAGCCAAGGTCTGCCGAGATCAGCCAGATGACGCGAAATAACGGATCTCAGCGTAGCTCCATGGCAGGTTTACTCGTCATCAGATGGATCTTGGCAGACCTCGGCTGCTCTGCTCAGCTGGGAGCTCCAAGCACTGCGGCCACGGAGGGAAATCAAACACAGTTCATCTACACACACTGTCCACACTGCCCACACTGCCCACACAGAAATGACATAGAGCTGGATTTAAATCAGCAATAATCTCTTCAAGATAGATTAGATAGGTATTGCTGTGTAACTTCCCTTGTGCTCCTCCTGCATTATGCCACAGATAAACATTTCAGTGGTTTTACTGCATAATTAGATCAAGAACCCATCGTACCTGACTGGGAGAGATGGGAATGTTTTGAAGCAATATACTTTTTAAGAAATACTCTTATTTGTTTTCTTTCACAGAATAAGATGACGAGATCATGTCTGTGCATTAACCCAGAGTTGGAGTCAGGATGTGGTTAGCCTAGTTTAACCTACAAATTGGAGGCATGGGGACACAGCTAGCCTGGCTCTGTTCAAAACATTAAAAATACACTTACCAATTCTTATAAAGCTATTTTATGTACTGTATCATGGTCACTCGTCCCAACATATTATTTAGTCAGCTTTTAAGGTGTTGGTAGGCTCATTTTTAAAGCTAGGCTAACAACATCCTGTCTCCAGCACCATACTTAACGCACAGATGATATTGATGTTCTTATCTCACTTTCCAAAGAAAGCAAATAAGCTCATTTCCTTTATTCTATTACTTTATAACTATTCCTTTAAAGCAACTTGAAGACAACTTTTGGGAAATTAAGAAAAAAATTAAATTTTAAAAAATTTAAAAAAAATGTTTGATAGTTCAGCCAGGGAAATGAGGGTAAAAAACTGAACATTTACACAAAAGAAAAATACCATAAAGACAAAAGTATATGAAATAATAGAACATAGCAAATTTAATGACAGATAATACATTTCTTCCTTGCTCCTGATACTGCTCAGGTTCCCCTGAGCAAGTCTCCTCTGTAACCCCCACAGCAGGATTAAGAGGCGTGAAAAAGAAGGGTTTCACATGCGGGACACAGGGATGTACATCATGTTAGCGTTGCACAAAACATGTACAAATGGGCTGTAATTCCCTAGTTTAAGTCCCTTATTTCCATTTTGTCATGTCTGAGCGCCTGTCATGCTTTTGAACAAACATTGACATAATTAAAATGCAAATGCAGCTTGGTGGTGGAGGAGACAGAGAGATCTCTAAGCTGATATGCACACAGATACAGAAGCACAGAAAAAGAAACACATGCACAAACACACAAAAACCCTTACAGACAACACACACAAGGAGAAACTCTGCGGCTGATACAGCAAACGTTGATAAAGGTTTAGAACAAATTTGCTGTTTGAGCAGAAAACTATTGAGGGCCTTGTGCACTGTTGTGTATGTCTGTATGTGTGTGTATGTACATTCGTACGCACACACATGCACGCACGCACACACGCACACACGCACACACACACACACACACACACACACACACACACACACACACACACACACACGGCTCTGTGGGCTACAGGCTCCCCAGCCCCTGGCCTTTATTAAGAGCAGTTGTTTGATGAGAAAAGGAGCTGGCCTTCACTCCAGGGCCCGGCAGAAGCCTGGGGAGTGGGTAAGTGGGTTAACCCAGAGGCCCAGACAAAGCCAGAGGAATGGATAAGTGGGTCACCCGCCCTCAACTGAACACTCAAAGGATCCACTCTGACTCCTCTCCCTTTTATTATTAGAGCTGGTCTAATGTGTGAAGGGACCTCAGGAAGGAACACAGCACTCATCTCGGCATAAGCTAGCCAGTTTGTGTGTATGGGGTGTATGGATATGTGCATGCATATGTGTATGTGTTCTTGTAACTAAAGCAAAAAAATGCAGTGGTCCTTGAAGACACTGAGAAATTAGAAGTACCAAGTTCAAGGCAGCTACACAGGAACGTAGTGCTATAGAACACGGGAAAAAGTGAATGTACATGTAAAGGGACTGTATTTATATAGCGCTTTTCTAGTCTTGACAACAACTCAAAGGTTATTTACATGATACAGGAACCATTCACATACATTCATACACTGTGGCCGAGGCTGCCGTACAAGGGGCTACCCACTCATCAGATAAACACTCACACATTTACACTCCGATGCACAGCATCGGGGGCAACTCAGGGTTCAGTGTCTTGCCCAAGGACACTTTGACATAGGACTGCAGGGCCAGGGATCAAACTACCAACATTTCAATTAGCAGGCAACCGCACTACAACTGAGCCACAGTCGCCCCAAAATCAAATATCTAAATCATAAGGTTACTATATGTTATATGTACAAAAAACAATTTTGCACTTTGCCAAAGTGGCAGAGATAAAGGCTTCTAAACCAAAAACTGCAAAACAGGACATGTGATCCAAAATTGGGAAGAAAATAACGACATCTGCAACCAAGATTCCAGGATTCCCTGACATTAGCATGTAACATTAGCATATAATGTAAACACTGCAGTAGCTGCATGCCTGGAGCAGATGCCCATATATAGAAACCAGCTTGGTATGACATAACAGTAAAATCTACGATTGTGGCTCACAGGGATTTCTTTTAAATATGTTTACCTCATTATTTGAAGCGTCAAAAGTGGCATCTCATGTGAATGATCCTTACACCTTGGCCACAATGGGGCCATGCATGTTGAGAAAATGTGGTCCAGAATGCCCATTTGGATGCGGCCATTCATATGATGCTCTGTTGCATGGCTTGTCCTTCTCACTCTCTCCCAACGTTTCCTTCTTTATCTTCAATGTCTAACAAAGGCAAAAGATTCCTCACAGTTTGAAAATAATAATTTTTGCCACTTTGAGTAAGTCAATTCTGCGATTTTACTGATCCTAAAAGCTTTGATATAATAATAATAATAATAATAATAATAATAATAATAATAATAATAATAATAATAATAATAATAATAATAATAATGTGGGACTGTAAAAATTATGGAATTATCAAACTGAATCTGTACACTGTAAAACTGCATACTTTCTTCTAGGGCCAGGACAATATGCTTTTCAATTCTTTTACAATACATGGTAGGCGATGCTGGTGTCACCAGTACAAGTATCAACACATCAAGGAAGTCAAGCTTAATTACAACAGTGCAAAGACTTCACCACAACATGGTGCAGCACTGTGCACAATACACACACACACACACACACACACACACACACACACACACACACACACACACACACACACACACACACACACACACACACACACAGGCACAAGCACATACTTCAGTGGGGAGATCAGCAGGAGGATCAAGTGTGAACTCTTGTGTCATGGAAAGGGCTTTGATGAAGAAGAACACAAACAGAGAAACCACACCAACGTAAAAGACACACGCACACAGACCAATTCACTAATTTCCCCCTAACTGTAATTATGTTCTCACCACAATCTCAATAAGATACTTTTGTTCATCTGGTTACTCATCTGGTAGCATCTAGTTTCCTGTCATTTGTTAGGCGTTGCAAGATTAATGAATGACTTTTACTCTACTAATTTTGACTGACATCCAACATGCATACACACACACACACACACACACACACACACACACACACACACACACACAGACAGACAGATTTCCCACATAAACAAACAGAGTAGGTCTTTGTATTCCGCTGCACATCACCACAACACAGATCAACAGTCCCTGAGGTAACGGCCAAAATAAAGATCTCATTACTTTACTCTCTCTCTCTCTTGCTCTCTCTCCATGGCTTGTCAGCTCCCAGACCCTGACGTCTCCTTTCATGTTGGCCAGACCTCTGAGAGGAGCTGAGAGATGCTGAGAGGCGCGGAGATCCTCCCAGGGCTTTGAGCAGCGTTTGATTCCTGCTAGATAATAGCTGGTTCACTGTCAGCCCCAGGATGATCAGTTAAATCCTTAATCACTGCCTGTCCACTTGCATGACAGTTATTTTAGGGCTCTTTTCTGGACCTTCTCTTTTCTCTTTTCTCTTCCCTGCCTCCCTTCCGTGAAAAGTAATCCCACAACAGAAGCAACAGAAAACAGCATGCTGTTATTTAGGGATGGAGGGATATAGGAGTAGGGCTGGTTGTCAAATTCAATATTTTTTTGGCACCGACCAAATTTTTAAATTATCGAGTATCGAAAAATTCAATACCTAAAGAGTCAATCTCATCAGCGTCAGTGAGTCAATAAAATCTAATAATGCTGCTGATTGGCTGTCTAATGTCAAACGTCGTAGAGACATGCAGGGAAAACTCTACACACAAAGACCGGGCTCACTTAGCAGGAGCCGAAAAATAAATAAAAAGATTTGTGCCGTAATGTTGTAATTTCTTTTTCCATCCATCCATCTTCATCCGCTTATCCAGGGTCGGGTCGAGGGAGCAGCAGCTCCAGCAGGGGACACCAAACTACTTTTTGTTTATTAAATTAGTATAAAAAAAAGAATCGATGTCCCCATGCTCGAATGTCAAACTCTACCTATGTATGTATTTGTTGTTTATAATATGTTGGGTGACTATAGCTCCTTGTTTCTGCATGAAGAGGATAAAGGAAGAACAGAGACAGGTGAAGGCAGAGAGTGGTTGGCACCAAAAGGGGAAAAGGAATAAAGACGAGTGCAGAGAGGAACTTGTCTTTGACCTGTCAGCATGAAGACAAAAAGAAGGAGGACACGCTCTCCTTCTTCTCCACTCTCCTGTACCTGTCTGTTTTTAAAGGACATTCAAAGCCAGGCAGAGATACAGTGAAGGCATTGTCTGTCAGCCTGTCCTGTAACGGTGTCATAGGCTGAACGGGGAGATGAGCGTTCGATGTTCATGTCCAATCCATGGCCTTGATCAAGGCTGCTCCACAGCCAGGTGCTGCCACTGCTGACAGCCTCACCTCCAATCCGAACCCCCTCTGTTTGGAGGATGGAGGGCATTTCATTTTGACAAAGATAGAAGTGTGGGGGTTGGGGTAGGGTTGGTGAGGGATACTTTAAGCACAGTTTGACTACAGAGGAATCACAGAAAGTTTTGGACAGCATGGGCATTGACGTTGTTGAGTGGGTGCTAAATTATCAGATTGATGAAGTTCCCATAACCTGAAAGGCAGAGCTTCACTGTTACAGTTTTTCAAGCTGCCCTTGAAGTAAGTTCAGAGGTATGGAATCAAATCATGAGCCACGTATGATATACATCATTTTATTTAACAGTCACTACAGATTTATGTAGAGAATTGGCTTGTAGAGATCTTTTAGTTTTGAGATTTTTGAAAAGATTTTAGCATGTAAGGCAAATGTTTTTTTGTTTTTGTTTAAAGATAATTTTGGGGCATTTTAGGCCTTTATTTTTATAAGAAAGCTCAAGACATGAAAGGGAAAAAAAGGGGAAAGACATGCAGCAAAGGGCCTGGGTCGGAATTGAAACTGTGGCCGCTGCGGCAAGGACAGAGCCTCTGATGGGGTGCATGCTCAACCAGGAGAGCTACCCAGGTGCCCTGCAGATTGTTTTTGTTTTTTTTAAAGAAGTGTAACGTGTAAGTGAAAGTGACTCGTCAAATGGACACCAATGGTATGGATTTGATTTGACCCTGACGTGGAGTTATAAATTTAGATTCATTCTTGAGTTTATTCTTGTAGTTTGGGCCATCATCATTTCTATCAGTTATTATAATATTGTACTCACATAATGATTTGCTGAGATATCTGAACGGGGTAGCATTGCTTACAATAATTTAGATGGGACAAGGAACACAAGCTAAATTCTCTTGCCTATCACCCGCTTCCTCCCTCTCTTTATTTTCCAAGCACACCACTGTCTGTGTGTACAGAATGATGGTATTGTCGCTATGCCATAAAAGGCAGACCATACTCCATTGCCTCATTTCCACAAGTCTCGCCCTTTGACTGACACACCCCCAATTCTGACTAGCGGCACTTTGCTGTAAGTCACAGGGAGCCTTTCAGCCAATAGAACCAGAGCGCAACTTAAGGTCGGAGGGTCACAGACACACCATGTATGGAATTCCATACAGCCAGAGAGGTCAGAGGTCAAGCTCAATCACAGTCAACACAAAGCAAAGAATCGGGAGGCTCCTACAGCCACAACACAGCGACAGGGAGAAGGAGACACAGAGGAGAACAAATGAAACAGGAGAAGAATGTTTTAAAATATTATATAATTGTATTTGTTCAGCCATTCTTACTTATAAATAACTAAGGTATACATTATGGCCCTCATTCATGAAACGTGCGTACAACCTAAAAAAGGCGTAGGACAGGCGTACACCGATTCCTATGCAAATCTCACGTCTGGTCTGACCTCGTGTACGCAAGTTTTTGAGTCAGTGTGGACTTACGGTGCAGCGTGTAACAGGAGAAGGAGAAGTAATTAGTTGATCACTTATCGACAATGGCAGATCTGGCTCTTTAAGAAGAACTCTATGAGCCGAGCAACAGTGCACACGTAGCCTACACACACGAGTCACAGTGGGGGGGAGACCTATTATACACGTCAGAAAAAGTCTGCAACATTGTTTTAGCCTGTGGGGTTCTGTACAAGATCACGCAGGAAAACAGGGTTCCATAAATGTCTTGATGGAGCCAGATGACCTGATGCCCAGCGAGCAGTGTCCAGCACAGCCCCAATTGGGGGCTATACGAAGAAGACAGGACATTATTCCTCGCTTTTAAAAGGTATAGTGTTATGTTTGGTAATTATATTCAATACAGGAAACATAACGATGCACAACATTTTTATTTATTCTTCAGGTTTTCGCTTGTCTTGGTGTTGTTAATAGCCACAAGTGAACGATTTATTTCTGCCATTGACCAACCTATTTCGTCTTGTTGTTCCAGCCTTTCTGCTGTCAGGAGACAAGGTCAGGGTGGTGGTCCAGCACGGGGGGGGTGGAGGACACACGCTTTCCCTCACAGCTGTTTCCTGGGTCTGACTGAGGAAAAAAACATAAGTACATAAAAAAAAAAACACTGCATAAACTCCACTACCGTGTGTTTATTTAAATATAGGTACACCTACATGTAGGCCTGAGAGATTGCAATATAAGTCTATATATTACTATTCGGAGTATACACATTTCAAGGATGTAGAAATTAAATAAACTTCAGCTGGAATCCGATTTAATACGGCAACACTGTTGACCGCATCAGTGATCTCTTTCTATTCCGCAATCTTCCTACAGCCTAATACCAGTTTTTAGGCTGCCAAATAGATACTGCAAATTAAACTGAGATGTTTAAGGGTTCAATCTCCACCTCTGAAAAGTGCCGCTTCTTACCCGGATTACATCTGGCCATGTCGTAAATAGACCAAGAATATATTGGGGCGTAATATTTAAATTACAATTGTTTCCAGCCGTTGCATTCATCAATGTACCACAATTCTTACGTTCTGATTGGCGTGATACGAACGTTTCATGAATCCCACGTGAAGCTTGTCGTAAGAGGATTTCTGCGCTCATATCTGCGCTGGCTTTTACGTTAGGTTGATAAATGAGGGCCAGTCTTATAGTGAGACAGATAGGCCATAAGCCGACTGAACAGGTGACTTCCTCAGGGGATGAGCGCTGCTAGCTCAGTTTGATAGGAATATTTTTGAGCTCCGTCTCAAGTAGGGTACCTGAATCTCATTCTATGTATAATGCAATGACAATAAAGGAATTTTATCTTTTTGTCTAGTGTGTACATCTCACTGGACGGCTTCCATTACCTAAACACAGGTTGCTGGAACATAACAGTGATGCAAGCTCATTGGTACCTGCTGACAGAAGAGGAAGAGGACATCTTTGAAAAACATGTTGAGAGTTGAGTGGCATGAAGTTTCAATGTTTCTTTATTAGTCAGACATTTGAGTTGTGTGATTGTTGTTTTTCACTATGATTTAAATGTCTCAAAACTTCACCTTGTTTCAACACAGGCAACAACTCCCCCCCAGTATCCACCAATTGATACATGTTAATACATTACTTATAAATGCTAGATAGTTCAAATAAAATGTTACCAATAATTTTAGCATTAATTGTGTTGTGTAAAGTTTATAAATTTTTTTTTTGTATAATTTTATCTTGTATCTGTTTTATCCTACTTTATCATCTTAATTCAGTTCTTATTTTACATTTTTTTCTACTTTTGCTCCTTCTGTCATTAATGACTGGCAGTATAAATGTGTGTGTATAGGCTATGTTTCGTGGTTAGAAACTGAATTGAATAAATCTATCTGTACCTGTACCTGTTTTTCCAACACAAAAAAATTATCCAATGATGATTGCAGTATTCATCCATATTACTATTTCTAAATCAGGTGTGCTTTACAAAACATTGTTTATGATGATTGTATTAAGGGCTACAGTAGGTGTTTGTCTGTTTCATGTGTCCTAGTTTTACTACTAGTTTTTTCTCACCGCTGAACCAATAGGTCAGAAGCCCTTCTGTGACCCTGATATACAAATTAAGTATGTGTGTCAGTATGTGTCTGACAGAGTGCTGTGTGAGTTTAAAAGTTTAAAAAAGTGTATGTGTGCGTGTACGCATGCATGCGTGCGTGCGTGCGTGCGTGCGTGCGTGCGTGTGTGCATCTAAGTCTGTGAAGAGTCCCAAAGGTGCCCTAGCTGCCTAAGCCACTTCTGCAGATCTGTTGAAAGATCATTAGGGACCTTTCCCTAATCTATAGGTAGGTGTGTGTGTGTGTGTGTGTGTGTGTGTGTGTGTGTGTGTGTGTGTGTGTGTGTGTGTGTGTGTGTGTGTGTGTGTGTGTGTGTGTGTGTCTCTGTGGAAGCATGCTGGCTGTGTCTGCTGCTTAACACTCACTTTCATCACGCACATGCTCAGAAGTGACAGTCCCTGTCTCTACAAAGGGATTAGAATATTACCAAGAGACCTGCCATCTCTTTCTCTCACTCTCACTCTCTCACACACTCACACACACACACAAACATGTAGAAATACCAGCACAAAGCTTACTACAAAGGGATTCATGATGTCACCCAGAGACGTAACTTAGTTCCACATTATTTCCCATTATTCCTCCTAATGAATCTTAAAACAAGATAGCAGCTGTTAAATTACTCTCCTCTTCAATTTTCTCCTCTCTCCTCACCTCTCCTCATCTTTATTTCCTGTCATCCCTGGCAAATCCACCCTACATCCCATTCCCTATTGACACATATCCCCAGAACGCACATGCAAACACCAAGCCTACAAAGGCCTAAGCGCCTAAGCTAACAACCGATACACAAAAACACAACAACAAAGCAGTTGTTGTCAGGTTGTTAAGTCCCTGCCACTGTTTCCAAGGGTCGGGGATATGGCAAGCAGACAGAAAGAGGGAGAACAGGATGAGACGGGCTTTGGAGAATAAAAGACGGCTAATCCCTGCATTTGGATATGAGAAACGCAGGCCCGCAGGAGAACGCATCAAAGCCAGCGCTAAATTAGCCTATATACAGACAGTGTGAGGAGGAGAGAAGAGACAGAGTGAGAGAGAGAGGCCAGTGATTTGAGACAGAGTGAGAGGAGCAGGGAGAGGTAGTCTCCTAGGGCCCAGATTAGCAACACACACTCATTATTCTCCAGCATTGCTGTTGCACACAAACATACATGCACACCCACAGCCATGCACACAGATTAGAAACATACACTTATTATTCTGTCTCAGTGGGACGCTAAACCCTAAAATCCAGCACGCTTATTGGGAGCACTTGCACGGAGACTGGCTAACGGAGTAACGGGGCCCAACACTGCCTTTGTAGGAGGCAATTAGGACTAGATGAGTGTGCTGGTTTATTCAGCTCCATGAGTGGAACTATCCAAAGCACATTAAATAAGGAAGTTAGGTAGACAGTGTAGATTGGGGTGTCTCTTCCTCCTGTGTGTGTGTGTGTGTGTGTGTGTGTGTGTGTGTGTGTGTGTGTGTGTGTGTGTGTGTGTGTGTGTGTGTGTGTGTGTGTGTGTGTGTGTGTGTAAGAAAGGAGTTGAGAGAGCAGAGAGGGAGAGATGGAGGGAGTGACAGTACAACTGTGCAGAAATCTTGCTGTAGACCACAAGTTGATTCAGCTTATTATAATTTTTATAAGCATGCTAGCCTCAGGGTTTATTAGCATTGTCACTGGCTTATTTCCACTCAGATTAAACATTCCCAAGAAACTCCAGGACACAGCTGCTTTATTTCCATGAAGTTTACTGTGAATTTTGTTAAACTGCAATACAATGAGAAGTTTATATTATATATCAAACCCAAATGCACAGTATCAGTGTAAATAGCACCACTTAGCTAACATAGCAGCGTTATGGTACCGTAATTTAACGTGCTAGCAAGCTAACCTTAGCTAGCGTTAGCTAACAGCGGCAGTTTAACCAGATTGACAAATAAGTTATAAGATAACGTTACATGTGTTGTAGCTAGTATATTGTTGTTTGTGTTAAACTATCTTCCCACTGTAGAAGATTTTAGTGTTAAGTGTGTGATCTTAACAAGTTGTACATATTCCAATCGATCAGCTGATTGCCGGTAACGTTAACAGTAGCGTAATGTTAAAACGTATCCGCTGTTACTGCGTCCACCTGATGTATATACTGTATAACCCATCTCTTCAGGCACAAACGAGGAATAGAGGTCCATCATTTAGGGGCAACGATGACCATCAGACCGTAGGATCCCCTGGAGAGTCTGAAGTCCCCCCTCATGTCCTGAGCCTGCAGAACTACAAGCACATTTTTAAAATAAAACTTTATTTAAAGTATTTAACTTTGTTATCTCTTGTATTACACATTGCATGTCTGTTGCAAGAATATAATGTTATATTATTATTATTATTATTATTATTATTATTATTATTATTATATCTAATATAATGTTAGAGCATACAGAATAGAGGAATGGGCTCTATTTACATGTCAGGGCTGTTACCTCTGCTTTCACTATTGTATTGATTTTCAGGACTAATCCATCTTCTCCTGGAAAGTTTTTGTGATGATGCCCATCGGCCATTGATTTCTCTTTGCCTGATTGTCTTTCAGGGGAAGTATGTCTCCTTCTTGAAGATTCTGCCCTTTTTCTTGCAACTTGTGCTGAAGCTGCAATGTTTTGAGGTACTGATGTTTCCACCTGTTCCATAACATGTCTGCTAAGCCCTGTACCCACTTCCATTCCTCCTCAAAGCTTCCTGTCAGAGGAGGAGGTGCAGAGCCTGTCTTGAGAGTCAGGAGCATTGTGAGGATGAAGGGCAATTCCGGATCCGATGACACTGGGATGAGCAGTCTAGCATTCATGATTGCAGCTACCTCGGCCATTAATGTGGTCAGAACCTTGTGTATCATTCGTTCCCACGCTCTACCATATGAGACGCATGGGGTGGGTTAAATACCAAGGTTCAGTTCTGTGTGTCCAGGTACTCTTCTACACTGTTGAAGCCTAGATTAGACTTCTCCAGCTCACGAGAAGCGCCAATGAAGCAAAAAACCTTCTTGAGTCGTTGATAAAGCTGCTGGTACTCATTGCTGCAATTACCTTAATGTGGACTACCCTTGAACACATGCATGCGAACATCATAGCCCATAGTTTGGAGTTGGAAACTCCTCCTCTTGTGCGGCGTGAGACGGTGTCTCTTGGTCCAAAGACGTTGATTACCTACGTGGGTGAAAGGAGGTACTACCTGTAACCGTTCTTTTGGCTGCCCATAGCTTTTTAAAAGTGATACATCTGTGAAGCAGACTACTGATGCAGCGTTTAGTTTCCACCAGCCAGAACCCTGCTGCTCGAATGGTACCTTCAGTCAGATGTCTTCCTTGGCGTTTCACTGCTTCGTGATAGTGAGACACAAGTAAGTTGCGAGATGATGCTGGCCAGGAATGATGATGGGGTGAGTCTCATTTGTGCTTAGATCTGACTGTCCAATCCAACCTCCCACTCTAAGAAGTTGATCTTGGTCCATGGTGGGGTGCAATTTCCAAAGGCTGCTGGAAGATGGGATGTTGGATCCTGCATTGATGCACTTAAGTTCCTCTGTAGGAATGATGCCAAGTGGATGAGGTGCGCTATGGCTGTTAGGAGAGTGCTGAACTTGGAGAAATGTTCAAAGCGTTGTGGGTGTATCACATCTCTGGTAACATGTGTGAGACTTGTCACCACCTGGGGGCACACTTCAGAGTCAGTGTCAGGGTCAATAAGGTTATAAGTCTCTCGAAGCGCAGAAGAATGCGAAGATGCATCATGGAGGAAGGCTGGTCCTTTGAGCCAAGTTGTGCTGCTAAACAAGGCTGGTTTCACAGTTCTTGTCCCAATGTCAGCTGAGTTCAGGTGCGAATGAAGGTGTCTGTGCGCATGTTCCAGAACAATCCCAGGCTTTGTTGGATGGGCAGATCATCAACAAAGAGATCTAGGCTGTTGACGTCTTTGGCGCGATCATCGGATGGGAATGCTTCAATGACTGCTGGTCGGTTTGAAGCAATTTTGTGCAGCCTGAGGTTAGAAGCTGCAAACATTTTCTGCGCCCTCCCGAGGACGTTGATGGCCTCTTTTTCTTTGCCAAAGGACTTTAAAGCGTCATCAATGTAGAACTCATGGTCGATGAATCTTCTTGCATCACTGCCATAGTTGGCTTCTGCTTCCTTAGGGGGGGACCGGGCTGTTAACCTCACTGTAAACTTCAAAGCCCATATCTTGTAAACCAGCCAAAAGAGTATTTGCCTCTTCTATGGCAGCATCTTTTTCCTTTTCATCATTTAAAGCATCAAGATTAGCTTGAATTTGTGCCTGCTCCACTTTAAGTTCAATTTCCACATTTTCAATATGATGAATAACCAACCTTAATAACGCCATAATCCACAAACCATTGCAACAACAAGCGTGTCCCAGCCGTGTGCATTACTTTTTAGTGTCAACTGAAAACAGTTTCCGTTCTGTTGTGAGCTTCTTGCTGCACTATTTCTAAGTGCTGCACATGTGTCAAAAGATCGCTGTTTTTTGTGTGTTGTGAAGTTGGTGAAGCTCTTTCTTTATTTGATTGGTTGTGTGTATTTCTGTGTGCTTTCTTAATTTGCAGTGTGCTGAGCTGTCCGGGCCACTGTATAAGAGGTATTTTTAGTTATCATTGAGTTACAGATATTTTAGTTTTTTGCCTCAGGGAAGACTTCTTGCCTTGCTTAAAAAAGATGAGTTATTTAAAAAAAATTAGTTTATAAGTTTTGTCGAATTTGTCACAATTTCCTTTGTGAAGTACTTGAGGTATGTACGGTATCTGATACCATATAGGAGAACCGTAAATCTTATTTTTGTATTGTAAAGTACAGTTACAATTTGAGATATTTATATCACAGCACATCTTTTGCACATTGTATGTGCTAATATTAAGAATTATATTGTTGATTTGACAAAATCATGGATTTATCTTTAATCATAACTTAATCACATGAAAAAATAAACAGTACATTTTTTTTTCATTGTTTATCTGTGTAATTCCTGACCTATGATAATTTTAATTTTAATCCCCTGCTTTATCTGTCTCCTTCTCTTTCCTCATCTCCTTTATCTTCTTCTCCTTCTTCTCAGAGGGTTGTGGTCCTGAAAGCTGCGATGTTACCTAGCAGGTTGTTCTGCATTCCTCCCTCAGTCAGGCAGGCACACACACATACACACACACAGTAGCAATTATGGCAATCAGCAAGCCGACCCAATTAGTGTTTCCTGCTTGTTAAGCCCTAGGGGTTGGCTGCCCGACCACCTCACTTTGCATAACTTAATCTGCAATGACAGGGTGTGACACCCAGACGTCTGACCCTACCAGCAGCTTGTGTGTGTATGTGTGTGTTCATCTGTGAGTGTATGTGTGAGAACCTACTAGTTGTCCAACCCATGTGTGGTTACAATTTACATTCACCAAATTGCTCCCAGGCTAGGCCAGCCTGAGCAAGGCCTGTGAGTTCTGGTTCCAGGGGAGGAGCACTCTATCCGGGAGTGATTCTGGAGCTGCCTCCCTTCTCCTGTGGGTTTCCCCTCTGTCTGAGCTGGTTAAAGGCTGATGGATAACTCTGTTAATATGTAGCTTGTGAGGAGAGGAAAAACATGATCTTTTCTGCGGTCCATGACACACATCACCTGCGAATACGCACGCACGCACGCACATGCATGCACACACACACACACACACACACACACACACACACACACTGTTCTCACACTCACCTACTGTGTGTAGGTAAAGACTGAACTACTGCCATGTTCAACATTCAGCTCTTGTAAGCAGGTGCCATGATAGTAGTTTTGTTTTTATGGTCAAACACGTGCTGTTATGAAGTGTACCAAAGGCCCTCCCCTTCTCCCCTTCTCAGTTAGTGGTTGCCCCGTGACACATGTTGCTAGGCATTAAACCTGACAGAAACCATGGTTACAGAACACAAAAGAACTATTGTGGAGGTGTGTTTGATCTCAGTGTGTGTGTGTGTGTGTGCGTGTGTGTGTGTGTGTGTGTGTGTGTGTGTGTGTGGGGGAATGTTTGAACTCAGTGTGAACTGCATGGAGTCTGTGGAAGCTTTCTGCGAGGGGAACAAAAGCACAGTGGAGTGTGTGAGTGTAGCCATCACCCTGATTGCAGAGAGAAGAAAGCAAAACAACAACTTATATCTCCTTCAGCTCGCCGAGTTTCTCTCCTCTCCCTCTTTTAATTCTGTTTTGCTTTCTTTCGTGCCTTGACTAATTGTTTTTTGTTGGTTTTTTTTTCTTCTTCTTGAGTTCAAAACTGGCAGAAGCGAAGAAAGCGTAGCGGGGTGTGTTTTGTACGAGTATCTCTCTGGTGCCTATTCCATTAAAGGCAGACTGATAAACAGGCTAGGATAATTAAAGGGGAGTGATAAATAGTGCTGCCTTAATTAAAGGGGAGTGATGAGGACACGTGTCGAAATGTTTTGTTAGCGGGCCGACGGACAGATGAAGGAGGAGAGTAATTGCTTTGGATTAATTATTTGGATACGGGCGGCGAGAGGGTACACACATCTCTTGAGGGCTCTTTCAGTATAGAGGGATGGAGAGGAGGGGAGATGAGAAAGAATGGAGAGTAGAAGGCTGGTTTCTAGGAAAGATTCACTGGCATCCATCTGTCTTCAAGCCAAGAACCGCACAAACATGGACATCATCCACAAGGGAGAGACAGAAGAGAAAATCAGAATTTAAGCCATGTTTACTTTTGTTAGTCTGAGTGAGTCTTTTCCAGCACCATCTTGCTTCACATTAAAGAGTATAAAGAGTATAGAAGTACTAAGAGACGAATCTCTGTTGCAGTTTTGACAACAATTACTAGATGCCGCTGCTTTCGCACTGTCGTCAGTTTGGACTGAACCAGAGACGGCTTTACCGTTACCGTTATAAAGGGAAAAAGCCCCCCAAAAATCTTTTTAAAAAAGAAATGTGCTTTTTCGCAAATTTCAAGAGAAATATAAACACCTAACCTGGCAAATGAACGCTTTATTAATTCATTGTTATCAATAAATTAACGTTAACGTTACTGAACCTAACAAGTAACGTAAGCCACTAGCAAACATTTTAGCCTACCTGCTCCCCCTGAAGACAACTTTATGATAATCCGATTTATGGTCCCGTTGATGTTTCTTTAACTCCAGTAAAGTTAAAATGAATGTTAACGTTACCGACAGTTAGTAAGGTGCACCTCCGGAAACTGAAATGAATTCAATTATGCAGCATATTTTGAAGGTTTGCCAGATGGGTGCAGAACCTGAGGATTGCTACCTTGACAGGGATAAGCTCCCATCGGCTCCATCAGAGCTACAGGGTCTGCGGTGCACATTTCCACCACAGCCAGTTTAAAAGGCCCTCAGATGTGTATGTATAATTGAGAATATATAGTAATAGTATAAAATCATAGAATACTCCTATTGAAATGTATTTTATAAACATCAAACATTTTATTATATAAACAGCCATGCAGGATTGAACTGGAATGCAGTGCCCACTATGGTTAATGCCCCTAACCCACTGCCACTACTGGGCATAGAGCAAAAAGGGAAAACTACCAAAGACACGCCAGGAAAAGTGCAAAAACACTCTTGTAAACATGGTGAAATAATTCAATAGAGTCAGAATCCATCATATATTACGGATCCAAAATTGACAACTCTCACAGTCCAAACAGAAGCACAACAGAAAATATTTAAAGCTCAAAATTAATTAAATTATAATAAAACTAAAGACTAAAACATATAGAACAGCTAATATACTTACCATTGTCATTGTATTTGTAGTAAATGTGCGCACTTTACAAACCATTTGTTTTTGGAAGGCTTTATCATTCTATTTATGAGAGCACCAGTCTCTTTAAGCC
Organism: Percina caprodes; assembly: GCA_013375575.1. Classification (NCBI taxonomy): domain Eukaryota; kingdom Metazoa; phylum Chordata; class Actinopteri; order Perciformes; family Percidae; genus Percina; species Percina caprodes. The sequence goes on along the minus strand of JABXJD010000005.1, from coordinate 6,915,559 downwards.
AGCCTGCCGAAAAAGCAGAGTCTGCTCTGATTGGGTTTTCCGGATCTCCAAAGTCTCCGCATACAAATATTTGTATTCATTAGATACATTTTTTTTTCAGCAGATGTCTTAGTAACAACATGATGGGTTAGGGTTAGCAGTTTTGTGTTTGTGTGGATTTATTCAGTTTGATAAACCCCACGGTTTCTACAAAGCAATTAGAGCTCAAATTGCATTGCTTACTAAACAGGGAGGGATTAGAAAACCTGTCTGTTTTTTTTGTATTTCAAGAGCAAATTGCTCCACAATATGAATACATATTACTTATCACTTATTTTGTTGGTAACCGTTGTTGTATAATCACAATATTACACTTGAGGAGGCCTACACTTAAGTGATATGCCTTTTGGACCTCAAAATTAAATAAATCATTACTAAAAGAAAATGTTAAGTCATCGCAGGTTTCATCAAATAAACAAATGTTAACATCAGGGAGACAACATTAACATCTACAAATCTGCCAACTACAGGCTATGTATGGCTCATGGCTATGGATCATTATTTAAGAGTTTAAACAGTGTTCAATTAATTGTATCATTCACTAACTTAACCGTGACTTCATTTAGAAAATAATTTTGTATTCTGTACATCTAAATTTATCGTTGGACACGCCCAAGCATGAGATGGGAGGTCTCCAGGCTGCAGCCATGCTCTTGCAGCATCAGGAGCAATTCAGGGTTTAGTGTCTTGCCCAAGGACACTTTGACATGGGATTTCAGGGCCAGAGATCAAACCACCAACCTTCTGATTAGTAGGCAACCGCTTTACAACCTGAGACATAGGTGCCCCAGAATCAAACATCTAAATCACAAGGTTATTATATATGATATGTACAAAAAACTATATTTTGCAATTTGCCAAAGTTGTATAGATAAAGGCTTCTAAACCAAAAACTGCAAAACCGGATATGTGATCCAAAATTGGGAAGAAAAAACATATGCAACCAAGATTACAGGATTCCCTGACATTAGCATGTAGCAGTGTATATAATGTAAATAAATACTAGAGATGAGCCGGATACTCCGGTACGGATAAAGCACTTTTGCCGAATACAAGTATTATACGAGTAATACGAGTCATTATTTGTACTCGGATTGGGTAGCGGACCGGGCACCCCCACCCCCCCCTTACACACACACGTTCTGCTTACTCGCACAGAACACTGAGAAGTGAACAGCTCTCTCCCTCTTTCAAGCCTCGCCCATTTCAAGACAACCCGACCCACTTCCGGGTTAAATCCTGCCCACTTCCGGGTTAGGCCCCACCCAGTCCGAGTACAGATACAGATACTGATACAGATAATGCTGTACTCGCTCATCCCTAGTAAATAGTGCAGTAACTGCATGGCTGTCGCACATACACAGAAACCAGCTTGGTATGACGCCATACAGAGAGAACAAAAACACTGTTGAAACCATAGCCTTCATAACAATGTAAAATCTATGGTTATGGCTCACAGGGATTTCTTTTAAATAAGTTTACCTCATTATTTGAAGCGTTGGCTACGTTTATATGAACATCCGGCATTGTAACATTATAAATATGACAGAAATACATAAAAGCATTTTACTACTTTACAAATAAACAATATATATTCTTAAAATTATATGGAAATGTGCGTTTATTTGACAGCAGAGGATTAGGCTAATGGGAGTCAGTTGGTTGGAAATATGCTAGGGACAGAGACGCATTCAGAAGTGCTGGGTACAATGACGCATTCAATTTTTTTTCTCCTTCGCGCAGGTCATGTTTTGAAAGACGCTGTCCTGTCGCTTAGTAATGTAAATGAATAAAAACATGGTTTAATGAAGGCCCTACCTAAATAATGATCGCCAAATATATCTCTCATATTGAGCTTAATAACCACTAAAAACTATCAAAAAATGGACGTTATCTGACATTAAGCGTTTCTGCTTCATTAGAGACTATTGTAAGGAAAAGCTTAACGTGGTTTTATGTACCTAAACAAACACATTTCTATTGCTCCTCATAACCACTGAAAACTTTCAAAAAATCTAACCCAAAGTCCTATTATCATGGATGTTAACATTAAGCGTTTTTGCTTCACATTTTCAGCAGGACAACAGAGCGGCTGTGGGTTGACTCCCCACAGTTCCCATGGGCTTTATAAGTCACAACATGAAAAAGCTTAAAGGCTGTGTTGCAGGTTAACCACCACTGTTGATTATTGGGTGCAAAAAGCATTCCAGATATTTATATCATTTTTAAAAATGTCTCCAAATAGTGTTAAATGCCAGTTTTTTGTCATTTTTGGAAGAGGTTTAAAGGCCAGCAGCCGTATAATTTTGAACCTGCTAGAAGTAAAAGGGCAAATGAGGAATCGCCGAGAGTTGGGGAAGTCTCCTGGTGAGTTGCTATCATTTAGCAACGCAGCAGTGCCAGCACAGCAGTGCATACAATTACTTTTCTTTTTATTGTCAGTGAATAGTACAGAGTGTGTGGTGCCGAAACTGCAGTGGAGAGCTTGTGCTGTAGGGGAGTGAGTGCGTAATTGCTGCTGGTCAAGGAACTCACCATCAGCAGACATCACGTGCCTCACCCAGCATCCAGGATTTGAGGCATGCTGCCTGAATCCATTTGTGCTGAAGATAGTATACACACATTTCAGGCAGGATCATGGTCCCCTTCAAGCCAGCACACATAAGTATTTTAATTGTTTATGTGTACTTTCCAGTTATTAATTTTAGACTGAGTAATATGAAAGGCTACTTATCCCTAGACAATACCAGTTCACTGCATACAGGCAGGCTATAAAAAACGTCTTATGTACGACAGTATCAATCATTTTGGGCCCTTGATAGAATGTAATCTAAAGAAAACAGAATGACATATGGTGATACCTCATAATAGCAGTGTTATAACTGATACTGCTACAGTAGGCACTTGTACTGAGCATTTGAGCAACTCAATGACAATATAGAAAATTAGTGACCAGTATTACAGCCCTAAAAAATCTTGTATTATATTGTTATTAGCAGGGGTGCACATAACTGGTACGCAAGTACGCATGCGCGACAAAAATCAGGAATGCGTAATGCCACTTGTGTTACTTCGCGCCTTTGCGTACTTGACCGATCTTCTCATCTAACCTTACACATGACATGTTGCCTGCAAACTACGGTCAGAGATGTCCAAAAAGCAACAGACATTAAGCAGCTTCTTTGGCGTTCCGCCACCTACAAAGAAATGCCAACTGGAGCCCGAGCCGAAGAAAAGATTTTTTTCGGAAAAGTGGCTCCAAGATGTGCAGTGGCTGGAAGTTAACGATGAGCGCACTGAAATGTGGTGCAAGATTTGCCGCTCAAATCCACATCTAGCGGACAAAACAGGTGCGTTTTATAAAGGCTCAAAGAATTTCAACCATCCTTTATTTGACAAGCATGAAAAGAGCAAGGAGCACACGAATGTGGCGCAAGCCATTGCTAATAAACAAGCTAGCCAAGACGAAATGTCCAGTCGCCCACTTGCCAGATGGCGAAACAAGCTCAATGAAGAACAGCGGCAAGCTCTGTTTAATATTTTTCTTGTTGCCTTCCATAAAGCTAAACACGCACGTCCCATGTCTTCCTATTCTGAGGATATTCCTTTACTGAAGCGGCTAGGGGTAAATGTCGGAGGTGCATATCATTCACGTGAAGCGGGGCACGGATAATCCAGAGCATCGCTCACACCATCAGAGGGAAGTTTACGAGCCAGGTTGCAGTCTGCTGAATTTTGGGGGTTACTTTTTGATGGATCTGAGGACTTCACAAAAACTGAGCAAGAAATCGTTTACATCGTGTCTGTGTCCAGCAACGGAGAGTTTACCTCGGACTTTATTGAATTGATTGAATTGGGTGTTGACCGAACCGCGCAGGCCATAACAGACGGACTTGTGAGACTTTTCCAGGACACAGGCTTGGATGACTGGACAACAAAGTTGGTCGCTGTGTGCACAGATGGGGCTGCTGTCAACGTCGGAATCTACAACGGCGTTGTGCCAAAACTCCGGTAACTTGCTGCGGTTGGAGACTCCTTTGTGCACATTCTGTGCACCGCACACACATTGGAGAATTGCGTAAAATCAGCTGATCACAACGTTCCTTACTGTGAGACATTTAATCGCTCTGTGGTCAAGCTGCTGCAGTTTTATTTACAAAAAGGTGGAGCAAAAAAAGCTGCTGCATTGAAGAAGCAATGTAAAGAAAATGGGATATCCTTTGTGAAACTGGGTAAGTTTCATAATATCAGATGGTCTGCATGGAGGCATGAAACACTGTTAAAAATATCAAGACTATTGCCAGCCATTAAAACGCAACTGGCTACGAGTGATAACAGTGACTTGCAGCATATCTGCACAGAGCATTTTCAGTGCTTTCTGTCAAACATGCTTGACACTGGCAACATTTTGAAGACCACATTCATTAGGTTTCAGAAGGAAAAACTGACCATTGGAGAATGTAAGGATGAACTCATGGTGGCCATTGGACAGTTCACACATCTGCTTGATGGTGAAGGCCACAGGGCACGCACTGTTTCTAATGCTGATGCTGACATAGACAAGTCAAACTTACTCAGGGGATTAATTGAAGAGTTTGAAAGCAGATATGACTCCCTTAAGTCATGTGATCATTTCTTAGTATTTGATCCTTCAACATGGCCTCATGAAATGCAAGAACTCCACAGTTTTGGAAACACAACACTTTGCAACATTCTCAAGAAATATGAGGCCACCTTGCAACTTGACAAAGACACCACTGTGACAGAATGGATGCGCTTAAAGCAGGCAGGAAAACGCCTGGGAGCCTCTTCTGTGTATGACTTGGTCCAAATAGTAAATACAAGTAACCCAGATGCTTGCTCCAACATCAACAAGGTGGTCAAGCTGTCTCTTACACTGCCTTTAAGCAGTGCAGCTTGTGAGAGGGGATTCTCACATCTTAACATAATAAAAACCAAGTACAGATCTCGTCTGTCACATGCTCGTCTCTCAGCCCTGATGCACATTCACCTGTCAAAGCAGACTACAGAGACGTTTAACCCAAAGCAAGCTGTTGACCTGTGGATGGAGACAGCTAATCGGAGACTCAACCAAGGACAGGGACGTGCATCTGCAGCATCTTCATCATCTACCATGCAGGAAGCTGAAGCAGAGGACAGTGGGGACGACACTGAAGAGGACAGTGGGGTCGACGCTGAAGAGGACAGTGGGGACGACACTGAAGAGGACAGTGCGGAAGACTGCACTTATTAAGACTACGCTGCATAAGGAGTGAGTACCAAACACCATCTCCTGGTACTCACCTGAGTAACTCACTGAAAAGGTTATGTGCACCCCTGGTTATTAGGACGTGGGTTAATAATACACGGAAATACATGTCTTTTCAGAAAGCATTAAAGTTTGGTTAAAAAACAATGAACACAGTTTAATTTAACACATGTTCTTTTTGAGAACAAAGCGCAATATTTACAAATAAATCCATATGGAAGTGTTTTAAGGAAGGAGCAGGTTGGAGCAAAATCAATATTTTACAGTTTACGATTAGTTGAGAAATTCATAAGAACCATTTTCACAGTATACTCAACAGTACTTGTATTTGTACACCGTTGTATCCGGTGTTTTTAAGTGTTGTCCGAGTCTGTAAGGTTGAAACATCCACACAAGGCCAGGCTTTCGATGTGCGGCAACCCTTGAATCATGTAGCTCAGACTTTGTCTGAGAATCTGATCTTTAGTCCCCTGGTCTGCAGACAGTGGGACAAAGACAAGTTTGTCGCCGCAGATGTAGCTTGGCTTCCACACAGAGTTGTGGTAGATGCGTCTCTCCAGGCCACGAACACTTGGGCTACTCTTCCTTGGTCTTCAACGTCCATTTGTCCGTGTCTCCATTTCAAACATCATTATACGTTGATTGTGGGCGACAACGTCGTCGTGATTAGCTCGCCGAAACTCTACTGCCAAAGTTGCTGGCTGGCTACGCAATGTTAGCTATATCCGCTAGCATACGTACAGGCTAATTATAGCCAGTTAGCTTTGTGTGTAACGTAACAAAAACCCACCCATTTCGTAGGAGCGAAGCTTACTATTTTATTCAATAGAATTATGGTACAAAAGGTGCATTAACGCCATAGGTATTATGTTGACAACATGGACGCATATATAGGAAACACCAAATGCAGTTGTAATATTTACCTAGCAGGCTAGGCTAACCCTGTTAAACAAACGTTAGCAAACGTCTGGCGGCGTAGCGTTAGCTAGCTTAAGTGTCTAAACTTGTGAAAAGCCAAACAAAATCCCCGTCTAAGCTGTGTTTTACTTTCCCTCCAATATTATTATAAACATAATAAAGTCAGCTGGACTCAGTGGAGACCATAGACTGTTGAAATTAAAAGACCAAAAGCCAGATTAGGCAAGACCAGTGGCAAAGAAAGACAAGGCAGGCTGCTCTGTTTTCTCCCCAATGTGACGCTGTAGGGGAAAGGAGAATCATTGCAAACCATGGTAAAATAGTACCTACTTTTCGTATTATATTCCGTTTTGTGCAACACCATCAAATATAATGGATAACAGTTAAAATGTTTATTACCAACAAGCAAATTGCGCAAATCCGTTGGAAAATTAAACCTGCAACATGGGCTTTAACGTGATCTAATGTACCTAAACAATGATCAATCATCACCAAATTTCTGTTTTCAGTGGTTATGAGGATCAATATGACAGAGAAATTTTGTAATCATTGATCATTGTTTAGGTACATTAAACCAAGTTATGATGTTTTCCTTGCCATAAGCACCAATGAAGAAGAAAACGTTAATGTGGGATAACTTATATAATCCTTGAATTTTGGTTTAGTTTTTTTGATAGGCTTGTGTTCATGGCAAGATATGGTAATGAGAAATTTGGTGATAATCACTGTTTAGGTATATTAAACCACATTAAGATTTTTCACATTAAGCGTTTTAGAATATCCTGACAAAATGACTCATGACAAAATCTGATAGGTACGCATACCCACCGTCCCCCCCATGAGGTTTGGATCGTTGCTGGTAGGACATTTTAGTAATTAGACCTCCTTGAATTTTCAATGAATCCATCCATCCATCCATCTTCATCCGCTTATCCGGTATTGGGTCGCGGGGGCAGCAGCTCCAGTAGGGGACCCCAAACTTCCCTTTCCCGAGCCACATCAACCAGCTCCGACTGGGGGATCCCGAGGCGTTCCCAGGCCAGGTTGGAGATATAATCTCTCCACCTAGTCCTGGGTCTTCCCCGAGGCCTCCTCCCAGCTGGACGTGCCTGGAACACCTCCCTAGGGAGGCGCCCTGGAGGCATCCTTACCAGATGCCCGAACCACCTCAACTGGCTCCTTTCGACGCGAAGGAGCAGCGGCTCTACTCCGAGCTCCTCTCGGATGACTGAGCTTCTCACCCTATCTCTAAGGGAGACGCCAGCCACCCTCCTGAGGAAACCCATTTCGCCGCTTGTACCCTGGACCTCGTTCTTTCGGTCATGACCCAGCCTTCATGACCATAGGTGAGGGTAGGAACGAAAATTGCCGGTAGATCGAGAGCTTTGCCTTCTGGCTCAGCTCTCTTTTCGTAACAACGGTGCGATAAACTGAATGTAATACCGCACCAGCTGCTCCGATTCTCCGACCAATCTCACGCTCCATGGTCCCCTCACTCGCGAACAAGACCCCAAGGTACTTAAACTCCTTCACTTGGGGTAAGGACTCACTCCCTACCCGAAGAAAGCACTCCATCGGTTTCCTGCTGAGAACCATGGCCTCAGATTTAGAGGTGCTGATCCTCATCCCAGCCGCTTCACACTCGGCTGCGAACCGATCCAGTGAGTGCTGGAGGTCACAGGCCGATGACGCCATCAAGACCACATCATCTGCAAAAAGCAGCGATGAGATCCCGAGCCCACCGAACTGCAACCCCTCCCCGCCCCGACTACGCCTCGATATCCTGTCCATAAATATTACAAACAGGATTGGTGACAAAGCGCAGCCCTGGCGGAGGCCAACCCTCACCTGGAACGAGTCCGACTTACTGCCGAGAACCCGGACACAGCTCTCGCTTTGGTCATACAGAGATTGGATGGCCATACAGAGATTGGATGGCCCTGAGAAGGGACCCCCTCACCCCATACTCCCGCAGCACCTCCCACAATTTCTCCCGGGGGACCCGGTCATACGCCTTCTCCAGATCCACAAAACACATGTAGACTGGTTGGGCATACTCCCAGGCCCCCTCCAAGATCCTTGCGAGAGTGAAGATCTGATCCGTTGTTCCACGGCCAGGACGGAATCCACATTGTTCCTCTTCAATCCGAGGTTCGACTATCGGCCGAACCCTCCTTTCCAGCACCTTGGAGTAGACTTTACCAGGGAGGCTGAGAAGTGTGATACCCCTGTAATTGGCACACACCCTCTGGTCCCCGTTTTGAACAGGGGAACCAACACCCGGTCTGCCACTCCTTAGGCACCGTCCCAGACTTCCACGCAATGTTGAAGAGGCGTGTCAACCAAGACATCCCCTCCACACCCAGAGCTTTCAGCATTTCTGGACGGATCTCATCAATCCCTGGGGCTTTGCCGCTGTGGAGTTGTTTGACTACCTCAGCGACTTCCACCAGGGAAATTGACGACAATCCCCATCATCCTCTAGCTCTGCCTCTACCACAGAGGGCGTGTCGGCTGGATTTAGGAGTTCCTCAAAGTGCTCCTTCCACCGCTCTATTACCTCCCCAGTTGAGGTCAACAACGTCCCATCCTTACTGTATACAGCTTGGATGATTCCTCGCTTCCCCCTCCTAAGGTGGCGAACGGTTTCCAGAAGCACCTTGGTGCCGACCGAAAGTCCTTCTCCATGTCTTCTCCGAACTTCTCCCACACCCGCTGCTTTGCCTCTGTCACGGCAGAGGCTGCAGCCTTCGGCCCGTCGGTACCCTGCAACTGCCTCCGGAGTCCTCCGGGATAACATATCCCGGAAAGACTCCTTCTTCAGTCGGACGGCTTCCCTGACCACCGGTGTCCACCAGGGTGTTCGTGGGTTACCGCCCCTTGAGGCACCTAAGACCCTATGACCACAGCTCGCCGCCGCAGCTTCAGCAATGGAAACTTTGAACATTGTCCACTCAGGTTCAATGCCCCCAGCCTCCACAGGGATGCCAGCTCCGCCGGAGGTGTGAGTTGAAAGTCCGTCGGACAGGGGCCTCCTCCAGACGTTCCCAATTCACCCGCACTACCCGTTTGGGTTTACCAGGTCTGTCCAGAGTCTTCCCCACCCCTGACCCAACTCACCCCAGATGGTGATCAGTTGACAGCTCTGCCCCTCTCTTCACCCGAGTGTCCAAAACATACGGCCTCAGATCAGATGAAACGATTATAAAATCGATCATTGACCTTTGGCCTAGGGTGCTCTGGTACCACGTACACTTATGAGCATCCCTATGTTCGAACATGGTGTTTGTGATGGACAATCCGTGACTAGCACAGAAGTCCAACAACAGACAACCACTCTGGTTTAGATCAGGGAGGCCGTTCCTCCCAATCACGCCTCTCCAAGTATCTCCATCATCACCCACGTGTGCGTTGAAGTCCCCCAGCAGAACTATGGAGTCCCCTACTGGAGCCCCATACAGGACTCCATTCAAGGTCTCCAAGAAGGCCGAATACTCCGAACTCTTGTTTGGTGCATATGCACAAACAACAGTCAGAGTTTTCCCCATCACCCGCAGGCGTAGGAGGCGACCCTCTCGTCCACCGGGGTAAACTCCAACGCAGCGGCACTCAGCCGGGACTTGTGAGTATCCCCACACCCGCCCGGCGCCTCACACCATGGGCAACTCCAGAGTAGGACAGAGTCCAACCCCTATCCAGGAGTACGGTTCCAGAACCGAGACTGTGCGTAGAGGTAAGCCCCACCAGATCTAACTGGTAGCGCTCCACCTCCCGCACAAGTTCCGGCTCCTTCCCCCACAGAGAGGTGACATTCCACGTCCCCAGAGCCAGCCTCTGCCGCCCGGGTCTGGTCCGTCGAAGCCCCTGACCTTCGCTGCCACCCATGTCACAGCGCACCCGACCCCTTTGGTTCCTCCCACAGGTGGTGGGCCCATGGGCAGGAGGGAGAGGTGCCACGTCACTTCTTCGGGCTGTGCCCGACCGGGCTCCGTGGCAAACCCGGCCACCAGGCGCTCGCTGTCGAGCCCACCATCTGGGCCTGGCTCCAGACGGGGGCCCCGGGCTTCCTCCGGGCGGGGTCTCTCTATCCCTTCCGTGTTCTTCCATTAGGGTTTGTGAATGAATGAATGAATGTTTCAATGAATACCTCTGCTTTATATGATTTATACTGTTTGTGGTTAACACATCTGTCATTGCAAAGTCTCAGAGGCAGACTTTACAATTAGGCAAACATCAGCAACCACCTAAAACTTGTGCCTAACTTTTGTTTTCAAATTATAACATGGCATCAGTTACTGAATAAATGCAATCACAGCATCCTAAAACAAACACAAAATACAAATCACACTCGCACAGAAAAACTAAAATGGGAAAGCTAAGCTGAAATTGTATGTATCGTGCACCATGAGGGACGACTCAAGTCACTTTACTTTGCCGTAATTGACAGTTGAGCTTCTTATAACAGTTTCCAAAACAAAAATCCCAATAGAAGCAGTGACCGTGCACATTATTATTGAGACATCTATAAATGATGACACCAACAATAATGAAGATGATAAAAAAGATGATAGGAGAGAAGCAACAATACTTCCTCCCCTCATAATGATGGGGATGGTGACAAGGTGCTCCTAAACCAGTATAATCCTCCTCTCACTATTAAATACAAGTATTTATAAAACAACACATTAGTCAAGTCAGCTTTTCATGAAGGTTAAGCACTTAGGCTACATCTATAGTAGTCAATTGCAGATCATAACTTGTATGACACCCCACTGACAACACCTTAACTGAATACATACATTGCTTACAGATGAAAACCAAGATATATTATGGAAATTTACAGCAGATCATTCATACAGCAATACAAATTGCTTGGGGAAATTATGTTTTATGTATGTCTAATTGTTTAGACAAATAGGGATCTAGGGATTAATGTTCATGCTGTTTTTGATTTGCTTTTTTTAACTACTGTTCTGTTTTGTATTGTTTTACTTTTCTTTGGAAGAACAAATACAAAATAAAGCACAAAAATAAAGTTATTTCTGTGTGTAATTTGCCCATGTACACACTCAAAGCTCTAGTTCTCCAAACCAAGCCCAGAAGTCAAGCATGCGTGACCTCTTCTCTCAGCAGTGTGTACGTGCATCCCGTTGAAAGGCTTGACTTCACTATTTCCTTTTTAGCAGCGGCAGTCAGGCACTAACACCTAAAATGTACAGCACATACACACACAGTTCACCACGCATATGCTCACACACAAAACGTCTACCTCACCTCTCCACCTCCAGACTCAAACTGTGTGTGTGTGTGTGTGTGTGTGTGTGTGTATGTGTGTGTATGTGTGTGTGTGTTAAAGCTAGTGTGTGAGCAGGTAAAACCATCTGTGGTGTAGATCACAGCCAGATGTCCTGGGCTCCACCACCAGCTAGATCACCTTACATAAATACTTTACCATGTGAGGGAATCATTTAGTCATATTAATTGACGGTAAAACTTGCCCTGGAATGAAGGCCCCAAACACACACGCACGCACACACTCATGCATCACAGGTGGGTTCCTTCACTCACAGGAGCAGCGAGGTAACCGGTGGTAACCGGACTCTGATCAAAAGGAAGATTGACATAAATAAAGAGCCTGCAGGAATGCATTGTGCAAACAAAATATGAGCTGGGCCCCAAAACATTCCCTGGAGGGGCAAGAGAGGGAGGGAGAAAAGGGGGCCGCTGAGCAGATTTCTTTTTTATTCCCTCTTGCACCCAACTCTCCTGTCTTTCATTCTGGTACTTCAAGACGTGTCTCAGAATTCAAAGATGGATTTAAAACAAGAGCAAGCCAGGTGAAAATAGCAGGGGAAAAAATGGGAGGAAGGTAGACATGGTATGTTCATTTCTGACAGGAGCAGGCCCATCAAATTTTAAACTGTAGAGATTAAAACCCATGTACTCCAGGGCATAGCGGACTAGGTTTCGCCCCTCTAGTGACAGTCTTATGTTTTGCCACCTATTGTTTTCACTTCTAAACAGGACCAAACCTTCTGTAGCAGGGGAGTGATATTTAATCCCTGCTTGCTAAACCTTTGATATGGTAGCCTTTACCCATGGGCCTCTAAGGTTTGTGTACACACACACACACACACACACACACACACACACACACACACGTATATACATATATATATATATATATATATATATATATATATATATATATATATATATGCACACACAACAAAAACCTGTCTGGGGAACTTCCATGTAGCTTCTGGTGTCTGTTTGTCCATGTAAGGCTTTAAATCTAGAGGGGAAAACAAAGTGGCATAGCCCACATAGACCTACACACACAGTACTGTACACATGGCCGTAACACTACCATAAGAGGAGTTTACAGCTGGCACTAGAGGGTCACTTCAAGCAGCACTGGGACAGTTTTAGGTTTTCTTTCCAAAACAGAACCAGAGACTGTATCACTAAAAAGAGTGTTGCTAAAATCAGCTGCCTACACACACAAACACCCACAGAGAGATATTACTTATTTTAAAGAAAACTTTGTCCAACAGTTATTGGGTCACAAGATGAGTATTGAAATAAACTTTTTGGTTTACAATTGCTACGTGCATGTTTCGGTGAGCACTGTGTATACTGTAAGTGTGTTTGTTTCCACATTCCATAGCATCTGGGACCAGTCGACAAAAAGAAGAGAGACACAATGGAAGGAGGGAACATATAAAAGGCAAAAACAACAATAGGGAGATCACAACATCTCCCCTGACAGTAGGTTGCAACCTCAGCTCTGTGGGGTAAACACACAGTAATACATTCGCTTTTAATTGAGATATTGCACTCTCAGTAGGGACCAAAAGGGACCCATTGAATGCCTGTGTGTGTGTGTGTGTGTGTGTGTGTGTGTGTGTGTGTGTGTGTGTGTGTGTGTGTGTGTGTGTGTGTGTGCCCCAGAGCAAGGTATCCCATCCCTCCAGGTGGGGTGAGGTTGTTGAGGGGCAGGGGGATCCCACTGGCAACGCTCTGGGAGGAACCGCAGGGTGCTGCTGTTCCCACGGAAATCAAGCAGGCAGGGGACAGGTGACAGAGTCAGGGGAGGAAAGAGAGAAAGAGAAATAGAGAATAAGATGTAAGGCAAGGAAAAGAGGTGGATCCTCCTTTCCTTCACCCCTTCCCTCCGTGGAGGCTGCTCATGGAAGAAAAACAACTTTGATGGAGAAAGAGAGCAAAAGGCAGGAAAGAGCTAAATGAAAGGAAAGAAAAACAAGGTAAGGTAAATCTAATTACAGAGGCCAGATATGGCAGCAACGTTAGTTAACACTGAGACAATAAACACTGCTCCCATGCAACCACACTGTGTGTGTGTGTGTGTGTGTGTGTGTGTGTGTGTGTGTGTGTGTGTGTGTGTGTGTGTGTGTGTGTGTGTGTGTGTGTGTGTGTGATAGGGACCAGAAGAGGGCAACAGGGAAAGACGAGCCTATGTTTGTTTGTACATGGCTGTTTCTCAGGCCCTTGACACTGGCATTCCAGAGCACACACACACACACACACACACACACACACACACAAACACACAAACACACAAACAAACACACACACACACACACACACACACACAGACATTTCATAACCAGTGGAGGTCAGATCCTAGCACACACCCTGTGGCTAACTTAAGTCCTTGCTGCTGCACATAGGTCCGATACAGACACACACAATATAACAATAACACACACTAACTCGCACAAGCATTTCACTCACATACACACACAACGTTATATCTTGAATGACTTTAACCAGAAGCGCTTGTAGCTCACAGTGACAGTGAGAAATCTATGAAATGCCAAAATGCCTGCCTTGACATGCAGCAAAAAGCATCAGTAAAGAAGGTCTAAAGGATTTGAATTGATGCTACACTGTGTTGGTTTGAATTTCAGAGCTTAAATGAGAAAATGACTAAATGGCGTCTTCACATATTACACCTCCTTACAATTGGTAATACACATTTCAGTTCACTTGTGCAAAAACATTTAGACCGTTCTCTTTATCGGCATGCAGATCACCACACTAATGTTACTCTAACATCCAAAATGCACAGGATCAAATCTTGTACAAGAACACTGACACAATTTGCCTCCCAATAACACTTTTTTTGTGTATTGCAAGAGACAGACAGACTAGTTTTGTATGCCTGATCCATCCCTGGCAATCTTTTGCAGATGTGTCCAGGAATACAGCATCCATTGCATCCAAGAGGCATCTGATCATGTGGCTAGAAGTTATAAACTTTCCACCTGCATGAGGAAAGTAATGCCTCTATGGAGTTGAGAAATAGAGAGAAAAGAAGAAGGAAAAGTGACATCATCTTTGGATGGGCAGTAAACCTCATCAAGGAGTGAAAATAGGCTCTCAGTGTCGCAATTACTTTTTGTTTTTTTAGACCTAGATGTAGTAGAATGTAGCAAATTGCGGTCTAATTTACAGTCATTATTTGTTATGTTAGGTTTTAAATGTATGGTTTTATAATAGTGTATAAGCATGTGCAAAATGAACGGTAAATACACAAAGATTTGGTGGTGGTTAAATTTGAGGTGTTTTTTTTAAATACGTGGTCACTGAATGCATTTTGTGTCAATGCAATGAAAAGTGATTTACAGTTTAGTTCACAATGACTTCTGTTGTGCTGACTGTGTGAAGTGAACTCTGATAAATGTGTGTTGCCAACTAAAGCATGGAACTGTAAACATGGCATAATGACTTTGCATAAATATACACGCCAACTTTTCTTTCTTTTCAAGTGCCGTGTTATTTGTCCGCATTATGTGCTATCCGCATGTATGTCTACACTGTTTACAGCGGGCGTACACATACACGCCACTTGGCGTGTTATCGCAAAAAGAAAGCTACGGTTGAGTTTAGGAAAAGAAGAACAAGGTTGGCTTTAGTAAAAGAAGAAAGCAATGGTTAAGTTTAGGAAAAGATGAACGGGGTTGCGTACGGGAAAAGAAGAACTGAGTTAGCTTTAGTAAAAGAAGAAGCAAGTTTAGGAAACGTGACACGTGGGACACAATCCCCAGTCTTCTTGGTGAAAGTCCTGTGTTTTACCCATCCACCACCTTGACTAACCTCCCTATGCAGATGTTCGCCCTTTCAAACTACTTGCTACGGCGTAAATTCAAACGCAATCACAAGGTAATGTAAGTCAATGGAGGCCAAACGGCATTGATATACATGCTAAAAAGCAAGTATGCGTCTTGATAACACGCAAATAATGGCCTACAAATTGACATGACTTTTCTTGTCCTTGCCCACTATGACAGCACAATGCTGCATGTCATCTGTTTCTCTCCTGCTCACACACTCCCTTTAATATGCCGGGATTCCATAACTACTAGAATTGCCGTGAATTGTGAACGGTCATTTTGGCTGCCAGATTACAAACTCTATAATCTCTCGTGATAAATACCTAATTGCGATATAGGATAGAAAAATCGAAATAACACCAAAATGTATTAATGTTTAATTATACATTTGAGTAGTAATAGGCTACAGTAGGCTACGCATTTCAATAATTCATATCATGGCATAGTAAACCGTAATTATTTCATAGGCTACATTCCTATCTGAAAAATGTGGCATTGAAATTCATTCAACATAACTCATAACAGGCAAATAACACCTAAAAGTATCATATTTGAACATTTATAACCTAACCTGGCACTGCCTCCGTTTTGGTGTCTGCTGTGGTGCACAGCGCTGCTCGGACTGTGCGATAAACTCCGCTCTCAACTCCTCTGCCAGTTGTTGCATGAACTTCCTCCGGACAATTTTGCTGCTGGTGCACTCCTTGGAAAGGATGTGTGCAATGATTCCAGCTAGTTTGAGGATGTATAAAGTTATATGAACACATAGACAGCCCCCAAATGAAAAAATAGACTCTTTTAAGAAACGTCAAGTAGCGGCAGGATTGTATTTTTTTATCCAGCAAAGTTATTACACATATTAATTTCAAAATGGTCAAAATGATCGTCATGGTTGTTCTAGTGTTGATGCTTGGATGTGTTCACAGCTTATATACACATACCTGCTTTGTGAGCATGTGCTTGCATGCATATATGTGTGACTGACATAGGGACCCCCAGTCTAACCTAAAACACTTGTGAGGAGCTTTTTATACAGCCAGACATTCAAAACAAACCTCTGCCTCAGCCACTATCTGTCTATGTAGACGAGTCATTTAAAGGTGATTTTACCACACTTCAGAAAGTGAATGCTTCTCACGCACGCACGCGCGCACACACACACACACACACACAGTCCACCAAACCCCGGATACCCCATCCAGGTCAGAATAGGGAGGGGGAAGTGGGTAACATACCGTTGTATTAGTGCACTTTTACCATGGATGAGGAATGGCCATAAAAGGTAAAACCATCCTGCTTGGACCTGCTTACTGTAAACAAGCAGAGAGGAAAGTGGAGTGGGTGAGAGATGCTGTCTGGAGAAGTGCAGAAAATGAAGAAAGCAGCAAGGAGAGGAGGAGAGGGAGGGTGAAGGGTGGCAGAGGACTGGGGAAGCCAGAGTGTCATATTTTGTCTGCTTTGCAGATAAAGATATTGTTGAAGTGATTAATAAAGACAGTTTTTTACAAACATTTGCTATTTTTAGCAATCAATCAAGTATTCATTTCCACAGTACATATACAGTGGTGTGAAAAAGTGTTTGCCCCTTCCTCATTTCCTGTTCCTTTGCATGTTTGTCACACTTAAGTGTTTCGGAACATCAAACCAATTTAAACAATAGTCAAGGACAACACAAGTAAACACAAAATGCAATTTGTAAATGAAGGTGTTTATTATTAAAGGTGAAAAAAAATCCAAACCATCATGGCCCTGTGTGAAAAAGTGATTGCCCCCCTTGTTAAAACATACTATAACTGTGGTTGTCCACACCTGAGTTCAATTTCTCTAGCCACACCCAGGCCTGATTATTGCCACACCTGTTCACAATCAAGGCATCACTTAAATAGGAGCTGCTTGATACAGTAAGGTCCACCAGAAGATCCTTAAAAGCTACACATCATGCCGAGACCCAAAGAAATTCAGGAACAATTGAGAAAGAAAGTAATTGAGATCTATCAGTCTGGAAAGGGTTATAAAGCCATTTCCAAAGCTTTGGGAATCCAGCGAACCACAGTGAGAGCCATTATCCACAAATGGCGAAGACATGGAACAGTGGTGAACCTTCCCAGGAGTGGCCGGCCACCCAAAATTACCCCAAGAGCGCAGCGACGACTCGACCTGGCAGACTTGCCGTGATAAAAGGAACTATGAATTCTGCTGTCTACCAAGAGATCCTGAAGGAGAATGTCCGACCATCTGTTCGTGTACTCAAGCTGAAACGAACTTGGGTTCTGCAGCAGGACAATGATCCTAAACACACCAGCAAGTCCACCACCGAATGGCTGAAGAAAAACAAAATGAAGACTTTGGAGTGGCCTAGCCAAAGTCCTGAGCTGAATCCTATTGGGATGTTGTGGTATGACCTTAAAAAGGCCATTCATGCTCGAAAACCCTCTAATGTAACTGAATTAGGACAATTCTGCAAAGATGAGTGGGCCAAAATTCCTCCAGGACGCTGTAAAAGCCTCATTGCACATTATCGCAAACGCTTGGTTGCAGTTGTTGCTGCTAAGGGTGGCCCAACCAGTTATTAGGTTTTTTTCACACAGGGCCATGATGGTTTGGATTTTTTTTCACCTTTAATAATAAACACCTTCATTTACAAATTGCATTTTGTGTTTACTTGTGTTGTCCTTGACTATTGTTTACATTGGTTTGATGTTCCGAAACACTTAAGTGTGACAAACATGCAAAGGAACAGGAAATGAGGAAGGGGGCAAACACTTTTTCACACCACTGTATATGTACTGTGGAAATGAATACTTGATTGATTGCTAAAAATAGCAAATGTTTGTAAAAAACTGTCTTTATTAATCACTTCAACAATATCTTTATCTGCTAAGCAGACAAAATATGACACTCTGGCTTCCCCAGTCCTCTGCCACCCTTCATGCAAACATGCAAAGGAACAGGAAATGAGGAAGGGGGCAAACACTTTTTCACACCACTGTAGGCCTACCTTTCACCTTTCAAGATATATCATTATTATAGTTCTTTTTGCATAAAGGTTCCCTGTATTACTATATATTAGATAATGTAGAAGTGGTTGTCAGGTTTATGAATAGGCTCTCAATATCAATATATCTCCCATTATCATTCAGTGTGCCATTATTCTACCTAGGAACCAATGTTTTGTTGTTTATTTGTTATTTTTCCAGTTCAAAATAATAAGAAACTTTCCTTGTAATATAGCCTACACATGGAAACAAACCACCATTAGTTCCTGGGTAAAAACTTACAGAAAAGTTAAAAGATCAGGCAGAATGTGCTCAAATGTCAATTTAAATACAAGCACAGTTAATGATTTAGCATACAACAAGTTTAGTCACGGCTGTCAATAATTGTAATTAACCTATTTTTCTGTTATTTTATTAAATATTATTACTAATTTAAGATAATATGCCCTAATAAAATGGTATTAATTATCTCAAGCAATTGGTTTTCCTCCTAAATATTTCCGAATCTGCCAAAGAATACAGCTTCTTAACCGTGTAACTAAAAATCTTTGACTCCTAAGCTAAATCTAATACATTTGCATCTACCCACTGCCCATTACATGAATAACTTTGAGACCCTTTAAAATAATTTGTATTAAATATGTTGTTAAATATTGAATATATAACTTTTAGAACTAACATATCATTAACTTTTAGTAGTCCTACAAATTTTCATTTCAAGACATTGCGGTCTTCTCTCTGGGAACACATGTACGACCTTGGTGTCCATGTTCTAATTCACCAAAATAATCCTGTTTCCCAAAAATTCCTTTAAGATTTCTCTTTTCTTTGCAGGTAGTGTGTGGAGTGAATATCTGTGTGTGTGTGTGTGTGTGTGTGTGTGTGTGTGTGTGTGTGTGTGTGTGTGTGTGTGTGTGTGTGTGTGTGTGTGTGTGTGTGTGTGTGTGTGTGTTAGCTGCAGCTTCAGGTTACTACAGCCACACCTTTTAGATACTGACTGGAGTACATGGCCAAAACCATTGACAACGAAAACTAAAGATCTGTCTATCATTAATTGAATTGTTTCTGTTATTCAGAGAAATACACAATACAGAAAATTACATCCTCTCTCACACACACACACACACACACACACACAAAATTATATCTATTAAAATTTCAGGTATGAGATTAGCAAAGGTCCCAAAAGCAGGAAAATATACGGAGCATCCGCATCCCAAGCCACGCACAAAATACCACCACGCCCTAAATAAATTTGAAGGCCTTTGATTTAAGACTGTGCAGTTTAACATCATTCTGGACCATTATTTTTTACTGTAAATAACTTGTTATAATAATTTTATTATTATTATTTACACATATCAGGACGGTTTCTTAAAAGCCTTGAATCAGCCAGAACTTGACATTAACTGCAGTTAATCAAAATCAAAATCAAAACTGCAATCAAAACAATACAATTGGCTGGGGAATTGAATAGTTTGTTGACAACAACATCTGGATCGAAGCCCATCACTCTCACATGGTATTTCTCCACCCCCCCGAAAAATAACATCCCTGTATTTCAACATCTAGAACCTTTTTTAGCAACATCATTTCACTATAACATTATCTATCCTTCACATATCTGACTGTGTATGTTTGCCCGATGTTTGCGTCTACTTTTTATTCCAAAAAACGTGTTGTGATAAGAAATCTATCAACGCCTCCTGCATAGGATTCTTCTTCCTCAGAGTATGTTTTTACTTTTGTTGAGAGACAGAAAGACAGGTTGACTCAGGGTGAGGTGGGGTTGTCTGGTGTATATGTGTGCCTTTGTTCAGTATGCAAATTCACTTCACAGGCACAATTTCACCAATTTCCCTTCTTTGAATACAAATGAATAGATAGAAAGATAAATAAATAACTCACCCATCTAATAGTTAAATTGCATTCACCCAAAGCATTAGATTTAAGAGGAGTAATAGCTTTTAGGGCTTTTTTTTTAGTCTTAGTTTTTTGCCGTTGAAAAGGTCTGGGGTGGGCACACACGCGTGCCCACCAACATGCAAGCACACACACATACACAGGTTGGCCAGGGGCAATGTAACAATGCAAAGTGGAAAAAACATGAGTCGGGCTGTTGAGTGTGAAAAAAAAAGATGTCTTTGAATGAATAGAGTAAACCAAAACAAATGAAGAAATGCATCAAAGTGGAGGAGGATGAATGAGAGATGAATGGAAGCAAAAGGGTGAAACAGGCAGAGGCTGACTTGCGTAATCCCATCGAGGAAATTAACTTTTAAATGCAATATTCAATTTCCGCACTCCTGAAAGCGAGAGAGGGAGAGAGCCCAGCTTTTTCGGTTAATAATAATAACAAAATAATGTACTTGAGAAATAAAAGCAAATAGAGAAATGAGAATAGGTGAGCTTCGGAGTTTAGAGACACATTTCTGCAGCATACAAACAAAGTGCTACAGACTTTGCTAACAAGGCTGAAAGAATTAGTTCAGCCTTGGCTTTTTAGGTTTCACAATCAGAAGCAGAAAAACACTTTCAACAATTTCTACAGGAGTACAACAGTCACCACAGACATTCAAAATGGATGATAGTCTATAAATATTACCAATTCATAAATAGCTGCTCTGTGTGTGGAAACATGGTGTGTGGAATAGACCTATTTAAGGTGAAAAAAGGGCTGGGTGGATAAGCTCAAAAAATGTCTCTGAGCGGAGCGATAATTGCTTATAAAACATAATCATCTACTGAAAGTTAAACATAATCAGTCTCAGATTACTAATGTACCTTTCTAAACACTCAGTGAGCGCTGATTATTGTTTAAGTAGTGTGTGTAGTACAGTATAGTTACTGGTGTTGGACAGTTGTTATAGTTTAATAATTGATGTTGTTCATGTTTATTTATATGATCCATCATAGCTAAAGAACACAAAATATCTACTTAATATAGTAATGATGGGGTGTCAGCGACAATGTCCACAGCTCACAGATCAGTAGAACAGAACAAATCGGAATGGAAGGGAATTCAACTGAACTGATTGCTACAGCACAGAACAGTACAAAATGGGATGGAGCAGAAGTGAAAACTGCTGCCTTCAAATGGAACTCGTGAGCTTGTTGTTAGAATATGGGAAGTAATGTACACAATATGCTTGGCATTCAATTGGTTAAGTGGTAAGAATACTACTCGGCCACGGCAACAGAGACGCCAAAAGACTCATCCTTAACGTTAGTCGGCGTCTAGACGCCAACGAAGCTAACAATTTAGCAAGCTAGCGAGCAGGTAACGTAATGCAGGAAATGCAAAGGCATAATAGTAATGGAAAAAAGATGAGGATGTTGGGAATGTTAAGATTATCCTCAGACATATTATACAATTACAGAGAAAAACTAGAATATATTAACTTACCATCCACTAACCTTCCATCGCCTCCGCCATTTCTGAAAACTTCTGCAAACACGTCACAACTCGTAAACTCTGGCTTTCAGAAAATTTCTACATTTGAGGTCATGAATGGGGGGGCATCATTCATATGGACTCTTCTCATGAACATTTTTTACTGTGGAGCACAAAAGAAGAGGATGTTAATGATCCCATGAATCACACTCGGTGCGCCTACACCATTGCAAAATGTCACGGCAGCTGAGTGTCCACTGTGATGACGTTTATAAATGAGTTGAAAAAAGAAGGGATTAATGCGGTGAAAGATGAAGGACAAGCAAGTATACAATAATGTACATATTTATAAGGTTTAACTGGCTGCTGTAAGGCATTTAGCTTCATATTAAAGCCAGTACAACAGAAAGTTGAACTGCGGTGAATTTGGCAATGACTAAATTTAGGAGACAAGGTAACTACTTTATTGAAAGTATTGTCATTATCCAGTGAAATTCAGGTCTCTCCAAGAATGGTGGTTCTTGTGTTTTCAATCAATTTGAAGGATTACGTCTTTTATGTTGTAAATAATTCCCCTACCACTAATGCTCATTGAAATCCTTTCAAAACACATTGGATTATTAGCAAAAATGCATTAACTTTGAAACAAGCCTGCTTTCTTAGTAGAGCCCGACCAATAAAGGATTTTTAAGGCAGATACCAATTATTAAATTATTTAAAAATGTGATATTCCGATATATCGGCCGATATATATTTTCCATCCATTTAACATCCAGAAATGCGTTACAAAACAAACAGATTTTCCTAATATTAGTTATTTGTAGTTATTTATGAGTTTTCACTAAAATAATATAATTTGTTTTATTGTCACAACAAAACAGAGAAAAATCAAAATATATTAAAGGTTTGATAAATAAAATGTATAAAAATACAAACTTAAGATATGAAACTTAAAGTCCTTTGAACAAAACACAATAACAAAAACAAATCAGTGTTGCCAACAGGGACGTTGTAGATCGCCCTCTGGTGGACAAACTATGCAACGCCAACACTCATAACATAGTTGACCATCCGTTTTTATTTTATTTTTAAAATATTAATTTATAAAAAAATATATACATATATTGGCCATTATAAATGACGATACCAATAGTTTGGGAAATTCCTAATATCGGCCGATAATATTGGCACGCCGATATATTGGTCAGGCTCTATTTCTTAGTTCATAAAAGGTTGATGTGTGATATGGCTAAAAGGTTTTCACCTTCTGTTGAGTCAACCTGACAGCATGTTTCAAAAAAACAGGGCATCAACCACTAAGGTGTCCGTTATTTGCAACAATAATTTAGCAAAGTGCGGCTGACAGTGTCTGAATCTCGGAATCTGAGCGGCAAACCTTCTGCCTGTTTGCCTTTATTATTTAATGAATTTATGTTTGTTGAAATGATATTTAAAGACATGCACAGTTTCACTGCAAAGGTTGTATCATGAACAGTACATGTGTACACCAGAATCTCTAGAAATAATGTTGTAAAATCGCTGTGTGATCGGATGTGATGCATCATGCAGTTATGGACATATTATGTTTTTATGATACTGGCATACTTATATGAACTATGGATCTGTAATTGTGTTCTGTGTTAAGATGAAACCTCCCAGCATGGCACAGGATGTATTTTCTTAAGAGAAACATTTGATTCAATAGTTTCGATTCAGTTTAAAGAATGTTTCAGTATGCAGTTATCCAATTCATGTCTCAAGGGCATGTTGTCAATTCAATCTTTACAGTAATGGATATAAAAGAGTGTGACATTGGTGGGTGTATTTTATGCATGTCTCTTAATTACATTATTGGGACTTAACATGAAAAAAAGTACATCTCTCTACAAAAGCGGTTTTGAAAAACATGTAATTTGAATAGATGGCATGCAGAAAGATGTGGCAGTTGAGTTAACACCTAAACACTAGGCATCACACACACACACACACACACACACAGGTCCCTTATAGTGTGTTGAAACATACAGTTTTAAATACTGTTATATGTGTCTCACTAAATCAGTCGTACACGCGTTACTAGAAGGTTTAGGGTTAGGGTTCATGTGTCATGACTGTGTCATGACAGTGTCATGTGTTCATGAGAGTGATCAGCATATTGCGCTGTTATGAACTGGCATTGTTAACAACAGCTAACCTGGCTAGAGCTAGTGAAAACAATGAAAATCTGACTTTTAAACTGAACGCATTCAACTTGGGTGTGATGTCATTCCCAGCATCAACTTCCGAGTTCCGAGGTGAATGGAATACACTAATAGCTCTAGCTGTAATTAGTGTGCTCATATAGTATCAAGAAACCTGGGTTGTTCTGACAAAAAACACTGGGTGAAATGAGGAATACCAAGACAACACACTAAATTGCGTCATGATCATCCGTCTCTAAACTACACGCACACGCAGTTGTCCACCGCCAACCACTGACGAGGACTGATAGAGAGAACTAAGATGGGGACAGAGGAGTCAAACAAAGGAGTGAAATATGAAGACAGGAGGAAACAGAGTGCCAAAATAAGAGAGGAGGAAGCAGAGGGATGGAGTACAGGATGAAGCTGACAGATATTAAAACAGCCAGAATACACCAAGAGAGCTTTCTCTTCCTGAGAGCTAATATACAGAGATTAGTGGGGGGTGGGGAAGACGGAGACGGAGAGAGAATGCCTTTCTTAAGACTTGAAAAAAAATCTTAAAACTGCACAAAAAAGACAAACTTCTTTAATCCCTAAACCTGACTTATCAGTCAGCCTTCCTTCTTCTCTCTTTCAAATCGTCAAAACCAATTTCTAATTCTGATATTAAAAACTTCTTTGGCCTTTTAAAGTTGCATTCAATAGTGAAAACATATGATTTATGTACTGTTAACTACAATTAAGGATGATAATGCTGCTATTAAAATAGGAAAACATTTGAATTATTGCACTGCTATTGCAGTAAAATCCATTTTTTAGCTGCTGTGAAAATAAGGCATCTTTCACCCTGCCTCCAGCCAACAAATAAAGGTGTAATTGATGTGCAGTGAGTTGCCAGGTAAAGGCTGTTTTATGTCTTGGCGGGACGGTCATGGCAGTGGAACATCACTGACTATTTTTGCTAGTTGTTTAAACCTGGCAGGGGATTTGTGATAAATTTGAGACAAGCTGAAAATGTATCTTTTTTCCCACTGTCTAGCTCACTGCACACTGTCACACAGATCACATATATACACACACACACTGAAGCACAGGCCCACAAAACACATACGCAACCCGGGCCTCCTACAGTATGTGTGGGTGGGGGGAAGGAGAGTTGGGGAAACTAATATTTCTCTTGAGAGAGATTGATGTGATCTGTTCAGCACTTCATTGTTTGAAGACAATTTGAGCGAACAGCCTGTTCTCAGCAGACCTGACTCTGTGTGTGTGTGTGTGTGTGTGTGTGTGTGTGTGTGTGTGTGTGTGTGTGTGTGTGTGTGTGTGTGTGTGTGTGTGTGTGTGTGTGTGTGTGTGTGTGTGTGTGTCAACAGCAGACCATGAGCATTAAGGAAAGAAATTGCTCTATTATTTTAGCGACTGCAACAAATCAGTTGGTTCACCTTTGTCCCTCTCAATTGTTGGAGCGAACATGGACAAACTCAGCCTGCACACACGGGACTGGCTGCTTGTTCGTGCACTGCATAAGCCCAGCCGAGTGAATAGACCCTTTCACATCCACAGATAAAGGGATGAAGGGTAATAAAATGTGTATACTTTATTCTCTAATACACTTGAGCTGTCCTTTCATGCGATTCACCCGAGCGGTCTCTGAGGGAAACAGCAACCTGCTCACACTCACAATGTATTACAGACTGATGGCCTACATACGACAGAAAAACTTTGCTCAGAGTGTTGCTTGAAATGTTTACCTAGAGTGCTGCTATTGAGTAATCATAACAGACATCCTATGACTAATCAGAACTGGCCACTCACCCAAGCAATGGCTTGAGAATATCATCGCAGCAGAACATGACATGAATTATGCTAAAATTCGTCCTGTCTGTGACTGTTGCAAAAATCTCTTTTGCAATGTAAAACACACTTTAGCATCAGAAAAGTATTTAGTCAAATGTAACAATTTCTAGAGGTCTTGTGCACTAATGGCATAGTAAGGCCCAATCCCATTTCTTATTTTTATCCCTACCCCTTGTTTTTGCACGCCCTTCACTTTCCTCAATTTATATTTAGATTATTTTCAGTTCTAATAAGTAACTTTGTGTTATTATAGCATTGCGTCATCATCCAATGTTAAACCGTGGTAGCAGACTTCAAAAGGCAGCATAAAAGCCCAGCAGCCTGGTTTACAGTTAGGAAACCGTATTTAAAATCACATGACGAATAACTTTATCTTGTAAAAATGGTTTGTAGCTTACTTACATGTATCACTCAACAGCTTGGGCTAAGGCCCATCTGTTTCGCTGTGAATAGCCTACAGTTAGTTGGACTACATTCGAATGGGACAGATGTTCAGGCAGAGTCGAACATGATTCTGGCTTGGCAATTAAGAGTGTTTAGATGTTCAAAGATAAGTGGAGATAAAGTGTTAGGCCATGCTTATGCACACTGCATAATCCACTGGTAAATTGGATGCAAGGCATTTTGTGAGACATATTTTAAAATAGCACCTTTGCAAGTCAATAACTAATTTATTTTAGTTTATGTGCGAGTCAAAGACTAATATGAAATCCTCCCAAACGGCATGGAACATTCATTAGTAAAGAATGATAACATAGACTTTTTACAGAAGAAAATATGTATAAGAGAACAGCCTCTTCCTAGAACCAAACAAGCAATGGTCAGTGGATGGAGAAGAGGAGAAAAATGGCAAATGAATTAAGATTCTGTCAGCAGAAGTGCCAAACAGAGAGATTCTTGCTCCTCCATTGAGTAGGCCCAAGAAACAGGGCTACTGTTTAATGGATAGTTGGTAGGGGATTTGAACTCGTAACCTCTCACTCTGAAAAACCAGCATCAAGCTTGTTGAGCTACAGCTTCTTTCAGAAACCTGTCACCAATCCCGGAAGCATAATGCCAGAGTACAGTGGCATGTTAACCTAGGACACAAACTAATGAGCTGTTCATTTCAGACAAGTGTGTTGATGCTGATAAAAATTTAAAACATGCAGGGTAGGTGTCCACAGCACAACGGCTGGTACAATTAGGTATAAATGGTTACCTTGTAACACTGCGGGGTTAAACTCCCAACCACTGAAGGCAAGTGCTGAGCTCAGTGAGCTATTGGCCAGGTGATGATACTACTAGCTTCCCAACATTTAATAGAAAATGTACAAGACTGCATAAAAATGCAAGAGTTTGAAATACTGTATCTATATCTATCTATCTATCTATCTATCTATCTATCTATCTATCTATCTATATATATATATATATATAATACATCATTAGATAATTCTGTGAATGTGTGTACTTTGTCTAGTCAAGTATGCAATTTATTTAATTTAGTCAATCAGGGTTCACTTTTTTAAATAAAATTCTTACATTATGCACACTAAATCTACAGTGACCTCTAAATGTTCCGAAAATTCCATAAACATCAAGGATTTAGTTTGGAAGTAATTGCAGTATTTTTTTACATTACTATGTGCAGTAAAACAGTTTAATGCACTGCGGGCTCAATTTTGATATATCAAACATCTGAATACTATTTTTGTGGAGAACAGTCTGGAGATTAAGTTTCCGAAGTTTGGTGTCAATAGAGCCAAAAACGTGGAAGGAGATTTTGCAGTTTTTGGAAAAAGTACAGTAATGGACTTCAAAAATTGCTACTGGGTAATAGCAGAGTATACTTTCTGCTCTATTAGGGCTACAATTTGACGTTGTAGTGTGTACGGTTTAATTGTTATGAATTTTGAAAGTTTCAATTTTGGATAACTGTTGTAGCGCCTCCATCAGGGCTTTTAGCACACAAATCGCATTTTCTGATAATACTGCTTTATATAGAGGATGTATTTAGTTTGATGTTTCTTTTGTTTTTCTCCATTTATTTTTTCTCTTCATGTTACAAAAGGATGTCTTTATCTTTGTCTTTTATTTTTCACTACTCATTGTGAATGATCACAGTGGCACAGCAGTCAAATGTGCTGCTCCAGTGTGTTGGGAATAAAAACCTACTCATTCTTGGGTCTCTGTGGTGCAACAACCACAACCACAACATACCAAAGCTTTATTCATTAAAAACAAAGAATGCAAAATAGCATTGTGGTTTTTACAAATCAGTAACCAAGACGTGTGGAGTGAATAAAGAGTATTCACGGTGGTATGCAAAGGGAATCAGCCTATGGCCAGGTTGGTTCAGTGGTAGAGCAGGCACACATATACTGAGAGGTTTATGCTTTGATGCAGAGGTCCAGGGTTCAACTCTGACCTGTGACAATTTCCTGTATGTCTTCCCTTTCTCACCTTGTATCCTGTCAAAAATGAAAGGTGGAAAATCTAAAAAAGAATCAGCTTGCAAGTTAAAGCTCCTGACTAATTTTACTTTGATTGATTTATTTATTTTAATACGCCAGTTTTCAAAAAGGCCTACCATTTATAAATCAACAACTGGTCTCTTTTGTTTATTCATGCTAAAGTACCTGGTGACACTGTTTTGATGGTCAAATCTAAATAAAATGCATTATTCTGTCATTATCATTTCACTCTTTGCTTAAGTACTTTAACATCCTAAGTCCAAATTGCAACAGAATCGTCATTTATCCGCACTAAATAGAACTGACTGAATCAGATTTGTTAGCACTTTGAAAGAAATTTGAAATGTGATGTGTCACTTTCCGTCAATGCCTTCGTGAAATAAGCTCACAACGCTTCATAATGCCTTATGAGCAACAATTCAGGCGAAGTGTTGGTTCTTTTCTCAGACGTGTCACGATAATGAGAAGCGTCAGGTTCCATCAAGCAGAAGAGGACAGGTCCACATTACACATGCATACATCACTGCTCTCATTTCAATGTAATAACACCTGTCGGGCCTGATGAGGGGGGAGCTATGATGGCTTAGTCTGAAAGCAACAGACACACACACACATACATAGTCACACACATGTATACAGACACACTCACAGAGAAAATAAGCACATCAACAAAACACATGTAACAAGCAGAAGAAGACTGCATTTTCTGTTTAAGCTGCTTACCAATACAGACACGTTAGATTAGGTTTTGAGAAAATGAGTGTCGTCCATCTCCATTATGGTTGTGCGTGGTGGTGTGTACACTCACCGGCCACTTTATTAGGTACCCCATGCTAGTAACGGGTTGGACCCCCTTTTGCCTTCAGAACTGCCTCAATTCTTCGTGGCATAGATTCAACAAGGTGCTGGAAGCATTCCTCAGGGAGTTTGGTCCATATTGACATGATGGCATCACACAGTTGCCGCAGATTTGTCGGCTGCACATCCATGATGCGAATCTCCCGTTCCACCACATCCCAAAGATGCTCTATTGGATTGAGATCTGGTGACTGTGGAGGCCATTTGAGTACAGCGAACTCATTGTCATGTTCAAGAAACCAGTCTGTGATGATTCCAGCTTTATGACATGGCGCATTATCCTGCTGAAAGTAGCCATCAGAAGTTGGGTACATTATGGTCATAAAGGGATGGACATGGTCAGCAACAATACTCAGGTAGGCTGTGGCGTTGCAACGATGCTCAATTGGTACCAAGGGGCCCAAAGAGTGCCAAGAAAATATTCCCCACACCATGACACCACCACCACCAGCCTGAACCGTTGATACAAGGCAGGATGGATCCATGCTTTCATGTTGTAGACGCCAAATTCTGACCCTACCATCCGACTGTCGCAGCAGAAATCGAGACTTATCAGACCAAGCAACGTTTTTTCCAATCTTCTATTGTCCAATTTCGATGAGCTTGTGCAAATTGTAGTCTCAGTTTCCTGTTCTTAGCTGAAAGGAGTGGCACCCGATGTGGTCTTCTGCTGCTGTAGCCCATCTGCCTCAAAGTTCGACGTACTGTGCGTTCAGAGATGCTCTTCTGCCCACCTTGGTTGTAACGGGTGGTTATTTGAGTCACTGTTGCCCTTCTATCAGCTCGAACCAGTCTGGCCATTCTCCTCTGACCTCTGGCATCAACAAGGCATTTCCCACAGAACTGCCGCTCACTGGATGTTTTTCTTTTCCGGACCATTCTCTGTAAACCCTAGAGATGGTTGTGCGTGAAAATCCCAGTAGATTAGCAGTTTCTGAAATACTCAGACCAGCCCTTCTGGCACCAACAATCATGCCACGTTCAAAGTCACTCAAATCACCTTTCTTCCCCATACTGATGCTCGGTTTGAACTGCAGGAGATTCTCTTGACCATGTCTACATGCCTAAATGCACTGAGTTGCCGCCATGTGATTGGCTGCTTAGAAATTAAGTGTTAACGAGCAGTTGGACAGGTGTACCTAATAAAGTGGCCGGTGAGTGTATGGTTGTTCAGTCTGAGAAGATTCTTCTACATATCAGGAGGAAACTCTCAAATGTCATATGTCCTAACTTATCCTGAGCCAAACCCGCAGTTTATTGGATACAGCTACTGAGGGCAAAACTAATGTGGTCTAATACAACAGCCATTAAATAAATCCCACCTTCATAAAGGTTATAATCTTCTGTTAAGGTGAGGTGTTGGTTCAATGTTTTCGCCATTTTGGAGGCTGTACTTTGTGCTGCTTTTGAATTGTACTGTATTATACTGAGAGGATTAGACATAAAATTAGAAACACCACTCAACATGATTCAACATATTTTACAGTAACACCACCACAAACTACATCCTCCAAAATAACCAGTAAATTGAATTAACATCTCTCTTGAAGGTAGGATTTATTGCAGGAGCATTTTATTTGATTTTGCATTTGTCTGACCTAGGTGTACACAATAAAAATAACAATAAAATAAACAATGCACAAATCATAGATATATGACTTACACACACTTTCTGTGTAATCTCTTAGCATACAAAAATATATGCAGTACTAAGATTATACTCAGATACTGTGACAGGCACAGGAAGAGATCAGTACTGAAAATGTAAAAGGGTGAACACTCAAAGACCTAAAGGTTTACATCAATTGCATGTTTCAATACATGACTTACACACTTATCTATAACGTTATGGATGACATAGCCTACATAAATTTGCCTAAGGCCTACAATGTATTATCTTAAGCTCTTTACTCCATATAGGCTACAGCAGAGCTTAGATACAAACAAGAAGACATTCTCACAACCAAGTAGCAACAGTTCTTTTTCTGTTCAGGCTCATCTACTAATCCCACACCACCAACAGGTGACTGAGCAACCAATAAATGCAAAACTAGAGAAATTCCAAATTATTTGAAGTTTAAAGCCATGCAGGCGCTTTCCTGTGACTGTCTGTGTAAATGGCACACTACAGGACTAACACACAACAGCTTTAAGTCAAAAAATTGGCTACATAAAAAGACCTATGGGTTTTTCCTAAGGAGTTAAATACACCCACACAGCAAGCAAAAAGACAAACTGAGTATTTGACTTACGTTATTAGACCTCAAAGTCTGTTGTCCTTTTTTCATGGAGGAATTGTCCATAATGTCCCAGTGCATGTGTTGCCATGATGGTCCCTTTGTTGACAAAACTCCATCGCTGCTAGATAGCTAACTCAACAAAACACTGGAGCTAACATCATTAGCAGCACTGGAAAACAAGCTAACTATTCTGATGTTAACTTTTTATTGTTTGTTATGAATGAGGCCACATGCTTCACAGTTCACTTCAGTTTCTTTTCCAGTGACTTATTATTTCACAATGACACGACGTTAACTTTATTTGCATGTTTTATATAGGCCTACTTAACTAATTAGAGAACGCCAACTTCACTTTTCTTCCCTCTAGCCATCGTTAGCAGTATCACGTTTGACATTTGACATTGTTCTGACATTTGTGACAAATAGGGGGCGCGGTTTCACTCATTTGAGGAAATATGAAAATGGTTTACAGTAAGCAAGTAAACAAGTGCCTATTCACAAAGGAAATACTGTCATATATAACTGCTTAGTTAAATGTAGGAATGATTATGGTCACGGTAAAAAGAAACCTGAGCTCCTCTATGCATGTACCCCTGACTGCAGACCCGCAGACCTCAATGTGAGCGGAGTTAAACGTTTAACCACGCCCCCTCAACGTTTAACCCCGCCCAGGCTCCAGCATTTGACCCTGTCATTTTATGGTAATATCAGAGTGAATTTAGCGGTATGCATCCACGCTTCGGACAGCCCTTTTTCAATAATAAATAATTGAAGTGTGACTTTTATAGTTTCAAAAACAATTAAAAAAGCTGGTTATGTCTATTTTAATGTTTCTGCACAAGTTGAGCAGGCTGAGGTTCGGATTTGACGGCTAGCTCCCTTCTTTAACTGTCTATGCTAGCTCCAAGTAATCTGAAAGTGTGGAAATTATTTCCATTGAAGGACAAGCCTTAGGTCTATAGAGAGATGCGCTGGTGCTGCCATGTAGGCCTATGGTGCGTAATGGAGATGCCAAAACGCTCTTCTTTGGTCAGAACCAAGGAGAGCGATCGCCGATGGGTCCGTTCTTTGCACCAAAACTTTCTACAATGCAACAACCTATTTAAGGTCCGTCCTTTACACTGAAACTGTTTACAATGCAACAACATATTTAAAGAGCATCAAGCTATTTAAATGTATATTATTTAAGCACAGAAAGTATAACAGTATATTAGTCAGTCATTTGTATTAGGTTAAACTTCATAACTTTTTAAATTAAGGCCCACCCACAATTGGTCTGGCTCATCCAAAACTGGACTGCTGTTATATTTAAACTAATGTATTAATATCAGATTGCATTCGGTGGTATATGCACTGTAATAAAACTTATCCGATTACAACAAAAACAATTAATGGATAGGCAGTATTTTGTGACTTTGTAATAATGTATTTTTTTTTTTTTATGTATAGAGACACATTACAATCATACGTGGGGATGACCTCCCCAAATCCAGCAGCGACCTGTCATGTCCGTTCTGCAGGTACAAGGCATCTTCCAAATTTCAAGTGGACTACCACATTAAGGGTCATGCCTCTGTCAGGCACAAAGGTATTACTTTTGAAATGTAGTTATTGAATACACTGTAATAAATTAATTACTGACATTTACCCCTAAGTTATAGTGTAAGTTATTTCATTACATTTTATAATTTTACCTCTTTCAGAGTTCACAATCATCAAATGTGGATTGGGTTGTTGAAAGACAACTCACTTTCACTGCTTGTATTGCCAAGTAACAATAATTAACAGGGCTCCATTTTTGAAGCACCTAATCTCTATGGACTGTAAAGCTTACACCAAAACAGACAAGAGTCATAATTATTACGGCCACTAGGGGGCTTCGTTACTTAAACGTAAACGTACAGTGTGACGGTTTTTGCATCCAACTCAGGCTTTCATTTTCTAGCTTTCCTCAGAATGAAAGAGTTCGTATTTGGGAGGTCGATCGTGTAGGCCTACTGTAAGTCAGAAGTGATGACCAATGGACCTATTTATATACCTGCCCCTTTTTCCTTAATGCTTCAATTACAGCAGAGGCCTTTGGACATCCTCACACCACGTTCCTGGGGAAGGCCTATAGTCATAGCATTAATGCTGTATGTAGGCTACAGGACTTGAGATACAGCCTGTATCATTTGAAAGAATCCTGAACGGAAACAGTTTTCTTATAATTGGACATTCTCGGTCAAAATTGGGAGACTCACTATCACAAGATACCTAGAAGATCAAATTTGTTCAAACTGTTGACATCAAAACATCATAACAGGAAAAAGGTCAGTTTAGGCTGGAACACCTAAGTCACAGTTGCATTTTAAAATGCAGCATTACAGACTAAATCACATAGTTATCTAATGAGTAATAATTTGGTTTGCCCTTCAATGTATTTCACTGGAAATTAAGTTTTACATCTCTCTCTATGTTTTACAAACAAGCAAATGTGGTAAAATAAGACTCAAGTTAATTAACAAGTTATTGGCAAGTTTAATAATGTGCACACATTTCAGCGACTGTCTCAAAACATCAAGAAACAATGGAACAAACTCCTTCAAAAGTATAACACATATACGTAATTATTAAGAGACCAGATCGTGCTGTGGTAAGTTAAAGTGAGGTTTGCTAATGGACTTGGTACTGTGGCACGCTGATTCATATCAGTCACTGCTTTCTGCTGTCACAGGTTTTAAGCTTTTAACCTGGCTGAACACACCAGGAAGTAAATAAACCTTGCTTGCAATACTTTATAGCAGAGTATTAATATGTGCACACACTCCCACACACACACACAGCAGAAGCAGTAGAACAAGGCATTACCGTAAATTCATTAGAGTGGTTGGGCAGTATTTATAAACATGTAGAGATGTTGTTTACAATGTTTGACTGGATGGATTACACTTCTACACAGACAAGTGAAGGCAACACTCCCAATATACACACTGTTTACACTGTGAGAGAGAGAGGAGGGAGAGAGAGAGATGGTTTGAGTACATCACTCCACAAGGTCCCTGAGTGGCATGTTTTACAGAGCGAAATAAACATCCAATAAAATAGCACTCGGCTGAGCTCTCCTGCAACATTCTGTACTGGGACAGCACAGTAAGACTTCTGTGTGCATCTGCCAACACTACATGTGGGCATGTATACATGTGTAAGAGGAGAGGAGAGGAGAGGAGAAAAGAGGAGAGGAGAGGAGAGGAGAGGAGAGGAGAGGAGAGGAGAGGAGAGGAGAGGAGAGGAGAGGAGAGGAGAGGAGAGGAGAGGAGAGGAGAGGATCAATGCATGCATGGATGATGATCTTTAATGCAGCTGCACACATCAGATTTTTGATTAGATCAATACCAGTCACATGTCTTCACTGTAATAAAGCTATTGACATCAGCCAGTTAGCTTAGCTTAGCAAAAAGACTGGTGATGGGGAAACAGCTGTGCGTAATAACTTAGACACTACGCTGGTTGCCTCGTAACCTAAAGGTGCAACAAGACCCTAGGAAATTATAGTTTTCAGCCAGGAAATAGTCCGGCTCCAAAAACCCCACCACAATGTGCCGTTTTTAAACCTTTTTTCGGGTTAAACAAACATGTTATAAAATGTTAATAAGTAATTTTTAGTGGTAACATTAGGCATAATTTGTCATTTTTTGTATTTTGTTATATTTGGACAGAGACAAAGCTGTTTCCCCCTGCTTCCAGTTTATTTGTGCTAAGTTATAACTAACTTGGCTGCTGGCGGTACCTTCATATTTACCGTACAGACATTAAAGTCGTATTGATCTTGGCAAGAAAGAGAATAAGCATATTTCCTAAAATGTTGAACTCTTTCTTTAAACCCATTTGGAGGGAAGCGTTGCTCATTGTCCATTCAGGGCTACATAAACAGTTCTTGTTCTTCTGTGGTTGGTAGTTCCCTTTTAAGCCACAGTGTTTGCCAAACAATACTAGAGTACAGCTGTTTTATTTGAATTTCTGGTGGTACTAACCTTGACACTGGGGTAATAAACCATATGAGTGCAAAGGGAGACAGAAAGGATCTGCAGAAAAAGTGATAAGGGTGTTGATGGAGCAAAAGAGACAAAGAGATTTAGAGATTTGGAGAAGAGAGGATGAATTTATTGCTCTGTGGAGAAGCGTATAGAGGAGATGTGAGGAGGAGGAAGAGGGGGAGCGATGGAGGAGAGGGAAATCTAGACAGGTTGGACTATGAGAGCACACACAGACGCACTCTGTTTAATGTCTCGCTGACATTTCTGCTCTCCATCTCCTCCCCACCGACGCTCTCTCGCTGGAGACGTATGGGCAGAGAGAAAAAGCCAGGGAAGAGAGAGGAGAAAGAGCGCAGACGTCTGGGAGGAGACACAGCGCTCTGCCTGTACTCCACTCAAGGTCCCAGACAAAGTCAAGGGTCAGGGTTCATGGGAGGGCCGGCCAATCGGGGGGTGAGCAAGTCTGGGAGGGATCAGGTTTCACTGCCAAGGAGTCTCCCTGACGGCCCTGCTCCGCACTGCCCCACTCTTGCTCCTGCGTCTTACACATTGTCCATCTTTTTTGTCTTTTTTATAATGCTGTCTCACATTCTCTCCATTGATTTCTACGCACAATGCTCTTTCATCCTTGTACATGTTGTGGCCTTGGTAAGAAGCTGTAGACGCGTTACAATGTGAGAAAACTGAGTAGGGCTCTTGGAGTTTCTGCAGGGCAGTTTAGAGGCTATCTAATAGTTCATTCCCTGAGTCCTTGAGTAAATTCCTTCTAGATTCCGTCAGTCCATTAACCCATGCAGTCAGATACGTGTATCAGTGTGTATGTACATCATTGAGTCCTTCGTTCATTGTCACTGCTCTGTCTGTTGCTCATTTCAGTGCTCTAAACCAAACCATATGTGTGTTCAATGGTTGGAATGTTCTACACACCCACACACACAAACACACACACATTGACATGAACACATGCCGCTACGTCCCACACCTCCCATCCGTTGACTCAGCCCTAAACGGTGGTGTCCATATCTACATATGAAAGATATTAGCTACCAGCTTTCCTTGCTGACCTTCATATTTATGCATTAGCTCAGTCAGCTACTTAGCCCTACACATTGCAGTGATAGAAAGCCGGTGTTTGGGCTCAGTCAAACATCCACAGTGAGACAGCAATGGACAAAAATCATTACTTATATCCTTTACTGGTGACCCCTTTACTGGTGATAGAGCATTTCTCTCCACTCACTGTACTTCTGTTTAGACAGTCCCAGAGCAGTCTGACCGGGCCAGTTGGCTAGAGCCGTGCAGCGAGCTAAAGGGACAACAGGCAGCAGTGTGTAGACTCCTGGCCAGGCCTGAGAACACTTCACTAACCCGATCAGCACCAAGACAAATAGAGGGGTGATTGCTTCCCCGTGGCCCATCTGGCTTCTCTTAAGCGGAGGGAGGGGAGAAACAGGGGTGGGCAAATGTGTGTGTGTGTGTGTGTGTGTGTGTGTGTGTGTGTGTGTGTGTGTGCTTTTAAAGGCTGCCACTTTACATAGGGTAGTTGAAACACACCACTGACTTGCCGACCAATTACAGCCAATCGGTGCTGTCGGCCCGACTGCTTTCGCCCGTCAATAAAAACATTTTGGTTGGGTCTTGCTCAGGCTTCTCTGGACCGCAGCCCGCCCCAAACAAACGGCTCACTCTAAGTTTTGACATTCCAAAACGGAAGCGGCAGAATTCCAACGCCAATCTCTGTAATTTAACAGCGGAAACCAAGGGGCGAGTTTACTTCTGGAGAAGGTGAAGAGGGAAACGAGCTGACCATGTAAGTGCGAGTGGGTGTGTATGGCCACAGGTGGAAACGGTTTCCATACAGAAGGTGCGTGGCTCCCTTATGTCCTCATAGCTATTTTAAGTGTTGGGCTGCAGAGTGATAACCCGTGGCAGACATAAAACTGAACCAGTCAGGACCACCTCAGTTCTAGTGGGACAGACTGAAACTGAACTGATGAACCAAAATGCTTCACAGTAACCTCAAGGCCAATGTTGGGTCAAAGTTGGAGGTTCTCTATGACTTACTGCTGCCCACACCCCCACCTGCTGGCCATAAAAAACAACAACAACCAAATAAAAATGAATATCCCCAACAGTTCAAAACTATTAGCTGTAACATGTTTGCTCTAATATCAGTCATTTTTTGTATCCACTCAGACATGCATCTGCCACTCGCTTTCTCCCCATCTCTGCTTTCAGTCTCTTTTCTGGGCCTCTTTCTGTAAGCCAATAGTAAACAGAGATAGGCCTACTGTGGGCTGGGAGCTGTCCAAACAGCAGGACAATAATAACAGTTTGTTGTCGCCACGGATACACACTTTCATAACACATTGAAGCATCTCGCTCCTGTTAACTGTATCTAAGTATCCCACATCTGTGTGCCTGTGTGTGTGTAGTGTACACATTTGTCTAAAAATCAAATAAATTGTTGGTTGATACACTCTCAAACCTAAGAGTCCTCCACCTTCTTCAAACACACACTAACACATACACACCCGGGTTTATATTTGAATGAACACATACCCGATAGAAGAGAGAGGCAGACCTTCAAGCTCTTACCACCTGCAAATGACAACACAGCACTTAAAGAGTTAAGATTGTGTGTGTGTGTGTGTGTGTGTGTGTGTGTGTGTGTGTGTGTGTGTGTGTGTGTGTGTGTGTGTGTGTGTGTGTGTGTGTGTGTGTGTGTGTGTGTGTGTGTGTGTGTGTGCACACGTGTGCATAGGCTGAGGAATGCCCTTCCTAGTTTGGGAGCAGGGGCCCAAGCTAGGGGCTTTAGAGAGGGGCCCAGTGTGTGTGTTTGTGTGTTTGCGTGTTTGTGTGCATGTGCACGCGTTCATGCAAGTGTGTGTGTGTGTGTGTGTGTGTGTGTGTGTGTGTGTGTGTGTAAGCCAGTGGGAGCTTAGCAAGGGGCCCTGTGTTTTGTTCTGTTCCACATCAATGGGACGTCAAGCCGGGTTTGGGCCTGACAGCACCCGGATTAAAGGTTTTATACCAGACTCTCTGTACCCCTCCCCCAACACACACACACACACACACACACATGCACACTCACAAACACGCACACAATGGGCTGAAAGAACACAGTCTTAACTCTTGGAGTACTAAATTGTAATTTGCAGGTGGCTACAGGCAGTAGGACAAGCCCTCCTAATAATGAGAAAATGGGTTAAGAAAAGCACGTGTCTGCAAATGTGTGTGTGTGTGTGTGTGGGGGTACAACTAAATCTTACAAGACATCGCTACACAAATAAAAAACAGCTATGTTTTTTTCAACTGTTTTTAATAATCTCCCAGCTGACTTCCTCCTGCTCCAGAAGTTGCTTATTCACACATAATTTGATTTAGGATGCACAAAGAATACTGTACATCTGTAGTTGAAAAAGTATCATTAATAAAACAAAGACCATGGAATTAAATCAGATAAACAGGGTTGGAAAGAGAAACAAGCAACAGCATTGTGCAAGTAAAAAGAAAATGGCATGCAGGAGTTGATGTTGGATGAGCTGACAGGTGGTCTTCACAGAACTACATATCAGTTAAAAGATAAAAATGTGCAGGGGGATAAATGCTGATGGCAGATAGTATAAAAATGTAGAGGAAGTATTTAAGGATAATGCATGCAAGAAATATAAATGCACATAAAGGCCTAGCTAACATGAGGACAAATACCATGTAAAGAAAAGTGTATTTTTTGGGCTTTTCTGCCTTTATTATTAGGACATTTAGGTGAGAGAAAGGACAATGTCACAGGAAGGATTCAAACCCTGAACCACTGCATCGAGGCATAAACCGCTCCGTTTATGTACGACTGCTCTACCACTGATCCAACATGGACACAACAGTGTATTCATTTAAGATTTACTAATGCAAAGACACGATCACTAAATCAGATACAGTTAATAAACACGCACAGACTTGCATAGTATCCTTAAATCACAACTACACGTAATTTTACAAGCTCAGTCTCTTCGGTGCCTTCTGAGTTCTTCTATGAGTAGCGAAGTAGCTTCAGCAGTGGTTATTCAGAGCTTTGATCATGAAATATGAAACACCAACTAAGCATAAGGAGTAATATCAGTTCAATTAAATGACCATTGGTTTGCATTTGAAAATTAGACAAACCACGCTGATACTGACCTGAAAGACAGTTTCATAGTTTAACAATTATTGTATAAAGATTATTTCTAGTTAAATCCTAAATTTAGTTTTCATTGTTACCAGCAACATCAAGGTTAAAAAATGTAAATCAATGGTTAAAACGCAGAAGACTTTGGAATTTAGTTTTCTCTTTCATTATGTTAACATGTGACTAAACTCTGTGTAGACCTGTTTGGGTTCATCTCTTGATAGAGGTATTTTTCACAACTTCTGTGAACACGGAACAATATCAAAACTGAGTCACTTTTCGCTTTGATACACAGTCAGTGGCTGTATTTGTCTCAGACAATGATGGTATTTAGAGCAAATTTCTAAGCTCTGCTAGGGGCAGTAAGATGGAGGGAATAAAAAAGAAGAATAGTGAAGCCTATCAGTACTCAGGCTAAGAAGCTGCAGCTTTTACTTTTTTCCCAGGTGGCTTTACAGATCCAGCGGTTCATGCCTCAACCGGACACTCAACTGACAATAAACACGTTTGATGCTGACTGCTGTTGGGCTGCAAAGTTCCCATTAAACCCCCGTGGTCTGGGCGTTGGGGAACACATCCATGCCAACCGCCTTGGATCCCCCATGACTTAATTAGTGCTCTCTGATTCTCCGCATTAGTTTACTGTATGAGAACAACTTTTATCCTTAACTGTAATCAGCTTGCCCAGAAGAATAGAACACAATAAGAAGCCTGTTTGAAGTTTCCTTTGTGTTATCTCGAGCACTTCAACAAAAGCCCAGTGCAGCTTGCCTCAGAGTATAATGCTGGGCCAGTAGGCAGCCCGGTTGTTAAAAACCTGCACTGTTGCACATGGCACCTGCAGTTCTATTTCCCCAGACTATGCATGGAAAAGCAATTGTTTTTATTATGCCTTAATTATAAAGCTAATGCTCTCAAGCTTATGGGCTCATTAATTCCTAAAGGACATGTTGTTTTTTTGTGGTTAGTGATCATATTACATATAAGATTGATTTTGTAGAATTATTGAAGAATTCAAGTCTTATGAAAGTTTCTTTTCCTGATTAAAAGGATATTTCCCAAAGTGAATAAATTCAACCATTTATTACCATTTGCCCTCCTCACCCACTGAAAAAAGATTTTTTGTGATGAATTCTTGAGGAGTCATTAATATGCATAATCAGGGAAAGCTGGACATTAGACTAGCCTTTTAGGTCTATTATCAGGAGATGACCATGACAGACTGCAGAGCTTTTATGAACCTCCTTATATTTCATATAAGATATTCTGTTCCCTCGGATGATCAAGGTGACCGCTAATTTAAAGGCAATCCAATTCATCTGTCCTAGCAAGTACTTGGAGTATTTAAATTAAAAATTATTTATTATATATTATTTATTTTTTAAATGACCAGCCTCACTATGGATCTTTCTGTACTGAGGTAAATCTTTTTTTTAAATGTACACACCAAACAACTTTATCAGTATCCAGATTCTGTTGGTTTTTAAGGTTAGTCACAAAAATGTCTCCTTTAGGGTTTTCCTGAAATAAAATCAATACTAAAAGTGATATTGCAAATATCAATAAACAATTATTGTTAAAGTATATTAGTTGTCTTTATTCCTGTTTCTCGGACATTGAGGTGTTCTATTCAGGCCCTCTGTGTCGATTGTCCAATGCTACTCTTCATTAATGGTACAACAGCACCATCTATTGTCAAGAAGGCAAAGTGATTTTAGCTGTGCAAAGTCCCTGAACTCAACACAATTAGGAGCATTTTCAGGAAAACTTTCCATCATGCAATACTAATAACCGGTTGCTTATTAATTTTGATTGGGGACCAGAGCATTTCTGAATTTGCTTAATGAGCCCTAAAACTAGTACAATCCATTTTCAAACGTATGCAATGTATTTTGTACTTTTCATACAAGAACACCAGACAACAACTATCTTGGTTATTAACGTTTACTGTATCATTGGTTTGTGTAATTCTGTAATTTTGTCAACACTATAAAAAAATTTTTTTTTAAATTATGATCAACTAGAAAACACACAAATGCTTATTCTTTATTGATAAGTCAAACATGCAAGTAAATAAATGTGTAATTTGGTCCAACCATTGGACTTTTAATGTGGCAGCTCTGACAGATTAATCCCTGTAAATGTGTGTATATTTCCAGCCTATGTTATGTTTGTGTTCTGAGAGTAGAGTGTTGAATGTTTTATTGGTCATTTGAGAATATTGATATTGTTAATTAAAGTCTATTATATACTTTATTGAATTGAGCTGTCAGTCTTCTTTTCTTAATTTCATTATTCACTTCCTTCCCTGCTCATTAATTTCAATATTCATTTATAATAAAATGTATTTTGGTTAGTAAGTATTTATTTTTGCATGAGACCTGCCTTAGATTTGACAATGCATAGATGTCTTCGTTTTTAATCATAGAAAGTCCTTCCTCCACACTTTTGGTGTTGACAGATTCAAAATGAACATTTTACTGTTTTTCATATTGTGCCAATTAACAAAACAAATCCATCATGGAGGACCTTTATGGTCCAGGATGCTTTTTTGTTAAACACATTGAGCTGCATACAGTATGTGTGAGAAATATCAAGTCAGTTGGCCTTTCAAAATTTCCAATAATTAGGCCAAGTTTTGTGTTTCAAGCTCATTTGAGCAGCAGCCTAACAACAAAATAATAATAATAATAATAATAATAATAATAATAATAATAATAATAATAATAATAATAATAATATGGAACAAAAACAATAGGGTTCTACCACTTCAGGTTTTGTACACTAATGAAGTGTGGATGTAATGTGAAGGGGGAACAGTTTTTTCTTAGTATCTGCCTACACATATTTGTAAAATAATGTCTATGTAATGTATGTAATGATGTATTTAAATAGTGTCAGTGCATCTCATATCCAACAGAGTGCGCTAGAGTGTTTTCTTTGAGATTTTCAGACTTCAGTTACTGTAGTTAAAGTCCCTGCAAAAGATGATTTTACTGTTTGGGCACATTCGTAGGACTGTTCATGCATGTTTATCTTATGCTTTATTGACATCTTCCTCACTCTCCTGTTTTTTTTGTTTCACCTAGAAGGGCAGGTCAAATGACACCTTTAGTTGGAGTCTTGTAAACTAATATAATTCCACCAAAGCTCCATCCAACTTCAATCTTGAGTGAAACATAAAAAAAATCCTTTAAAGGTCTGTTTTACTAGTGACTTATTTAGTTTAAACAGGTCCATTTGACATTAATTTGGTCATGTTGTTGTT
Organism: Percina caprodes; assembly: GCA_013375575.1. Lineage (NCBI taxonomy): Eukaryota > Metazoa > Chordata > Actinopteri > Perciformes > Percidae > Percina > Percina caprodes. Next base: position 6,872,757 of record JABXJD010000005.1, on the reverse strand, counting down.
ACTCAGCATCCCAGAAGTGAAGAATTTATCATCTACAAGGATCATACATGTCGTAGCAGAAAAACCAAAGGTATAATAAATAACATTAATTGTTATAGCTTATTCATTTGATTTACTATTGTATTAATGCAGCCACATCAGCAATAAAATAAAAAAGAAAGACAGAAAAGTTTATTTAGACTCTTTCACCAGAGGGGCAGCTAAGCCAATCAGGGCAAACGGGCAGTTGCCCGGGTAACAATAGTCCGTACCTGTGCACGTCCCTGTTGAATTCTGTACTGGCAGTGCTAACAAGAACAGCGTCATCATTAGTGTTATTAGTTGCATCCGTGTTTTCTGACAAGTCTGCCAGTCAAACAGTCACTTTAAAATATCAATGCTGAGTAGAGCCCTGCATTATTTGTTTCTGTTCCCAACCAGAGGACATTTATCCTTACTCTGTGTCTACTCACCTGGCAGCTGTTTATGTAAAACAGTTGCACCCCTGCATATTTGCCCCTATGTGTTACACCTGTCCACACTGCACTCAAACACCTGCCATATTATCTCCATACCTGTCTGCCTGGTTTTCTGCTCAGCTCAAAGCCGATATGTGTGACACTGCTACCACACTTTGCTTAAGTTATTGCTTTTCTCACGGAAAACTCAATCAGACTAAATTCAGCCTTAAGAAGCAGAACAAATGAAAAAAAAATGCAAATTACCGTTATTCATACAAGGAAATTGCCTTTCTCCAATTTTTCTGGCCGATGACCGCCGAAGGGCCTTGTTGCTACAGGTTGCAAATGTCTATAAACTGCAAGCAGATCAACCAAAGGCTAAAGTTTCCCTCTCAGGATAAAAGACAATCATTGTCAATGGCCAATAACAAACTCAGCCTATTGCAAATGTCTCAAAAACACCACACACAAAAATGTTATTTGTGTATTATCAGCATGTTGTTCTATAAGCTGAGTCTCTGCCTGATTAAGCTGGGGCAGAGTTTTTTAGTCATTTTTGATTTAGATTCAAATGTTCCTTTACTTGTCTAGAGATGTGCAGTGCATGCATTCTTTTATTCAATAACACCCTGCTAACATTCATTCAGTGTGTTGCAAACATTGCATTTTCTTTAGAGTTTCTCTCCTTTGGGTGCCATGAGTTTAGTTGTCTTTTACAAGAGAACTAAATCTCCTGTTAAAGCAGATTCTGAACATTCAAACCACAACTGTATCCTGACCCTGACCTTTGGATCCCTGTGGGGAAGTTTGTAAGGTTATTCAACTGCACAGAAAACAGCTCATGGGTTGGCGTAAGATAAAACACAAAAATGGAGCTGCAGTTGTTTGTGTATTTGTAGTTTGAGTTGGATATTACAATTACACGTGAAAAACCGGGCAAGCCACAACTATTTGTTTTATGATTTTTCTTGCCATCACTACCTAAATTGCCCTGTACATGTCCCAACAGCAGCAGAGAATTCTTGAGGAGTAGGTATGCAGAAACAAATTACCTAACTTTCAGATTCTTCCAGAAAAGGACTAGTTTTCTCGGTGCATATATGGAGGTTCACATCCTCACACCCAGTTCTGAAAGGAACACTATACACAGAACAACAGAGCAGGAAAAAATATATAAATTACAGATTGCAGATGAAAGTAACATTGTCCCCCTCCATGTTTGACTCTCAACATTGTATTTTAGGCTGAGCAAATTTTTATTTTTGTAGTAGATTGCAGATTTCTGTCTGTTCTGGTTTATGGATTTTCCGTGCACCCACAGACATTCTGCCCCTACATTATGAAGCTGTTTAGCTCCAAAACAGTAGCATCTTCCCTAACCTGTGTAAATGTGAAGGGGGGCTACTAAATATTGAGTTAAAATGTCAGTCACCTCGGTGGAAAAGTTGCTGATGAATTTTATAAATCTGCATAGTTCATGAATGATAAGACTCGATTCCAATACACCGACAGAATTAACAAATAAGTCCACAACAACTCTGCATGTCACGGATAATTGTTACTATTCCTCCTTTTGCCAACTGAACAGTTTGGCAGTTTGAGTTGTATACGAAACAAAATACACACCCGTATCCAACACAGACACGTGGATACTTTCTGAGGGCTGGATAGTGCCGGTCGTGAGATTCAGACAACTGCCTCTTTTTATTGGTAACAGTAAACATAAAGTGATACAGGTTAAAAACATCATTTGCAAGAGGATTATCCAGTTTCTTGATTGTAAAGGTTTACTCAACTCCTCACTTGCTGTGCTGTTACTAGCAAATACTACACTTTTGAACATCTTAATGAACCTGGTGGAATCAAAATGCCCACCTAAGAGATTATAAATAATCTGAACTTTATATTATACTTGATTATGTCATAACTATTATTCACACATGGCTAGGGCTACAAAAAAATTTTGCCAACAGAAGCTAAGCTGAGTATGAATGACTTGGTAACCTTAAATTCAGAATGGGCATACAGCCCACATTTTTAGCTCACATTTTCAGCTTTCTCTGCAAACTTGCTAACTCACCACATGGAGTTATTTTCGCACACATCTCACATTGTAAGTATTTGACAAACGTATGGATTTATTTGTCTAATTCATGGATTCATCTGCTTATGATATGGTAAAAGGTTAGAATCTATCAGCATACAACATGGTTAATAACTCCTTAATTGTTGGAACCTTGAATATTCCCGGAATTTTGCAACCCTTCACGTCTGGTCATCTTTCGAAGAAGGATTTCCAGTTTTTGTTACTCTTGTGTCTTCACTTTCGTTCCCCTGTATTTGGATTCTATTTTTAATTATCCGACTCAACAGTCTTAGGATAAAGGGTGACTGATCTTGTTGTAGAAGCCCTTTGAGAAAAACTTAGAATAGACATGACTATTTGATAAATTCATCATCATCAGCAGTCATCTGTACACTATAAATTAACAAGAACTCTCATTCACACAACAGGATATTGTGTGTACTACAGTGTAATAAGGAGAAACTAAAACAAGATAAAACTATACAAATATGATTTGTGAGAACTTTTGCCAAAACATTCCTCAGTGCAACTGTGTGTGTGTCATATAATCCCAAATATGTCCATTATAACTTTTCTGAGAAGCTAATGTGGATCTGAATGATGAACAACAAGAAAAAAGATCACATGACAATTAACATATTTTGAAAAAAAAGTGTATTAATTTAACAAGCTTACAAAACAACAAATAATTTCTTTTCAAACTACCAATGCCATTTCAGTGCAATTCCAAAATATACATTTTTCAGCAGGGCAAGTGAATCCAAGTTAATCACATCAGAAACAGCCATTTAAATAGTTTTTTTGGATTATCATGACACAATTGTCCTAGCCAGAGGAAGCTCGCAAGTGATACCTTCTTGAGGTAAAACTGTACACATCCAATCTTAAAATTTACAAAACAAAGCACTACATCACAAATTAAATATTAAATAGCTGAACAAAAACATAACTACTGTAGCACAATACAAGCCAATGCATTTGTAAACAAAGCTTGTAAACAAAAAGGAAGTATGTGGTTATAGATATTTGGTTTGTGAATTTAATAAATACCGAGCTGATGAACTGTATCCTATCAGTTTATCACATAAATAGCATTTGTTGTGCAAGTGTAGCAGACTGTCAGTTATAACTTTAAGGTGAAGGACGTGAAAATCTGGACAATGTTTTCATCCTCTTTGTGCATTTCTCCACAACTACAGGCTACAGCATAGTTGTACAAAGAGGTGTCATTCTATGTTTGCCAACAATGCAGCCAGGTCTCATTCACTCACAGAAGGACTGTTACTTTAAGACAGTATCATAGTATCAGCAGGGCACAGCAGTGAAACCATAACAAGAGCAGAAGAATGGCACTGCCAAAAAAGGACTGGCTTGAGTGAAGTCTTTGTGACTGGAGGATGTTAAAGCTTGTGTCTGGCACAACTGACTGAGGAGAAGGTCAGTTGGTGATGAACAACTAACATATAGCATCAACCTTGAGTCCAAAGAGTAACAAAGGCTCATCGTCAGCAATCATTGCATCAGTAAGGCCAATAGAATATTGAGGGTTGAGGGTTTTATGGTCAGCTCCACTAAATGAAGCTAAACTTCACAACAAATTACTTAAAAATGTAAAATGATATTCAATAAACTGGCCCACAATGACATAAGTTATCTTTTTGAGATGGGTAGGCAGTCCATAAACTCAATATTGGTATGTTCCATTAATGTTTTGGATTTACTTTTTCTTGTCTTCAAGTGCTACAACAATGCTGATACAGAAATCTGAACAGTAATGTAACAAAAACAGAGCATGATCCACATCAAAAGTTTTGGAGTGTTGCAAAAGTGCACCTTTGTTTACTCCCATTCTAGCTTTCTTATATTGTCAATCTGGCAACATGTTATTTGACTTGAGCACTTTAAAATTCAGCTGCTCCAGACTTTTGTGGAAAGACACCGTATGCATAAGTTAGTATGTTAGTGTCAGATACTGCTACAGTCAGATTCCTCTGGGTGTTGGGTACATACTGCTGATGTCAAGTGTGTAACAAACACTGTCTTAGCATATCAAAATGTATCACTGATAGTACGTCAGATCGTAATGTAACCTAAATCAAATGGGCCTTAAAAAGCACAAACTCTCTCTCTCTCTCTCTAGAGTTCAATCATTGTATTTTTTTTCTCCAATACACAGGATTCAAGAAGCACTCCAACTTAAGACATAACTCTCATGGGAGCTTTTGCTTATTACAGCATAGTCAATGTACAGATTGTACAGAACTGCCATTACAAAGAAGGTAGGCGAATTGTGGTCATCTTATCAGAAAAGTGGACTGAACGTAAACAGCGTGGAAAAGCACAGCACTCACTGATGAGTTCCACTGACTTATCATACCATATCCCCAACTTCTCAGGAGGCCGATCAAAACCATGAGCTCAGTGGACACTGTGATGAAAAGAAGAATGCACTAGATTAAGGAGTCTAGTTGTTTGTTATTTTCAGCCACACATTTTACAGTAGCCCATGCAAATATACAACAAAGAGAAAAAGAGAGTAAAGAATGTGTGTGGCATTGTGCGTCTGTGCTTTTATCAGTGATGGGGAAAGACATGGTCACAGGTTAAAGTGTAATTCAACACTAAATTACATAGGGCCAAAACCTTTTGCTGCACTGCTCTCTGTGGGTTCTAACTCTGGAGCATGTTCAATTTCTAGCTGCGCCCCATCAGTTATGTCACAGCAGGTGCTTTCTTTATCAGCTGGAAAGGCAAAACACCTGCTGTGACGTCCCTGATTGGGGTGCAGCCAGATGTGCACCATGGTTTCAGTTTTAACTAATGCAGCAGCAGTAGTGGAGCAGCAGTAGTAGTACAGCAGCCCGTTACTGCCCTGTTTGATTCAGTGTCAAATTACCCTTTAAAACATCTCTTTTCTCTCTCTTATCTCAAGCATGGTGTGTACACTCTTCTAGCTCAGCCTCAGATGTTGGCGTTCCAGGTCTCTCACATTGTCCGTTTCCCTCTCTACCTAATGCACTCCTCCTCTGATGGGCTTTCTAAATCTTCGTTCTCACTGTCATCCAGTTCAGGAAGATCTCCCCACAGGAGCAGATTCAGACCTGCAGACACATTTGAGGGTGACAAAGGCTTATGAAAACACATTCAACACAGCGAAATGGCAAATAATTCAATTGAGGGGGGCTTATAATAACCTGTCGCATCCAGCCTGTTGAGAGTAGATACAGCGTCGCTGTTGAACATCCAGAAATGGCCGTTGTTACAGGAGAGCAGGCAAGGTTTACAGGGGGCCACAACATGATAGCCCACAACATTACCACTGGGAGAGGTAGGGAGAATAAAAAAGAAATGTGTGTCAGCACTTTACTGGGGGCACTTCTGAAAAGCGCAAACTCCACTAGTGAGTGTCTATTATCTAACAGATGTTTGTTTTTGACCTGTGTACAACAACAAAGGCCTGGGAATACAAAAGAGGGAGGCTCCATAAAGCCTCACTGTAGCACCAAATTCATTTAGGCCAATATCAGAAATAAATGCCAAATGGCTGAATTTAATTTTAATAGGAGATGTATATGGCTGAAACGATAAGTCAACAGTCATTCTGTCATTATCTACAGAAAAATGAACGGGCAGCTATTTTGATAATCAATACATTAGTTTGCAAAAAAAATTTAAGTTGCTGTATATCCAACTTCCTCAAATATAAGTTTTGCTGCCTGCCTCAGTTTTATATCATTGTAAATTGAACATCTTTGGATTTTAGATTGTTGGCCACAGACAGGACAAGACATTTGAAGATGTCACCTTGAGCTCTGGGAAATTTCAATAGGCATTTTCACTATGTCTGATGTTTATTATACCACCTGATTAATCAGGAAGAGAATCAACAACGAAACAATCGGTATTTGCAGCTCTACAGGTGTAGCTATACTATGAACAACAGCTACATGGGTAGGAGCAACTTGTTTTATGTACTTATTGCTTTTTATCAACATCTCACATTAGCAGATGGCAATCGTAAAGCAAACCCGGTAGACTATAGAAGAGCTTTACATACCACTTCAGACATGCAATGTCTCTCAGTTTGCATTTGCAGCTTTCAGTAGAGTAGCAGCTGGCCACAAAGTCAACAGTTCTTGGGGGAGGGGGCGTGTAATGAGAAACAAACATAGCCATGAAAGGTTAACACCCACCATAATTTCACATTTTCATGCAACAAACATTGTTAACCATAGTTTCGGTTCCAATATTGTGTCCCTATATACATCAAAAGATCAGTTACATGTCAGTTAGCTGCGGTTTGTTTCAAATACATCTTGCCCTGTCAAAAACAACAGACATAAACAAAGGCTAGATTACCACTTACCTATTGGGAGGTATATCAGTCGAAAAAAGCTCAACCTCAGTGTCTGCAAGAAGCACTGCTTTCATGCCTCTTGTGCAGAGAAGACTGTCACAAAATGTGCAGTTCACCTGGGTCACACACTTGTTTTTGAAATTAGCGTTCGATGTAGACATTGTTGTCCTGCTGAAATGGACGAGCTCTCTCGCTCTTTCTGCTCCAAGACAGCCAATGCAGCAGAAAAACAATAACCGGGGACTGATGTTGCTCACTAGTTCAATTCTGAATAATAAAACTCGACTGGACGTTAACTTCGCAAGCGTTAAAGCTAGCACTAACGTCCTTGTGCAAACGTTAGCCTTTTCCTAACAAGAAAACGGAAGGCAGCTAACGTCAGCTTGTTGAACAAACGCACGGAAAATATATATATGTATATATATATTTATTTCCGCAAAACGGTGTATATCCACAAGAAACTGTTTAGCTATATTATTGACAAATACACAATATCTGCATACAACTAGCCTGTTCTACAATGCTGGCTATGCATCCATTCGGCTGTTGTTAACAGCTAACTAAATAGCTGTCAGCTTTGTTTACAACTTCCTGGTATTTAACGGCACTTCCTGAAACTATCTTTAAAAGACCCTACATCTGATTCTGATTGGATACACTCCATAGTAACAGACGCCACCTTCTTTACAAAGTCTGAATTTAATTGGTTAAAAATGATCGATGAAAAGCCCATATTTAAAAGTACTGCAAGCCGATTGGTGTGCTTGCATGTCATTCAAATTCCGTTTCGCCAATCGTGTTGTGTGAAATAAGCCCTTGTCCTATAAAATTAGGCGGGGCTGAATTCAAGTTAGTGTCAAAAAAATAGGAAAGTTGACGTGACGCATTCACACCGTTCTCTTATCCACGATTCACACTCAGGAGGAGGAAATTTGCGTTTTAAGTAGACCTTAAGTCGTCTAAATGCAAGACAATGTTAATGCATTTCCATTATGTCGAACAATATCCTCAGTGGGCATAGATAGCCAGTGTTAAGGAATGGCTTGCTAGCAACATAAAGCTAATGTTAGACTTTTTGGTCAATTTGGGGACAACGTTCTAGGCTCTATACATTTATAAATGACCTATAGATAGGTTCTAGGTAACGTTACCTTCCGAGCTACAGATACTTATGTTGTTTATCTCAGTTATGCAGTCATTTAAATTCAGCATTTTTGTGTAAGACACCTTTGTCTCCTATCAGCAGTCATAACTTTACTGAAATGAGATGACCCACTTTTGCCCACTCTGGAATATACATGCAATCCTCACGTTGCAACTGGCCGATCATCCTAAATATTGTGTTTTATCTATATGTCTAATGAACAAACAAGGCACACACTTATGGTTACATGTAGTTAAGGAAATGTCTGCAAAAAATGTGGTTTATGTAGCCAAATGAATATTATCTATGCGTGTGTCCATGCCTGTCCTGCGCACTGGGACTGACCAGCCAGCCCCTCCATCTCCACTCGGTTCCTCCTCCTCTCTCACTTCAGGAGGGGGAAGAGGAGAGAGCAGTTTGCACAGGCGGACGGGCAGCTGCGTGAGACCTATACACGCTCAGGGCAAATACAGTATAGAAAAAAAACTTTTGGAAGTGCTGACTGACAAGCTAGCACTGTTTGTTTTCTAAGAAGGGAATGAATCTCCTTTCGCTTGTAGTTGTTTGCACCATAACCGGTTTTGAGGAGGCGGTGAGGCGCGGCGGCAGATGGGAACATACAGCAACAGCAGCAGCGCCAAACTCACAATGCGCCCGGAGTGAACAGAGGCAGGGAGACAATACAGATCCACGGAGACACTGAGGAGCTGCAATCTCTCATCTGGGCTCTTATTTTTTTGTCAAAACCTGTCCCAGAGTGGCATTTCTCTCCGTCTACAGCTGCTTTTGTGATTGATTGAGACAAAATTGACTTCGCTACGAGGGCAAGTGGTCTGATCTCCGAAACTCAGCCATGACGTCTCCGGCGAAATTCCGAAAGGACAAGGAGATAGTGGCCGAATATGAAACTCAAGTTAAAGGTAAAAAACTTTTTTAAGATGTTAAATTATAGCACAAGGTAAAGCAACGTGCCGTTAAACCTGTGCTTCTTTACTATGAGATGTGTTTTCATTGACTCGGCTGATTGCATGTATTTTTTTGTAGTCTAGCCTACCTAACGTTACCTTTCCTATCAGGCGTAGCCTACATGGAAGCCTACGCTTGCCTTAGTATTTCACCAGCCACTTATGAAGGTTAATTGTCATTATGCGGACGTGGCAGATCAATAGTAGGCCTATATCAATAATTGCGACCTTAACTAGAACATCACCATCATCATCATCACCATCATCGTGTCTTCAAGCGTGTGATCGTTTTGCCTCAGCACACAGACGGCCAACAAAGACAGAGATATACCCGTTCAGAAATCAGTGTTGTCCAGGTGTGGTCTCTATATTGTCTCTAAAGAAAAGCGTATGTGACCGTGGTGTGTGTGCTGTGTGTAGACTACCCAGAGGGGTGAGGGTTTCGACATTGAACAAGGCAGGGCGTTTTCTCTCCCTCTCTGTCTCCTGCATGTCTGTGCTGCTGGTGTGCATTGCGCCGCCCCGGTCGTGCTACGTGTGTGTGTGTGTGTGTGTGTGGCTTTAACCCAGATTGCAATTAAATGAATAATTTTGTGCTATGACTTGATCGTTGATCACATACATTGTAGTGGTTAGAAAGGGGCGTTCAGATGTTGACTGTTTAGTAGTTGATGTGTGTACTAGCTGACAGTGATTGCTTATCAGATCTATGGGTTCAGGTTAGTGGTGTGTAGCCTACAGGCTGGGGAGGAGAGGGAAATCACAGAGGTGGCAGCAAAGGGGAGAGGGATGTAGAAGAGAGAGGACAGGATATTGCTCTCATCATGAACAGCATGTTTTCACTGCTGCTTCAGTGCAAGATCACCAGATAAAATGGGCTACCACCTTCCTCATCACACAGTTCTCATGTCATTTTAAGAACACGCATCCTTGCCTCAAAATATTGTCACCTGGCAGCCCTTCTCTTCTTCTGTAGAACTGCTGCCACCTGCAGCTTTGTAGGATAGAGCAGCAGGTCAGTGACAAAGCGGTTGTGGAGCGTGTTGGCTAATCACAAACCTCTATGTTGAAAAACTGGATTTTTCTGGTGCTGATAAACAGTTGGGTGACAAATAAAGGAAAACGCAACATCAAATCTTTGTAAAGTGTAGATCCACCAAAAGTAACTCCACAGGAGGCATGGACACCATTCTACCAAAATGTGCTCATGTTTGTTAAAAATGATCTGAGATCAAATTACCAACAAATTGAGGTCAATTTCATTTCAAACATGTAAATCCCCTTGTGCCGTGTGTGGAAGCATCTGTATGACTTTTGTTTCATCCCTTATACTCCTTTATTAATCTAGTACCCTAACTTAAAGGTGCTCTAAGCAATGTCACGCATGTTTTAGGTAGGCTACAACATTTGTTGTCACATACAGCAAAACATCTCCTCACTATCTGCTAGCTGCCTGTCCCCAGAACACACTGTCACACACTCTTTGTAGACAGCCCGGGGTCTACAAACGGCAACAAAAACAAACTGCGCCCACCTGCACCACGAAGCATACACAAACAGTGTTCCAGCGTTCCAGCCAATAACCGACAAGAAGGATTTGGGGGTGGGGGGTTAGTGCATAGAAGGGAGGGGACGGGATGAGGAGGAGGAAGGGGCAAACTAGTCTTGTTTTGTTTGAAAATACTTTGAACCTCAACAAGAACGTCACCCAACATCGCTTAGAGCACCTTTTAATATGTTTAACCTATGTTTCTTATGTTAAATTAGTTTCACCACTCCATCCAAGTTTGTCCTTTTTTAATTTGTCACTTGTCTACATGAAATCTGATTTGATTTTGTCATATTCTTCAATTAAACTAATAAACAGATTAATCCAGGGTAACTCGGCTCAGCTCACTGTTTACCACCTCTAATTAGTCACTGTCTCTGCCTACCTGCAGACTCCTATAGTTGCCACCACAGTGACATTAGCGTTGTTGTCTCAATGTCCCATAGACCAGTAGACCGCTGCTTATGCTTGGCAGCCTGTGTAAAGGCTTTCTGTCCGTGCTGCATTGTGAGGGCTGTCTCCTGTGTTTGTCAGCTTGTGGACTTAATGTTTGTCCATCGACCCTCTGCATCGATTTTTCTCTGTCAGTTACTTCAGTGCTCCCTAGCAAACAGCTACGTTGAGCTCTCTCCATCCACATGTTTTTCCACATACTATACTGTCACCTGAAATGAACAGATGAAAGGATAAACCTGTGCATCCTCATTTTTGTTTGTGTGTGTGTTTGACCATCTGTAGAGGCGTCTCCAGGTGCTGTGTGTCTGCTGTGACATTCCTAGCAGTCTGCATTTGCTGGTAGACACACACAGTCTGTCATTACCCTGCACACTGCTGTTAGATATTCTCTAATGGGGTGTATCAAGCAGCATAAATTACCTCCACATCACAGCTCTTTCTCCTTCTATTTGCTAACACAGTCCGCTATTGTAGTCCAGCTAGCAGAGGAATCAAACCTGTATGGCTCTAATCAGGCAACATGGATAGTCTTTTCACGCTGCAGCCATAAACTGCTAGCCTGGAAATCCAGACCCAAATCCGAAAGATTAAGGGTCTGGCATCAAGTAATGAAAGTCGCTCATCTCGAGGGGCGGCACCAAGCGTGCATTTGAAGGTGTCACTGCACGCAGTTGGATAACACTACGACCAATCACAGCAACACACGGGGTAACCGGCTATATCAGATACACTGATGTGATTGGTGCAGCTTGGCTACAAGGGTATAGTTAATGAGCAGCATTACTCGATGCCAGAGTAACTCGCTGAGCAAATTCAAATTGTGCACTCGCAAGAACTCTGGATTTTCAGGGTAATGAACTGCAGCATCATGGGGGAAATAAATGTAACTCCTACCATGGCTTACATTCATTCATCTCTGCAGCAGGTGAGGAAGAAGCATGATGCACACATTCACACAGACACACAAGGCTTGACAAAATAAGTCAAGGACTTGATGAATGCACTGGTCCTGATTATTTTGTAGACCCATATTAACTGGCCTTTTGTTTCGCCAATGCACCTCCAGTTTGGCCATTGATAGAACACTGGTGCAGTGGCGCTATCATACTCTACTGTAGCATCATCGTACTACTGAAAATAGTGCGAAATATGTACTCAGATATAGTGCTGCACAATTAATCGCAATATGAACTAGTCCAATATCCAAATTGGGGGGGAGGGGGGCAATATTTGTTAAAGGCAAACATGTGTCAAACCATTCTAATATAAAGTATTGTGGTGCTGCCAAGACATCCCGGCCTGCAAATCATATCCTACAGACTAAAGAAAACATCTTTGTTTGGTACAGATCCTTACAGAAAATCACACTTTAATCTTTTTTTTTTTTTTTCAATGAAAATGAGAATAATGATACAAAAATGACTGTTCAACATGAATCATATAGCAATTGCAATATCAGTCAAAATAATCGCAATTATATATTTTCCTCATATCGTGCAGCCCTACTCTCATACACATAGCAATCATGCTACACGCACTTAGGGATTCCGGTGAGATTCCTGAGATAATTTTGCCCTCTTATAATGGAACTCTGCTGCTGGCCCAAATTGCCTAATGTTTTTGATTAATGTGTATTTAACCTAATTTCTGTCGTTGTTCATGATGCGTCTATCTTATTTTGTCTGTCTTCTGTACCTTTTTGCGGTGAAAAGAAAATGCAGATTTGTTAAGTGATTACCTAAAGTAGGTATAGGGTTGGCATGGATTTGTCACCTCACATGTAAGCTGAAGAAGATTGCTTTTATAAGAGTATGCACGCATGTACACATGTTTGAATATCACCATCGATTTCTCAGCCTGTGTTATTTCACAGAGGATTCTGGCTAATGCAAGGAATGTTCCTACTGCTCGGGAAGAGGGTGTGTGTGTGAGAGGGTGTGTGTGAAACAAAGCAGAAACAAAAGGGAAAAAGATAGCAACAGAAAGTGAGACACATTAAAAGAGGGATAGGAATGTTCGAACACAGATGTAAATGGTTATACACAGCGCTGAACTGGAGTTAGGGAGCTTATCACCTAACACTCGTAGTTCACAGAGCATTTATTTGGAATTGAATCCAGAAAGCTACTTTGCTTTTAGAAAGACTCCAAATGACTCTAAAGCTTGTCACTACTACAGGCTCCATCCCATTTATCCAGTCATGAGTTAACATCTACCAGCTATCCCCATCCCTCGTTTACCACTCATCAAGCTTGCCAGGATATTTAAATGGAAAGCTTTAATTCAGGCAACGGGAAACATTTTAGAGGAAAATGAGGGAGTGCTGAATCTTTGAAAACATTTGACAGATGTTTTATTTTTCAAGTACATTTGGCTTAGCACTTCAGCATCTGTCAGAGTTTACACATCTGGGAATGTTAATAAATGCTTGCGTTTGCAAATAACTACCACTGCTGCTGCCACTGATAAAACGTGTTGATTATGGTGGTTTGGAGAAATACAAAGACGTATGTATGGCTAGCGAATCTGATGATGGGCTGAATACTTTTGTATTGGTCTTTAGACTAAATGGTCACACAGAAAAAGGTATGCACACACACAGTCTGTATCTCCAAACAGATGTAGGCTATTATTTTACAGACTGGCAAATAAACTCATTCAAGCTCTGCAGATATGTTTATATATATTTTGATCCGTCGCCCCTCAAGAGGGACGAGTGTCAGTGACCATAAACTGAAACGGTGTGTCTGTCTACGTGTACGCTACTAAGCTGCCTGTTTACAAGGCAGCCAGAGAGACATGTGATTTAGGATAAATGGCTGCTTTCACTAGCAAACAATAGGAAAGGTGGTGAAACAGCAAGAGGTTTGTCTGCAAGCAGGATTGTGGGTCTGTGTGTGTGTATGTGAGGCTCCATGCCTTGGCTGAATATTTTTGTTTGCGTGTGTTGTCATTGATTTGATGTCTATTTGATCAGGAGGAGCAGGAATACTGCAGAGGGGTTCTCTTGACATAAATTGAGGCGAGGTTCTGTTTGTCATTCATCCACTCTGAAACAGTAGAGAAATGACTAAACGGATGGAGGCACAATTGTTATTATAACATTGACCCCGTTGCTGCAGTTGCCTTCACCTCAGCAAACATCCCATGTGGGTGCAGAAGACATCTTTAAGCTAATCAATTAGTGGTTGTTTTGGGGGGGCGCGCGCGCTTCTTAACAGCCCTTGGTCAATTAGGGTTGTACTGTATTCAGTGAGTCCAGTTGTGCACTTACTTACTAACCACAAGTCCAGAGGAGGTGTGTGTGTGGGTGTGTGGGTGTGTGTGTGTGGGTGTGGGGGATCTGTGTGTTTGTATTGTGAGCTGAATTAAAAATGCTAACAGAGCTTAAAATAATCAGCCAGGAAGGATGTTGGTGTGAAACCGAGGTTCAGGAGTCAGGCTTGAACGTGTGTGTGTGTGTGTGTGTGTGTGTGTGTGTGTGTGTGTGTGTGTGTGTGTGTGTGTGTGTGTGTGTGTGTGTGTGTGTGTGTGTGTGTGTGTGTGTGTGTGTGTGTGTGTGTGTGTGTGTGTGTGTGTGTGTGTGTGTGTGTGTGTGTGTGTGTGTGTGTGTGTGTGTGTGTGTGTGTGTGTGTGTGTGTGTGTGTGTGTGTGTGTGTGTGTGTGTGTGTGTGTGTGTGTGTGTGTGTGTGTGTGAGAGAAGCTTCCTGTTTGGGCTCACGGCTTTGTGTCTGGGCAGAGGAATCAAATGCCTTTCACATAACACACATACGCCCATTGCTACTGGGCTTGGTGGGTGAGGATGTTTAGCTCTGCAGTCAGCACACTTGTCTCTCAGAATGGAAAGGAACTGAGAATTTAAAGACTGAAAATCCTCTATTCCCTTTGATAAGTATGTGTATTAGCCCTGTGTTGTGTCAGCACCAGACACTACGTGGTTGAAAACACTCATTGATTTTCTGTTCCCTTCTAGCCATCTCCTTCCTCATTCTTTAGTATTCGATATGACAATTTACTACAGTGCTGCTGCGGCACCTGCGAGAAAACACACAGCCTTAAATTTACCAACACTGTAAGTGCTGAGTTGGCCTCCTTCAGTGCACACATACACATAAACAGAGTGCTGCTTACAAGTCAGTGAGTGTGTTATTGCAATTTGGATTGAGGTGTCTATCTCACCCCTGTGTAGTGCCTACCGTAGTCTCCTGGATATAGGCGATAGCTGAAAGATAAAAGAGGAATGTCTGCTTTCACAATGAAATGCAGATGAACCTGTGTAGGTGTACAACGTCACCCAGTGCATCAGATATAAGAAAAACAGCTTATCGATGTCAGTGACAGAGAGATGATGGAAGATAGACTGAGAGGGCTGGAGCATGAATGACAAATAGGCAGCTGGTGAAGTGGGTAAGGTCAGAGTTCAGCTGCTGTTCATTGGTGCCAGATGTTCCAGATGCTCTGATTGGGCAGCAGATGCTCTGTCTTCCCCGGTTGGCTAGTTCTACACCTCTAGCTGCCACCCATTTGCTAGGCCTTCAGCCCTGAGGTGTGTTAAGATTGGTTGAAATCTCCCTTACTTCTTTTCTTGCTGTGTGTCTGTGTGTCTGTGTGTCTGTGTGTGTGTGTGTGTGTGTGTGTGTGTGTGTGTGTGTGTGCACACAAGCCAATGTCATATTTATTGCAACACACACAGCTCCAGTCTGGCAGACTTTGTTGTTACCAAACTGGGGTTTTTGCATAATGTAACTGTAGCATTCCACTCAGACAGTTGGTTTCATGATGAAGTTGAACAGGTGTGTGTGTGTGTGTGTGTGTGTGTGTGTGTGTGAGAGAGAGAGAGAATAGGGGTGGGAAAAATGGTTAAAATATTTTATCATAATATGCTGGGCCTAAAGTATTCCGGCATCGTGCCAGATCTCCGGTGTGCGGCCGTGAGGAAAAATAAATAAATAAATTTGGGAACTTGATTTTGCTTTTATATTTTCGAGTCAATTGATTTCACCTACCAATAATATGAGAGGAACGCAGCTCTAACGCAGAGCTTAAAGTACTCCGGCCTGGTGCTGGATTTCTGGGGAATGACTATTTTAGAAAAATAAATAAATTCAAAAGTCCACACGGGATTTGTTTTTGATGCGCTGGGTTTAACCATTAATTGAACTTCCACCTACCATAGAAACGAGTTCTAGCCAATCAGATGCAAAGTAGGGCGGGTCCTTGCCGAAAAGCGAGAGTGCAGTGTGTGTGGTCTCCGTGGTAATGTGGCTAAAAAAATGTAGATACAGCTTTAGTTGAGTAAGGAGTTAAAAACAAATGGCGCTGGGCATGAAATAGAGGACAAGAGGGAAAAGGTTGGAGACGGGAAGCTGTTCAGCACTTGGTGCCTCAAATTGAGCATTCGGCTGCAGCGTGTGTTCAACGTAGATACTTGCTGTACAACAGCAGTGGTAAGAATGTGTTTGCTAGTCAGTAGATGCTAGTCACAAAGCTTTGTTACGTGCACTCCATCATGCGAGTAGCTACGTTACCGGCACCGACGGCTGTCATTTGTCATTAACAATGGCCACTGTGTAAAATGAATCTAAAGCCCAAACTGCCTTGACACAGCTTTCTGTTTGGAATCAGCATGGCCGTTATTTAAACATACAGAAGTTACAGAGTTTAGACGTCTAACTATATGAAAAGCTGAACAAATCAAAGTTAATGTACTAATTTGCTTTTTTGATGATGACCTGGCCAAAGTAACAACATCTAGAAAGTTTTGTTTTCACAATGATTCAATGTAGGATTATGATATTATTGCAATATGGCGCCTGGTGACCCCCAGGGGTGTGTGCTCTCCCCACTGCTTATCTTCCTCTACACCAATGACTGCACCTCAGGAGACCCATCTGTTAAACTCCTAAAGTTCGCTGACAACACAACGGTCATCGGCCTCATCCGGGACGGTGGTGAGTCGGCCTACAGACGGGAGGTGGATCAGCTGGCTCTCTGGTGCAGTCAGAACAACCTTGAGCTCAACACGCTCAAAACTGTGGAGATGATCGTGGACTTCAGGAAGAGAACCCCCACTCTTCCCCCCCATCACCATACTCAACAGCCCTGTGTCTGCTGTGGAATCCTTCAGGTTTCTGGGATCCACTATATCCCAGGACCTGAAGTGGGAGCCCAACACAGACATCATCATCAAAAAGGCCCAGCAGAGGATGTACTTCCTGCACCAGCTCAGGAAGCTCAACCTGCCTAAGGAGCTGCTGGTCCACTTCTATACAGCCATCGTCCAGTCTGTCCTCTGCTCGTCCATCACTGTCTGGTTTGGATCTGCCACCAAAAAGGACCGGAGCAGACTACAACGGACAGTTAGGACAGCAGAAAAGATCATCGGTGCCAACCTGCCCTCCGTCCATGACTTATACTCTTCCAGAGTCAGGAAACGGGCAGGAACCATCACTGCAGACCCATCTCACCCCGGACACAACCTGTTCCAGCTTCTCCCCTCTGGTAGGCGCTACAGAGCACTGTTAGCCAACAGATTCAGGAACAGTTTCTACCCACAAGCCATCTCTCTGATGAACAGGTGACGTCTTATCCACAGTGTCAGGTTCAATTCAGTTCTGGTCAATAACCCAGTAATCACTGTCTCTACAGCACCGTTTACTGGTTCCACTTATTATTCCACTTATTTAGTATTATTCATCATTCCCATTCTCACATCTCACTTATTTTTTTTATTTGTTTATCATTCTCATTTCCTAAAACTGTTCATATGTTCATACTGTTCATATTGTAATATAATAACATGATACTATTTATCCCAGTATCCTTTGCACTATGCTCTACATTTAAATAATTTTATTGAACTCTTCATTGCACTCATGCCTCTATATTGTTTCTGTTTATCGTATGTATATATTAGTGTGTATATTTTGTTTTTGTTGTTTTGTATGTGTAAGCAGCACAGTGTGAGTAACGATGCTCCAAAGAAAGATTCCTTGTATGTGTCCTCATACCTGGCAAATAAAGCTGATTCTGATATAAAAATCTACATTGACTTAATATTTTTAATTATATATTTTAATATATAGTTGGATGAAGTAAACCTTTATCCAAAATTTTTTTTACTTCTTAAAAAGTATGACTTTTATTATTGTATAATGTAAGAAGGACTTTAACTGTTTTGCCAGTCAAATTAACTTTAATGAGTGCATATCGAAACATTACACTGTGGACCCCCCTCCCCCCTTCCAAAAAAAAGTTTCAGGCTCAGGATTTTTTTTCACTTTAAGCCCTGTAATATGTGTAATTTTATTTTGTGATATTCTAGTACATACATTTCAAATTCAGTTAAGAAGCCTTTCAATAGAAAACCAGATCGGACTGTGACCTGATTAAGTGTGTTTCATTAATTGGATGTGAAACTTCTTAAAATCCAGTATATATGAGATTTTAAAGGCATACTTAATTCATTATTTGTGTGCCGTATCGTCTTAGGGTTGAAACTAATATTCATTTTCATTATCTTATGAATTGTTAACTATTTCTCGATTTAAGTGATTATTTGTTCACCAAAATGTCCTAAAGGAAGAAACATGGCGAGAGGGTTTCCCAGAGCTGTTGTTGACACATTTAAAAACAAAGATATTCAATTTATCAGCATAGAAGAAAACCAGTTTTATAAGCTGGAAATCATTCCACAAAAGTATTGCCACTTACATATGTAATAGTTTTAGCTCTAAAGCACATGGTCACATTGCCTCATTGATATAGGGGCCTTGACCTCTGTTAGGGTGCCTCATTCAAAAATATTTATCACACACACACACACGGCAACTGCAGAGCAACCGGTAAGAGCGTGTAAAAATGTAAAAAGCAGAGCAGTGCTCTGGCCTACACACACACACACACTGTCTGTCAATCCCAAACGCCCTCTCCCTCTTTTTCAATCTTTTTCTTTCTGTCAGCCTATGAACAATCAGACCATTGTGAAAAGAACTGCTGGTCTTCAACTCAAAACTCTGTTATTCTCACTCCTTCTTTCTCCCCCTCTCTTTCCTGTCTCACTCTTTTCCTCTCATGATGTTTGTCAGTTGTGATGAAATGTGACACACACACACACTATGACACACCTCCCATGGCAGCTTAAACTAATAATCATCACTTTATGGTTTCAGCATATGTGACACACACATAATGTGAGTGCATGCATGAGCCTTTTTACCGGACTATGTCTCACACAACCAGCTGAGTGAGGATGTTTGTGTGTGTATGTGTTGGGTGGGTGGGGGAGGCACGTAAAATAAGAGAGGGATCTACAAAAAAGCCAAGCAGGGCAGAGACAAAGCCCACTCATATCCTCTGGAAAACAATCAATAGGTGAACAGACATCCAGCTGTAAATAAATTGGAGGGCGGCAGAAAGAAGAGAAGGAGAGAAAACACAACAGTAGAAGGGTTGGATAATGCCCCTGGGGGACGCCAGAGGAAACAGGTTGTGTTTGAACAGTCCTCATACGTGGCCGGAGAGCAGGAGAGGAAAAAGCAAGGAGTCTAACCAAGAAGGGAAAAGGGAGGAAAGGGGGGAGAAAGAGGAAAGGAGGAGGAGGGATCTTGGAAATGCGAGAAGGCCTGAATAGAAGAGAATTGTCAATGTGTATAAAGGAGGGGACTTCTACTTGACTGTACAATCTTGTGAAGATTGAAGGAATGATTGCAATTGTTTTTTCCTATGCTGATATTAAAGCGATATAATATTAGCTGACTATCTGATTAGGTCCGCCTGCATCGACTTCTGGGCAGGGACATAATTTCCCATGGTGCAGAGACAGTTATACAGTACAATTATCAATGTAGCAGGCATAAACATATGACATGCTGATCAGCAAAGAGACCGAGTGAGACAGAGAAGCCACCGCTAACTACTTAGCTGAAGTAGCTAATGGTACTAATAGCGTGTGAACAACTGATTTGCGAGAAAGTTGTTGAAAGAAGGAAATCGATATCAATGCTTGAGTGAACTGTAGGTTCGGGTAAGTAAAGTAGATTCTTAGCCGCTGCAATGAAAAATAAAACAAATTTAACTGCGTCAAGCTACCAAAGCAAGATGCTATCAGCAGTCAAACAGAAGCATCAGCAATAGGAAATGACACAATAGTCAAGCAGGAAGAAGGACGGGCAGAACAGCCAATCCAGTGTTGCCAGTTTCATTGCTGCTCAGCATATGGATAATATGTTGTGTCCAATTACATCTACAATGTAGCCAGCCTGTCATACTGGCGATCAGATTACCTATTGGCAATCTCAAGTAACCACTATTGGACGATGTGAAAAATATAAGCCATTGCCCAAACCTAGTACGATCCAATTCAATGTGTGTATGAGTGGAGTATGCACTTGTGTTAGCATTCTCACTCCCCATCGCCATCTCTCTCTTCCTCTCTCCTTCCCCCATGCATCAGCAGCTTCTCTTTGCACGTAGGCAGAGTTGGTTGCTAGGGTTACTGAATTGCCCCAATTTTTTTGGGTTTGTGAGGAGCAGAGGGAAAATGAGAAAGAATAATGTAGATTTATCTTCCCTGTAGGGTCATGCTAATCAAGTTACACACATGTACACACACACACACTTCGATTGCATTTTGAGCCATGGTTTTTCCATAGACCGTTAAAGAAATGGACCAACAGATCCAGTTGCTCTGGACAGACACCAGTGAAGGAAAATAGAAACACTTTTTCGGTGATGGCTGAGCGTTACTGCGCAGCCTCCAACTGAGCTTGACAACGTAGATGTGACGTGGGCAACCTGTCTGAAAGTTGTAAGTCTTCTGGTAGCTAATTATTGCTAACTAACATGCTAGTTAACATTAGTGATTAAACCTAAACAGCTAGTGTAAGTCGAAACTGTCTGGGAGCTTTTCCTGATAATACGGTGATTTGTCGCTTGGTTATGACACAATCATTTACAAAAACGTCTGCTACGGAGCCATAATGTGAGATAAAAGGTAATGAAGCCTTTTATACATTGTTGTGTTTCTTTAGAAATAAACAATGGACAAATGGAGTCTTTAAACTCTTCAGATGTAAAGTTATTCACTGTCAAAGTGACGTCAAAATGAATGGCAGTCAATGGGATGCTAACGGCGGGTGATGGCTTTGTAACATTAAAATGCCGCCATAGGAGCTACGCTTAGAGGAGCGGCTTACCCTCTTTGGTTTTTTCAGGTTTTTCCTTCCTCTTTTTGCTTTCTTTCTTTTGCATTCCTGTTATCCTTCTTTGCTCTCTTCCACCTCCTGTATCCTTTTCATTGCTTTCTTTTTTTCCATGGTGTCACTGCTGTTTCCTCATCTCCCTCAGACTTGTGTGTGTGTGTGTGTGTGTGTGTGTGTGTGTGTGTGTGTGTGTGTGTGTGTGTGAGTGTGAGAGAGAGATGAAGGGAAGCACGGTTTTGTTCTATCTTGAAAATAATTTTGCTTGTCACTGATGTTTTAAGCTTGACATTTATGAACGCCTGAGGTCGCATTTTTAAACTAGCATCAACATCAAACACTTTAACCACTAAATGCCAAGAGAAGAGGGTGGGTCGGTTGTGCTGGTATCAAAGAGAGAATTTCTGTGTGTGTGTGTGTGTGTGTGTGTGTGTGTGTGGAACTGGGCAATCACCGCACTCTGGCACTCACCCATTCGGGTTCACACTTCTGCTAATGCCGTTTTAATGAAGCCATTCATCACCTTTTCTCAGCTGAATCTGCATCACTTATACACACTCAGCCTTGCTCTCTCTACTCTTTTCTTCTATATGAATGTGTGTGAGGACACAGTGTTCTTCCCCCTGGTTACTAGGTGGATGCACCAGTTCTATTTTAGTTGTTCCCAGCATCAAAGCGGTTCTGGTGGAGATTTCTCCCGTTTTCTCCCAGTGTTTGCAGGCTTATACTGTATATTGTTTAAAGTGCTGAGTCCTAACTTTACTTTAAACCTTCTTTGAATGTGGGAATACTGCAGTTTTCTTTCTCACAGTCATCACACACACACACACACACACTTGTTAATGTTGTATGGGTAGGAAGCTAGATAACTAAATCTGCCACCGGTAAAAGTGGGCCATTCTTTCCTTGCTTTGTGCCCACTCATTTCACACTCAAACCAGATGCACTACCTCCACACACATCACTTAAACAGCATGTCAGTTGTACTGCTAACATGTTACATTGAGGTCACTGTTAGCCAGTTATGTAGCAGCAGGAAGTAGAGATCAGACTTCCTCCTGTCATCTTCCTTTCTACTCATCCATGTGGGACAACTTGTGATAGGTGGCCCCCCGCCATGTACAAACAAGGAAATGGTGCTGCATGTGTGCAGTCTCACGCAGTTTAAAAGCAAGAAAGGTTAACTGTCACACATGCTACCTGACACAGTGACATGAATTAAACCTGCATCAGTTGTCGATCTGAATAGGTTTTAGACAGTCTATCATAACAATCGTCCCAGCATCAGTTGAACTGGAGTCCCGTACTGTCTGGGTTTGGTAAACAGGTGAATCTGACAATGATGGTAATTTAATCTAATGTTTTTGAAATTTAAACCATGTGTTCTCTAAACACAGCAGGAGGAAGAAAAGGACAGGAAAAACTGAGGCCATTTGTGGACAGAACTAAAACTGAAGCATATCTTTATTGGGTACTATTTAAATGTATGTAATTGGTGTTGTGAAACCACATTTGCAGATATGGGTTACTGTGAGCAGAAATAACTGGAAGTCAACTAGTGACAGCAGAGTCACAAGAATACAGTCAAACATGAGTTAGAGTGCTCATAATATGCGCTTTGGCTTTTCCCTTACCTTTATTGTGTTTGTAATAGGTTTACAAAATAAAAAAGTCCAAAGTTCACATACAAAAGGGACTTACCATCTCCAACAGAAAACACTCTTCACAAACCGCTCCAAACTGCTCTATTGTAGTCCAGCCTTTACTTTTGTGACGAACTCTCATCACTTTGTAATACACGTTTATAATGCTCCCTCATACTCTGCTTCTGACTGGGTAGCAGTGCTGGCATAGGTACTGTACACTGGGCTGTTCCAATATGTTACAGCTCTATATATTACCATTTTTAAGAGCATTGGTTCTGGGCATTGGCAAATTAAAGCCCTAACCTACAGCCAGTCTGGTATCATAACCATGTCTATCATTGGTTGGTAATAGCTGTGTTATGATGTTAGGGCTGACGTGTCAGTATTGGGTCCATGCCTGGTGTAGATGAACCACCCTGAATATGTGGTTTACCTGCAGCAGACATTGTGCTTGAGCTGTTTAGATGCAGCAGCACATACCTCAGGCCTGATATTTATCTCTCTAGTTTTCAGGCGCCTGTTAGCAGACTCTTTCACTTGTTCTGCCTCTTACTGAGCGTGGCCAGGGGGCGACGGTTTGTGTTAGAAACATGCTGATATATGCTCTTCACTCATGCATGTTTAAACATGTCCCGAAGCTGTAGAATATTTACTGTCAGAAGTCTCTGAACCTGTCATGCACAAACACAACAATTAGCAAGTGTTTGTATCTTTTGTTGTGCTACTGCAATTTACCCATCCACCCATCCATTAAGCATGGTTGGCACTTGGCAGCACTTTTATTGGAAAGGTTGTTGTCCTTTGAAAGAAACACTGACATGCTGGTGAAAAGATTCTCTCTTTGCCTTTTTATTAACTGTTGAAACTACAGTAAATACAGCATAGGGTTTATTCATGTGGTTCTAGGAAGAAATTCCAGCACATATAATAAGTAACTAAGTATTTTAAAGTAGGAACATGTATAATTTGTTTGGGAAAAAAATGAGGTAGATATTCATTACAATTTCTTTTCCAAGGTTCATTGAACTTTCTTTTAATACAATCCAGATAATTACATCTACAGTATATGGGAATACCGTAGTAAAGCTGAAGTTGATGCAGTACCGCTTTGTTTCTGGTGGTGTTGGAAGCAGGTAGGTTTGAATAAGCCGGCATCATAGAACCTAATATCGCGATCCAATCAGACAATGAGCCCTGTGCAGTCAGCACAGCTGCAGATATTTGAAGTACATTTTGAGAGGCATGCTTACAAGCTGCTGTAATGACATTGGAAATGATTAGCTATGTGAGCCGATACCAGAGTCTGATTGTGTTGCCACAAAACAGAATGGAGTGCTAAAATGGTCTTAGTCTGTATTTTAATTGAGCAAGCTTTTGCAGAACGTGAATGATAAGTGATCGAGCAGCATTCCATCATTGCTGTTGACAACACATTGCAGTAATGTGTGTTGAGACACTTCTTGAATAGTTAATAATAACACCAGCAACACTCATATTTTCACATATGCACAATACTGCAGCATATTGAATTTGGGTTTAAAAAAGTACATGCTGTAGGAATAAACTTAGTTACAGTGTATCGTGACTTTTTAAGGCTGCATATATTAACTGCAATTATACATTTGTTATTTTTTCAACAACTGAAACAATGCCACTGTCATACAATGTTATTGTCATCAAAGGAGCATCAGTAGGTACATTTGGATATGTGGACGGCGACCAGGCCCTATAGTGTTCCTCTATTCAAGCCTGTGTTTGACAGGGAAATCTTTTCTGTTAGTGTCCCTTTTCCTGTGCGCTGGGCCCACAGTAGAGTGTATTAGCCATGTGCTGGCCTGCGCTGTGGGATGCCCCGCTCAGATTACTGCCCTAGCCTCTCCCCTCACCCTCCCCCTTCGCATTCCGACTCAGTCCATGTGCTTCAAACAGAGTGGAAATGGGAACATCCCTCTTCATACATGCACACACACATACTCATTCCTGTTGTGCACTGGCCCATGTAGGACATGGCTTGGTGTGGGTGCTTTTTATTTAGATTGAACACAATGTGCTCTGCATAGATATGTGCTGAGCTGAAAGTTGAGTAAGACAAAGTGTTTTTTTCTTAGAAATACACAGAGATGATTATTGGGGTGATGGTGAGGTTGCCAAAGAAGAGAAGAATAAAGGGTAAAGGGGGGGGGGGATACCCTTTACACAAAGAACCTAACCATCAATCACTTCATCACATTTGTGGCATAGCTGCCTGACACAAGCATGTTCTGGTGCCCCCCATCACTCATTATTTATTATTTTCTTTTTTTTTAAAGATTGCTCTCCCACTGCCTTTTTCTCTGGGATTTCTTTCTGTCTGAGGGCAGCATTGGGTGTTAAAGGTTGCCGTCCATGACACATAAGTTCATACACACAGGCATTCTCTGTGTGTAGAGGTTGCAGCAGGCTAAGTGGCTGAGTGTGAGTATGGCTCTTGTCATGTGCTGATGGTATTCCCTCAGAAGAATGTGGATGAGAGAGTTTCCCAGTCTGGAATGGTGTATTCCCACTGCTGGATCTGAGCGTTAATGTAGGCCTCATGGAATTATTGTCGTCACATTTGTTTAGCACCATAAACAAGTTATTGAAATGTCAGTGTAACCAAAAAAAATATCTAAATTTTCACTACCAATGTAGTAGTTGGCAAAAAACTGTTTTGAAAACTCTTGATGTACGCCTTACTTCAAAACTTGAGAGTCAGCTCTTGAGGCGGTTATAATCCTTAACATTCCAGTCCTGATTGATTTGGCAACACTTGTGGTTACTGGTGGTAACAGCAAAATTTAATAATATTTAATATTCAAGATGACGCATGCACCGATCACTTGGGACATCAAACACAGCTTGAGCGGATACTCTAAGGAGCCAAACCGCCATTGGTCAATGAGGATTTATTGTTTCTTATTGTTTTAACATAGTAGGCTTAATGATTGACACTGTAAACTCATGACCATACATTGTTTTACCATGTGCGTTGGTGTGAGTTTGAATTGTGCCAACAGATTACCAAGTAAAAAGGCATATTCCCGCAGTAACAATTGCAGAATGCTATTACATTGAGTGTTTATTGCTGAAAAATGCTAGCCATAAATAGCATTAAAAAGGGGTTTGAGGGGGCGACCGCTAGCTTACCCTGTCTGCACCTCGTGTAGAGTCCTTGGCAGTGGTTCGAATCCAACCCGTGGCCCTTTGCTGCATGTTAACCCCCTCTCTCTCTACTTTCCTGTCTTCAAGCTATACTGTCAGTTAAAGTCCATAAAAGCCCCCCCCAAAAAAGGTGTTTGAGCAGAATAACTATAACTGTAATACAAGAGAAGACCAAATATTTTTTTAAGATTTAAGTTTTCAACATGCTTTTTAGCAACTGACACTCGACTCTTGGATGTTACAGTATTTTTGAGTGGATTGTATTCTTTGAAAGATTATTTAAAGAAATGTGTACAATATGTAGTTAATGGGCCTGCAAAAATCACACTACATTTCAGTAAAACAAAACAAACTGCGATGTTTTGGCATGACCTCCGATATTAAAGCCGTATCTCCACACAACACGTTGACACTTAATGCCCATTGTTTTCAGCGTCTTTGTTACCGATAACAGCCAGGAAGGCTTACAGTTTGGGTGAGTCAGGTCCCTGGCTGTATCCCTCACCATTGTGTCCCGCTCTAACTGGGGATGACAATGACGGCCACTGTCCTCTGAGTGAAATACATTGCTGTCATAGCTTACATTCTACATGCTCCATATGCACACAGCACAGCTGGCCTCACCACAGCATCGAGGCCATTTTGAATTCATGAATTATTTTGTTGTCTTTGGTACCACAAGGAGAATGTGTCTGATTTCTAGCCAGGAGGGGAGGGAGGGAGAGTCTGTGATTTTCCTTCTTTCTGGAGAAGTGGGAACATAGAAAGAAAAAGCGGGAGCTCTCTCATTTTGCGAAAGAAAGAAAAAGAAAGAAAGAAAGAAAGTGAGAGGAGTGTATGCCTTATGTCTGGGAGCGGGAGAGTCAGAACAGCAGGACTCTAGATCAAACAGGTTTCCTCTGCGGATAAGAAAAAGAGCCAGTCAGGGAGAGAGGAAAACACAGGCAGGGAAGGGATAAAGCCAAGCTAGAAGAGAGCTCTTTGTAGTCTTTCAAAACTAGAGAGAATTGTTAAAAAATTAATGGCACTAATGACTCTCTCACTTTACCTTGTGTCTGGCTCGTGATGATCTGTCCCTGTGAATCTACTGGGGCAAGTTTAAAACAGGTGTGGACCATATGTCTCCCTCTAGTCTGCTGCGACCTTTGACCTCTTGTCTCCCCCTGCCAGCCACAAACACTCAATTCTGCCGTCAAAAGGGAAGCTCGTTGTACACAGCTCGACAGACAACTCTGCATATGTGAAAGTGCATGTTTATGATGCAGAGATTACACCGTGTGTGAAGGGGCTCCCTCTTCTCACCCTTCAACACTGAGGCTGCATTAATAATTCAGCAACACATTGCAGAACACAATGCTACAGACAGCAAATCCTTTTCTCTACTTCCCTCCCTCTGGATTTCTCTGCATTTATCTGTCTCCTGTTAGACTGTTTTTATGCCCCCATTTTGTTTCTCTTACAGTGTCCCCCAGTCTGCTCAGTTCTGTCTACTTTGTCTCTCTCCGTTCTCTGTCATGCTTCCACTACTATAGCTGAGAATCAAACCTCTCACTTTTTCTTGCATTTGTTGGTGTCGGTCCTTTCCATTCCCCCTGTTGTTTTTCCTTACTCGCTTACTCCTGATTTGTTTTTGGTTTCACATATTAGGGATTTCATTCCTGTGTGTCCACTCCCTCTTTTCTTTTGAAATCTTGTCAAGGCAGTTTTGAGGGGCCGGAGTGGAGGCAGTGGAGAGGAGCTAGGAGGAAAGGGTGTGTCCACCCACAATGTAGCACCCTATTGTGTTGCACTCAGTCCAACACGTCCCGTCACTGATGCACACATTACATCACACTCAAAATAGGACACATGTATAGTCATCAACCCTGTGTTTACTCTCCTCTCGTTGGAGGGGTGTATTCTCTTGGTATCAGGGCTGATCCATTCCTGAGCACAGATAGCTTTGTTTTCCATCATGTGTCTGAAGTCTCCCAAGACGCCAGGCTCCCATGGTGTCAAAGGGCAATTTGACTGACAGAGAAAGACTTAAACAATAGGACTCAACCACTGGGCCTATCAGAGGGATGTCAGGAGGGGGATACTGGGCTTTTAGTTTAAGATACTTTCAGAAGTTTGTCTCATCATTGACCCTCTTCAGGGGAGTCAAAGCTCAGGGTTAAAGAGCAGCCACTCTTTATTCAGCACCTTGCTCATGCACATTTCAAGGGACGCTTGCTTGCTGACATTAAGGAGTGAAGACAGGCTTTCTGAGTTAACTGTGAGTGAGTATCTACTTAATCGGGACTGTTCAAACTGACAACAGCATTGCTTCAAATAAATGCAAGAGGCTGCGTGGGTGTCAGCGTGTTGCAGGCACCAAAAAAGAAATATGAACCAGGAAGTCTAGTTCTAATAATGCATCCATGTGATTGAAAGTGTATCAGATGCCCAAAAAACCCATGCTCAGGAGGTTGTACTTTTTTTTTAGGCAGGATTTTACAGCTAGAAATCAATCATCGCAGCCACAATTTTCTCCTGTCTCACTGCGTAGAAGGTATGAATGAATGGCACAATACCACAAGGTATTTTAATTGGACTGCAGAGTGTGTTGCCTTGGCTTAAAAACAATTGAACCAGGAGTCATCGACAGTGGATGACCATTGTTGGATGGGAGTCCTGTGCGGCGGCATTCCCCATTGCGCCAACATGGTGGTCTCAAGTCAATACAAAAACATGACCAGTTCTTAGGTTAGCAGTAGCATGTCAGGCTGCAGCTAAGAGTGTAGCTGACAGTTCCAACTTGGTTAATTGCACTGATCATCAGACTGTGAAGATGCTTGCTACAACCAACGAGATGGTTATATTTGAGCTGTAGGGACAATCACGTGGGTGGTTTACAATGCTTGCTTTGTCGGCAGTTATGTGTGAAAAGCAAAACAATAGCGTGCATGTGTGTTGGTGGTGTTCATTGTGTCATAGCGTCCTCTGACCTCAGGTGAGCGTTTCTCACCCTGCAGTGGTTCACAAACACATTCTCTAAGGCAGGGATCTTCAACAGGGGGTTCGGGACAACTAGGGGATCTTCAGTCAATGTAGGGCCTACATATTAGGAAGGGTGTCACAATTCTCCAAATCTTCAATTACATGTTCGATTGTAAGGTCACGGTTCGATTTGATTCTCGATTTTTACATTTATTCTTTTTTTAAAGCACAGGTTACTATGACATTTTTAGACTAAACTTTTATGCAATATCATAGCTGACCTTTGGCAATGTACCACACTACATTGTCAAATTTAAAACATTTATCAATAACATCATGTTACAATAACATATCTTCAGTCAATTGGAAACTTGAAAATTTGTCAAAGTAAAAAAAAAAAAAAAAAGTCAATGCCGAAGGGCAGACGCTGAGCAGACAGAGAGCAGAGAGGGCGACTCGGCAGTCCGTTAACTTGTTGCTGTATCTAATATAACCAATATGCTGCTCTGTTTAGGCTAGAAAACGCACTGTTTTGTCTGGATTAAGCTATTCGCAGAAGGACACTCCGCTAGCTGCTAGGCTAATGTGCAATGGTAAACACACAGAATATAGTACACACACGTAGCAGAGAAACAAATTGTGACTTTTTTGTCAACAACGTAAACGTTGTCAACATAACTCAATAGAAATCCAAAATATTTCCACACCAGCGACTTCAGTGAAAGAGGATGGGGTTCAAGTTCTGTCCATGGGTCTCTAGCATCTGCAGTTGCCATGCTATCTTTTGACTGGCTGTAGCTTAGTTAGAGGAGGTTGACTGGTTGCCCTTCAACATGTGTTTTTTTTTTTCCTGCTTGGCAAGACGACCAGATGTAACTTGGGGATGTAGCAGCATCAACGATTCCAATTTTTATTTTGAAGTTTGATATTGTGACTTACTTTCAGTCGATTTCAAATTAAAATTGAAATCGTGACACCCTTGATTATTATTTTAATAGCTTTGTATTCTATGCAAAAAAGGTATGTATAAAGGCTTTAGGCTGCCTTACATGTAATCGTAGACCCAGTTTAATATGCAACTTCATTTTCTACAAAATATGTTGTTGGGGGTCTCTGCTCCATCTCTCTTTCAGTTAGAGGGGCCTTGGCTTAAAAAAAAGTAGAAGACCCCTGCTTTAAGGATCCTCTCAGTCAGACTTTAGCTGTGAGAATTCTGCAAGAAGACTGTTATTTTGACCACTTCGGCTTTCTGCCTGTCCTGTTATTGTTCAAATTTTTAACTTCTATGTACATGGGAGATTTACTTAAGGCATACTTGAATTTTCTGCACTGCGATATCATGCAGCCTGTAGTGCTGAGGTATACAATTTAATTGGGCAGAGAGCTCAGATTGACCCCAATTTGCCCTGCGGCATGGAGAGTAATTTAGTCTGATACACCCCAACCACTAAATAAGTCTACGCTGAATTACACACCTGCCTTACAGTAAGCTCTGCACCGCATGCAGTCATCTTGCCTACTTACAAATTCATACATTCATACAAATCAGCTTTAACTCAGAAAAGCAAAAAAAACAAAGTGAGTCTGTCTGGTTTTGTACTTTACACTGGCTCCAGGCTGTTACAGAACACCAAGGTTAAAAAGTGTGAAAAGTGTAGTAACAGTGCCTCGTGTCCCTCTCTACACAGCCGGGCAGGTTGTTTTGCAAGTTCCTGGTTTTGAGCTTTCTCTTTTGAATGATGGAAGGCTTCTCAGTGGAAGGTTTATCTCTGTATGGTACAATCTAGTAAAGTTTAATAGAGTGTCTCTATGGCACAGCTCATCCTGTTAGAGGAATTAGAGAACACCATAGTGCTCTAATTCTAAACCCTCTGCCAGCTGCTGCATTAGCATCATTGTGCATCTTTGAATGCTGGTAACAAAGTCTGTCTAATTTGAAACAACTGTTTTATGGTCACATTATTTACTAAGGTGTATGTATGTTTTATGCAGGAATGCATTATTTAATTTCAGAACAAAACATGGGATTGTGCAATGCAGGCAGTGATTAGTATAAATGGTTTCACTCTCATGTTAAGCCTGCTGAAATGAAAGACCTGTCTTACGCATTTCCCTACTTTGTCTAAAAGCCCAACATATTCATTAAAGAGCTAATCTCTGATGGAAAACAGCTATGGCTTTAACCTAGTAGCATTGTGGTGAACTGAACAGTAACCTGAGTCCCCATCCAGACTCCTTTTACACCAAGCATGTTCATCTCATGTGGGCCCGATTTACCCTGTATCACAACAAGTTGCTGGCACGGCGTGTGTGTGTGTGTGTGTGTGTGTGTGTGTGTGTGTGTGTGTGTGTGTGTGTGTCATATACAATTATACACCATCAGTCCATGACTCTTCCTCAAGTGATGACTTTGATCTGAGGATTACTGTGATCCCATTCTGGGTGGCTAAATGTGATCTTCACAGTTTAAGACCTCTCTCACTGTTAAGTTAAAGGACCCAGTCTTGGTATTACAAAATGAAAGAGAGAAAGGGACTGATAGGCCACAATACAATATTATTGCGATTTTAAACATATTGCAATATTCTGCAATTTATAACCTTTTTTCCAACTTCTAATTTTTCCCAATTTTCAAATGTTTGTCAACATCTGTTTAATCTAAAAAGATACATTTCTCTGTTTGTTCATATCACTTCAATTTTATTGCTGCAAAATGGGATTGTCAAGCCGGCAAACTGACCAACACATATATAATAAAATATTGATACTTGGCATCTGTGTATCAATACAGTATTGCCACTAAAAATATCACAATACTATGATGTATCGATTTTCTTTCCCCACCCCTTTAGCCTAGGGTATTAAAGTACCCATAAACTCAGTAGAACAAGTGTAGTTTATTTGCTGGCGGTTAAGTCTCTTTTAAAAGCTTTTATTGGTGATTGGATAATGCAACCCACTTGACGCTGCATGCATTGCATTGCAATTCCTTCACATGTCAACAATAAAATAATGTAGAATTGAAAGGTTGGTAAAAGATGTCTTTATTATCCAGTTTATAACTTTTCTCACCAAGAAATTGACCCTGATATTATGACTGGGGTACAACCCTTTTACACTGATGCTTGGTGTAAAAGGCACTACACAAAACAAAAGAGGAATAGCAAGAACACCTTAGTTTGTCTTTACTTGCTGCTCTTCTTGGTCTACCCCAAGACAGCAGGGTTGTTTTGTTATCATGAAAGGAACTAAATATAAAACAGCTAAATACCGCACAATTGCTGCAGAGAAACAGAACGAGGGGAGCTTTTTCTCAGCCAGAGTCCCTTGGTGCTGCTCTTGTGCCGTTCAACAGAATTCTGTTTGTTGTGCTGAGGAGCTTCTTCAGGCACATTGGCCCTCTCTCTCTCTCTCTCTCTCTCTCACTCTCTCACTCTCTCACTCTCACTCTCACTCTGACTCTCTCACTCACTCACTCACTCACTCTACCTCCCCATGTCTCTGCAGCAGAATGCAAGTGATGAAGAATTTAACTTGCCGGCTGAATGTGATCTTCACTGTGGCATAACAAATCAATGAGTAAACTGCATAATAGATAGATAGATTTTTATTGATCCCACATTGGGGAATTTCAGTGCTAAAGCAGCAAAATATCAGACACAGCACACATACAGAATATACAAGAAATAAAAAATAGGATAAAATAAATATTCAAAAAATAAAGATAAGAAAAAATACCAAGGAAATATGTACGGACGTATATACAAGTTAGGTATACAAATCTACAACTACTAGTAGCACTGACGTTACAGTCATGGCCCTATTACCAGCCCGTTTGTCAGTTAAAGTATACCGCAATGCTACATTCTCCACGGGGTGACGTGTAGGTAGGGTGGGGCTCTGATCATCTCATACGCACACCATAGCTGTTCCTCACGTACCGAGGCTGGGTATCTGCAAGGGTACTTGTCATAGACTGCTGCCTGGTTGAAATGGAGGCCATATTTCATTGGCCAGCCTGTCACTGCCGGCAATCCCGACTCTCTGGGCTGTTGCCTCTGCAGGAGTCATTACACAGCAAGGCCACTTCTCTATAGTGTGCAAACAGACACATACATACACACAGCAGCAGGCGTGAGAATGAGTTATACCTCTGGAGCAGCGGGTTGGAGAAAAGGGTGAAATGGATACAGAAGAGGGGACAGAGGAAGGGGTGTGTGTGATTGTAGTTGCTGCATAGGCTGATCCTGATTCAGCTTTTTCTGCCTTCAGTGATGAAGAGATGAGAGCCAAACACTGTACCTCTCTGACGCACACAATGTTCCCTGATAATGAGCTACAGCTTTTACCTCCATATAACCTTAGCTATAGCTTTATCATAGTACAACTTGTACTTTGTTAGCACACACAGGCCTGTTTTTACAGATCAGTATTTATAGTAGTATTCTATGAGTGCCTTTAGCAATACAGTTTAGGACTGCAACCAATGATTAGTTTCCTTATCTGTTCTTGTCTGTGTAATCTCAACATTTTTGTCTTTTAGTTAATTAATAGTGTAGTCTATAACATTTTTTAAAAGATTGCTTGTTTTGTCTGAAAAACAGTCAATTTGCAGTGATGTGAGATAGAGAAAATGATGCCATCTCTCATGTGCATGGCACTCCTTCCACCACATCACTATATCTTGTGCCACGTAAAGCAGGGCTGCACGATTATGGCCAAAATGATAATCACGATTATTTTGATCAATATTGAGATCACAATTAATTATCACGATTATTTGTTGGATTTTAAAACTAAACTAATTTTATAGTCACATAGGCTATTTATAACTGCTTTCACATATTGTGCTACATTCCTCTTATGTTGAAGTTGTATGTTGTACATACATACAGCTGCAACACATGTAAATGAAAATTATTTTAAATAAATAGTCTAGGATATATTTAAAAAAAAAAAATGTAACTCTGAGAAAGCTCCTTGTTTTCAACAATAACAAATTAAAAGAGCTAGGGAGAGAGGGGGGAGTGCGATGGACGTGCTCACAGAGTGACGGCTGACTCATTATGAATGGGTCCAGCAGGCTCCGTCTCACACGCTGTTACTCTATGAACTGAAGTTAGTGGCATTCAATAACTTCGCGACCGCCGCAACAGCAGAGTTCCCAGCGGAAACACTGATACAAATACAGGTTTGCCTCTCCTGCTTAACAATATACAGCTGAGTTAATAATAATTAAAACTATGGACAAATGTGTGTAAGTGTATGGGGGCGTGGCTGTGTGGAGCGTAAGAGAAGAGAGCCAAACACAGGCACAGCTTTACAGAAGAAATGGGTCATGTAACGCAAAATTAAACCATATCGATATAAACAACATTGCTTTGTTTGTGGAGAGGCAGCGGATGCGAGGATGTTAGGTGCACCAGTGTGACCTAGAGAAAAACATGTTGGTTGCATCCTAGAGCCCTGTGAGCTAAAAGACACTGACTGGCACCCACTAGCACTGGTCACTGCTGTTGTCTGAAAAACAACACAAACAGGACAAAATGTTGCATTTATTAGTAAACTGGTAAACCTTGTGACCAACGTATGACCAACTGCTATCTGGAATTTATCTCACGTTACTCTGTCCTCTGTGACCGTCTACATCTAGAAACTAAGCTGCGTGGTGCAGGGAACAACTCTGACTTGCACATGATCAAACAATGGCTTACAGAGAGGTAGATTGGCTTTGCAAAAAAAACTCGCAGCGTTCTATGAACGGAATGACGCATTTAAAAAATCGCTTGATTATGCAAATTTGATTGTGGGAAGCCAAAATCGTCATTGTGATTAAAATTCGATTAATTGTGCAGCCCTACTCATGTTATCGACTGCTCTTCTTGGTCTCATCCTTTGTCTGATGGAACATATTCCCTTGCTTCCCCCCCCTTAACAACTCCCCCATTCTGCCTTCCACTGGCACTCGGATAAGAACCAACAGCCGTCAGCAGATACAGCCTTTAACTCGCAGTGGTGCTGCCCACCCTCTCCTCTAAACTCTCATCTCCATCTCTAACATTTTTTTTTTTTTTTCAATAGCTATTTTCGTTATGCCACTGATGTGTCTTGGATTGCAGTGATAAGATTTTGTGTTATACATACCAGTCACGTACACATGTTTAGTATCATCTTTTTCCTACTGGGGTTTATGTATATGTGTGTTGGTACAGTTTGCTGTGCGATGGAGGATGTCACGCACGACAGACGACAGAGGGAGGCTATTACACACTATGTTAGGCATCAAAGCGTTGATGCTTCCCTCTGGGGGGGGCTTTACATGCATGCACACTTGCCCACAAAGCCGTCAAGGTCCCCATGAGTCATTGGTTCTGACCAGATGAATTCTGACAGAGAAGTGAAAGAAAAAATAAGAAGGGTTGACAGAACGATTGAAGACTATTTAATCTAAAAGTAGAGAGTCATTACACATCACTCATTCACTGGAATTATGACAAGTTTCAACTTGCTAATAAAGATGAGAATGAACCTTTACCCACCGGATGATGTGTCTGCAAATGGAAGAAGTCCTACAACCATGCATCCCTGTTTGAAAGTAGTGCCATGTCTGATGATTCTTGCAATGCTGGATGTTAAGAGAGAGTCCAAGATTGTCGAGGTTGATTTAACTTCCTACACACACTGTCAGACAGACCACTCGCGCAGACAGACACACACTCAGCGGGCTCCCTCTCATGCTTGTGTTGTGGATTAGTCAAATCCCCTGACTGGCTGCTAGGCTGATTAGTGGGGGTGTTCTGCACTGGTCATTTGGAAACACTGGAAAGACACCTATCCATACCTCCTCAGACAGATGGCATAGGTTGCTGTACTGTCATAGGAAAGAGAGAGAGATATGGAGAGGGGGAGAGGGACTATTGGAACAGACTGAGGCCCAGATGGCTGTGTCCAGCAGAGACAGGAAATAGAGGTGACACCTGATGAGACACACACACACACAATTTCGCCTAGAGGCCTGTCTTATATCATGTAAATTGAGGAATTGTAAGATAGGAGTGTGTAACCTCATCAAGGCCTGAACAATTTGTCAACAACTTTTAATAATCGATTAATTCACCCAAAGATTTTCAGTAAACTATCACATAATACAAAGAAAGCAGCAATTGCTTACAATGAAGAAGCTGGAAACGGGGGACTGTTTAGCATTTTTGCTTGAAA
This sequence comes from Percina caprodes, assembly GCA_013375575.1. NCBI lineage: Eukaryota > Metazoa > Chordata > Actinopteri > Perciformes > Percidae > Percina > Percina caprodes. The sequence goes on along the minus strand of JABXJD010000005.1, from coordinate 6,836,556 downwards.
AATGACTTGAAAAGTAGCTGATTGTTTCAGCTCAAGACTAAACAACGAAACAGTTAATCAAAACATAGTTGACTGATAAATTAAGAAAATAATGATTAGTTGCAGCCCTAATCTCATCTGAATCTCATCTACCCTCAGATTGGGTAAAGAACCCCCTCCCCCAACACACACACTCTGTCTGCTACTTTTCCAGACTGGGTTAGTAGAGCAGGCAGGGGCTGTAAATGGGGGAGGAGCTAGTTAACTTTTGATAAGTTGCCTTTTTCATTATGCATAGAGACCCCAGCCCCCAATCTCCAACCCTGCAGTCCCACTGCCACCACAAGAGAAGAATCAGAGCATGAGAGGGCTGGAAAGGGCTGCTGATGTCGGGAGGGGTACGTGTTGTGATGGATGGATAGATAGATGGATAGATAGATGGATACTTTATTCATCCCGGGGAAATTTTAGGCATCCAGTAGCTTACACAAACATAACACAACAAACACATATATCTCACATACATAAAAATCACTCAAATTGATTACATAGGTCTGGTATGGACTGACCATGTGATGAAATGACCATGATAAGGTGCTATGGTAGATGTAGAATATTCTCCCGGCAAGATTGATCATATTTATGCCGTTAGATTCAGGCAGTGGGATTAGTTCAAACTACTTTAGCATTAGTCCGAGGTGAAATGGATAGTTCCATTGTTGTAGGTGTTTTCCACCAGTTGGTTGACGTGGGAGACTGAATCTCTCCAGTAGCTTTGCGACCCCTGACCCCTGACCTGTGCTCCTAGCTCACGGAGTGCAAGGAACCCTGACGTGAGCCCACATGATCCAACTGTGTGGGCCACAAATGCATTAACACACACAAACACACACACCTCTCATCTTCCATGAAGAGTCCTGTTTCTATCCTGTTGCTATGTTCCTCCAGCTGGAGATAAAGCATATCGCTAGCTGGTAAAGGGTTAATGACTTCCTGATCTGAGTGGTAGTGCAGAGGAATTTACCCCCACTGAGTACCACCCCCCACAATAATTTACCCAATCCCTCCCTGTCACCCCCTTTTCTCTCTCCTCTCACTGAGTCTCCTCCTCTCACTCAACTCGACTACTCAGAAGCATGCAACATGGACAAGTAATGGTGATTTTCTACACACCAACTGTTTATTAGTCAGATTTAGGGGGTTCTAGGAGAAACAAATTGTTCGTCATAGCCATGCACTTCCTCTTTTCCTGTTTTATCTAACTCATGTAAAAACTCAAATGCTCATACAGTGGTCATGAAAGACCACTGTATGAGCATTTGTTAATAATTAATGTCAGTGAGCCCAACTTCTATAATCCATTTTTGTATTTTGTGTGTGTGTGTGTGTGTGTGTGTGTGTGTGTGTGTGTGTGTGTGTGTGTGTGTGTGTGTGTGTGTGTGTGTGTGTGTGTGTGAAAGCTGAGAGGTCAGAGGCTTGCTTCCTTGCCTGGCTAAAAGCTTCCTTCAATACTTTGTTCTCCATTAAAAAGTTGGGCCAAAAGTGAAATTTTTATTAAAGAGACATCAATAACTTCTACCTCTCCTGTTCCTTACTTATTCATGCTCAAGAACAGCACAAAGTACAGTCGCTCTTATATCTCTTATCTCTCATATCCTCTGCTCTCTGCCTGTCTCTCTCCTCTCCTCTGCCACACAGAGCAGGTCTGCAGTGGTCTGGCTTCAGCAGGGGCTTCCAGGTCTAAAAGATGCTAAACTCGTTAACTTGCCTCTTTAAGCAACACTGCTTTTCCTAAAGGTTTCAAGCTCTGGGTGAGAGAGGAAATGCCTATATAAGTTTGTGTGTGTGTGTGTGCGCGTGCATGCGTCTGTGTTTGTTTTAAGAGGAAGGTCCGGACCCAAGGAAAAGACATTGGCTGGAATCTTTCCATTCCTGCAATAGTTTTCCCTCCAACACTTACTGTACTGTAATTTTATCTTTTCCTCTACTCCCCTCCTCACTCACTTGCGTGTGTGTGTACAGTGAAGCAGTATTAGGCAGGCCTGTCTGGAACAAACAGATTCCACCCTGCTAAAGAATCTTATTAGGAAATACTACCTGCAACCTGAAGCTTCAGACTACCTTCTCATTCAACTGCCTAAAAATCACATCCCCACACACACACTTGTCCCCTCCCCCCTGGCCCAGTTTCTCTGCTTCTGTCTCGCTCCCTTCTTTTTTTCTGCCTGGTTTCAGGTTTGGAGCTAGGTTTAAGGTTTATATTTATCCACAACTGCCTGTGTTTCTTTAGGCTTTTTCATTTGAAGAAACAGGCACACACACCTCAGTCCAACACCCCCCACCCCCGATCCTGCTACACTCACACACATGCTTCCTGTAGTTGTTTTAGTATGACCCTCCCCTCCTGTGTGCTCTCTACTGGCAATGAACTGGTCCAACTGACTTCCTGTCTCTCTGTCCTCTCTTCCTGTGTCCAGGGATGAATGGACATATTATTCACAGTGACGCAGTGTAACCCCCCCCAAACACACACACACACACACACACACACACACACACACACACACACACACACACACACACACGTACTCACCATTTACACTTCTGTTCTTTCTCCTTTTCTTTTTGCTTCTTTCATTCTTACTGAGGACAATAGTATGAGCTCACAGTAGTACAACTCAAAAGCATTACCGCCCCCCTTCTGCTCCCCTCCTCTTCCCCAGTGCTCTGTACTGCAGTATCAGCCCCCGAAGCAACAAAGACCAGGCCTTACTCCATAAACATAGTGTGTACACACACACACACACACACACACACACACACACACACACACACAGAAACAAAAGACCTCAACAATAGATAGATCTCCTGGTTGGTTGTCTTGGATTTCCTCTAACTAGTTTAGTGCTAGGTTGAGTGTGTGTGTCCTTGTGTTCCCGCTGTGTTCACTGATTACCTGGCACAGGTTGTAGGCACTTCAATGCTGACAGAGAGACGTGTGTTTAAAGGACTATCTCGGTTTATAGAGTTGAGTTTCATATTCCTGGTTCTGTTGATTATGATGATTATTACTGGACTCACCAAAGTTGCTGAGATCAGGAAATCGTTTTTTTTTAATACCATAGCACTGGTGTCGAGAAAAAGTTGGATCAGTAGATCCCTAATCTTTGCAGTTAACTTGGTAAGTGCAGTGCTGTATTTAGCGAGAGGTATCTCTGTAGAAACTGTATAAATAAGACTAAAGGGTCATAATTTTTTTTTTTTTTTAAGATTATTTTTTGGACATTTTTTTAGCCTTTTATTTTTGACAGGATAGATGAAGACATGAAAGGGGAGCGAGAAGGGGAGAATTTGGAGTCAAATCCTGGCACGCTGCCTTGAGGAGTCCGCTCCACCAACTGAACTATAAGGGGGCCCAAAGGGGGTCATAATTAACAAAAACTGTCTTTAAATGAACAGACCTGTCGTCTGTGTCTCTCTGTTGTTTGTACTCTCCCCCGCACCCCCCCCCCCAACCGATTCAAACCTTGTCTCGAACACTCATCACGTCTACTTGTTAAACAGTTGCTGTGTGTGTGTGTGTGTGTGTGTGTGTGTGTGTGTGTGTGTGTGTGTGTGTGTGTGTGTGTGTGTGTGAGAGAGATAATAAAGGAGGACATATCAGGGTTGGGGCTTCCAAGTGCAGGCTGGAGAGCTGCCATTAAAAGAGCTCAGAGTGACAGCTTGGACTCACAGTGTCACATTTGTGTGTGTGTGTGTGTGTTGTGCCCATAGCCCTGGGTGTTTTCAGGTATAATGGGTGCTAGCAGCAGTATGCGTGTCTTCTATATCTAGGCCAGTAGGGCTGCACGATTATGGCCAAAATGATAATCACGATTATTTTGATCAATATTGAGATCATGATTAATAATCACGATTATTTGTTGATTTTAACCAAAACTAATTTTATTGTCACATAGGTTATTTATTATAACTGCTTTCACATCCATATTATGCTACATTCTTATGTTGAAGTTGTATGTCTATATATATATATTCAGTCTTGGTCCTTTTTAGAGGGCTGATAAATGTCCTGAGCGCGGTCATCTCCTCCTCCCACCATGATTCCAGCGCACTTTATCAACATTTTTATCGTGGTTTACCGTTACACCGGTTATTGTTACATCTTTTTTTTTGAATATTTATCACATATTTATATGCAGCAACATGTCTGTCCGCTGCAGAATTAGAAGCAGGCAATGACCACAATGGTAATGTCATTCTAGTGTGGTTATGCTGTCTCCATCTATCATCTCTCTCTCGGTTTTCATCTTCCTTTTTTTGGGTCGAAACAAACAAACTAATCCATAATGGATGATGAGCAGCGGCAGGTTAAATAAAATGGTTTGAGAGGTAGATTTCTGCCATTTCATTGTTTCTACATAGAAAGCCATACCACCAGTTTATTGTCATAGAGAAGTACAAAAACCAGAAAACATTGTAATTTAAGAAGCTGGAATCAGAGCATTTAGACATTTCTTTCTCAAAAAATTACTGAAATTATTATTCAAATCCGATTTTTAAAATAGTTGCAGATTCATCTAATAGTTGACAACAAATCTATTAAGCAATTATTGTTACTACAGCTTCAAAGATTAACCAATAGATGCATAGATTCCTGGTCTTATTTTAGAACAGAATTTCTCAGCTTGATCAGTTTCTTCACGAGTGAATAATGGCAGATGTTGACTGGTATGGAGTTTGGTCGTGGTGTTGGTGGGACTGGTGAACAAAGGGAAAAGTGTATGGACAAGGCTTGTGCAGAGTGCAGACAGAGCCACACAGCCCTCAGTCCAAGGAAGGAAGGAAGGAAGGAAGGAAGGGAGGGAGGGGAAGGAAGGAATACAGAGCATCAGTAATGTAGAATCCCAGAGCCCAATTACAAGACCTTCTCTCATCTGCCTAGAAAATTTGACTGGGCTGTCTGGAGGGGGTAGAGGCGTCACATTCCAGTTCACATCCTACTTCTTACTTGGCTCAGGGGATGATGACACATTACAGAGGGGTACGGCCGAAAGAAAGACCCACATTGAGCTTCTTCTTTTTTGGGGGGCGTTTTAGGCCTTTGTTTGATGAATAACTGAAGTCTTGAGAGGAGGAGAGGAGCGACATGCAACAAAGGACAGCAGGTTGGAATTGAACTCGCGAGGGTCAAGGAGGCATTTCATTGGTTCTTTCAAAGTGGATTGATGATTGGTGGCCATTTTTATCATATTACAGCAGGCACAGATGATGGATCTTTTTTGCTCCTATTTCAGAGCCCAAAAGCCCATTAAAAACAATACATACTGTATATAATAGTGTATATTGGAAATAGTTGCCAAACCTGCCTATAGGCTTCTTATGGAAGGGATCACTTGTTTTTATTTGATGTTTGTGCATGTGGTGCATCTTGTTGTTTTGGGTCGGGTAATTACAAGGCCGCCTTCTCAAAGGTTTGTGTTGTAGCCTTGAGAAGCAGGATACAGACTCATTCCCTATCATTGACAGCGCTGCGCAATGAGGAAATTACACATAAACACACACACACAGACCACAAAAACACACAGACCACGGGACAATAACATGTGTTGTCAAAGCAAATATTCACACTAGGTCATTAGCATAGACACAGACTGTCTGTGTGAGTATTTATTTTTTTGTGAGTGTTTGTGACGTAGTGTCATAATGCTCCTATGTTCTTGTCTTTTAATCTGTAAAAAATGACTGTGAGTGGACAATGTTTAGGTCTGTGTTTGGGAGAGAGAGGGGGGGGGTCACAGACACATTTAGATATCCCACTTCTCTTTGTGGTAATGAGAAACTGCACTCTCAGCTGTTAAACACAAAGGCAGCATTAACAGTTGCTGTTGGCCTGCCGGACGGACGGCTGACTGTCTGCCTGTTATTGTGTGTGTATGAATTATTGTGTATATGAGGAGGGGAGCCTATACCGCGCTGAAGCCAGGATGGAAGCCAAAACCGTCCGCTTTCTCTACAGCCACCGTTGTAAAGGTAGGACAGCTGTGGTAAACTAGCCACAATACAGTTGCACAGGCTGGCAATTGAAGGTGTGCGTGTGTGTGTGTGCGTGTGTGTGTGCATGTGTGTGTGCGTGTGTGTGTGTGTGTGTGTATACACATGTTGTTTTTTTACTCTTTTAAAGGATGCATGTGCAGCCAACTTGGCAAAGACAGGCAGCTATGAGAGCATAGCATTAATCTGTCAGCTGTCAGCACTGATCCAGCTTATCACCATCATAGTGTGTGTGTCCATGAGTGTGCACGTGTTGCGGCAGACGCTTTGTGTGTCCCAGTCTATAACTGCCATGGGCAGTTTTTGTGATTGAATATGGTTACTGAGTGTGTCTGAGTGCACTCTATTAATTTGAGGCCAGACCTGAGAGCATTGAGGAGGGAGAGGGGAAGGAGGCAGGAGGAGAATGAAAAGCGATAAGCTGGGATAAATGATTGCCCCTAGAGATCTGCGTGTGGAAGAGGAAAGCTGATCGCAAACACACAAATGCACACATGAATATGAATATGAAAATGATAATGTATACACATGCATAGCTGTGTATATCACTGGAGCTGGGCTTCATCCACATCAGCTGTAAAACGGAAACTGCTTTAGACTTCAGCACCTTACACATTATTATGGCACGTATCTTATAATGATAGTACTCCATTGTCAACAGTATATGTATTCAGATTACTCCCCAGGTATATGGATAATTGCATGTAGTTTACTTTTTCTTTTCTTTTTTTTAGAGAGAAAAGAGGCCCTTGATTTTAGAGCAAACATTGTGGCCGTTGTGGTTGATCACACCTGGATTGTGTTTAGCATGATACATTTTACAAAGAGGTTAAACTCATCGCTGTCTCTCTATCACCCTGTCAGAGGTCCGCACCCAGCTGGTGGAGCAGCTCAAGTGTCTGGATCAGCAGTGTGAGCTGAGGGTGCAGTTGCTGCAGGACTTGCAGGACTTCTTCAGAAAGAAGGCAGAGATCGAGGTGGACTACAGCCGCAACCTTGAAAAGCTGGCCGAGAGATTCCTCACCAAGACCCGCAGCACCAAGGACCATCTTCTCAAGTATGGACACACACACACACACACACACACACACACACACACACACACACACACACACACACACACACAGCACTACCACACTGTGCAGCAGGTTGTTTTGTTTTACTTGTTGTGTTTAAGTGACTTAGACAGCTATTATTCCTTTTGAAGATTCCGGTTAAGATGAAACAAATTTTTATTTAGCCCTTCAAAAAGTGTAGAGCACTTTCAAGATTAGCAACTTCTTTCTTAAGAAAAGAGAAGTAGAGACGGACTAAAAATGAAACATAAGGGTGACTAAGAGGGATGGTGAGGGAGGCCTTATTGGTTTTTGCTAGTTTGGAAAGTTTGGACTTGTATCACTCACGGGGGATTTTGTCCCACCAAAGAAGGTTGATCTCTCTCTCTCTCTCTCTCTCTCTCTCTCTCTCTCTCTCTCTCTCTCTCTCTCTCTCTGACTACCTCATTTACACATAAGATGCACAAATAGCTCATCAGCTTTAGCAGCTCATTAGCTTTAGCTGCTTGAAGTGTTCTTGTATAATTTATCTGGCAGTTTTTGGCGGGAGGGAGCGGCCTGTTTCCCTGTGGGGAAGGATTCACAGAATTGCTAGCTAATCATAAATCACACACACATTCAGTGGAGCTATATCACAAAGACATTGAGGAAGAGGGTGCTTTACATTTAGCTATCCCTTCCTGCACCTCTGTCTTTTAGCCTGTAACTTTTAACCAAGAAAATGTAACCAAGATCCGCCATCACGGAGGATGTTTCATTAACTTAAATACTAGGGGTGCACGATTCAGAAAATGTCACAAATCAATATAGATTTTTAGGCTCACAATTCAATTTTGTACAAGTATGTACATGTAGTTACTTTTCCCATGTGATAGTATAAACACCATTAAAAAATGAATCAATTTTTTGAAAATTGGAAAAATTAAAGCACTAAAGCTTGAATCGATTCATAAATGTGAATAATTTTTTGCATACTCCTATTAAATACAAAATAGTATTAAACAAGAAAACACAGGTGTAACATATGCAGAAGTGGCAACACCCCTTCCATGAGAATCTCTTTAATGATTGATCACTGCTGCTGATCTGAAGTGGCTGTAGGGCTCTGTGATCATTACTGCAGTATCATTAATACATCATTACTGCAATACTGTGTTTTTATTCAAAACAACCCATGGGGACACAAGTAGCTGTACCAAGTGTGTTGTGATTTGTAGAAAAGTTGTGCATTGATTGCTTACACTTGCTTACACGATTGAACAAAGATGACCCCTTCAGTAGATACCATTCCTCATCCTTCCATTGTCTCAGCAGCAGTGCTGTGCAGCAGCAACAGCTCTTATCCAATTTTGTTAAAGGTTGCAAAGACGTAGCATTTGTTTTACTGCTGTTTATGAAATTAGTTGTAAAGAGAATTGATTAAGCAAATAATTAGGAGAAATGCTTTTTTTCTTTTGTTGCCTGCTTTGATATTTATCATTGTAATTGTAGGTGTTTTTCTAGCCATTTGTGGTAGAGGAAGAACAAGCAGACCTTTTTTCAGCTTGTCTTATTTCTTTCTCCGGCTTCCTGTTAACCATGACCTCCTCTACAGCCATCTTCCTCTTTTTCTCTGCACTGTTCTTGTTCCACATCCATGGTCTCTCACGTCAGGCACAGACTAATGGGGATCGAAAGGATCGTTAAACGAAACCCAATGCCACCAATAAGACACGCACGCACGCACACACACACACACACACACACACACACACACACACACACACACACTCATTAACAACAACCTCCAGCTCAGATCAATACTGAGATAGTTGCAGAGTGTGTTACCCTATGTTGCATATTGGGTGAGGAAAGGAGAGCAGCGGAGAAGGGAGGGCAAAGGACAGAGAATAAAATATGTAGTTGAGCAGGTCAGCCACTGCCGCTGCCTCAGCAGGTCTGTTCACATCATAACCTGACAAGATGTCAAAAGGCAATGAAAAAAAATCCAATCTTAAACATGTATTACTCTTTCTGCTCTTTGTCCACTCTCGGTTTGCTTGTCTCTTCATCCAACATCTGTGTATTTAACTTCTCCCTGCATCTGCTGCTGCGCCTCAGTCCGGGTGCCATGCTGGAATTCCAGCTTGCGTGTGTGTGTGTGTGTGTGTGTGTGTGTGTGTGTGTGTGTGTGTGTGTGTGTGTGTGTGTGTGTGTGTGTGTGCGTGTGTGCGTGTGTGTGTGTGTGTGTGTGTGTGTGTGTGTGTGTGTGTGTGTGTGTGTGTGTGTGTGTGTGTGTGTGTGTGTGTGTGTGTGTGTGTGTGTGTGTGTGTGTGTGTGTGTGTGTGTGTGTGTGTGTGTGTGTGTGTGTGTGTGTGTGTGTGTGTGTGTGTGTCCGCCCGCCCTGCGGCTGACAGACTGATTGGTTACATGGAGAAGCCCACACAAGTTTCAAACTGATTCAAAGCCAATCATTATGCTAAATATTCGGCTAGCTTTACTGTTAATAAGCTGCAACTCCTTACACAACCCACACGTTGACTGGAAGTAGCTGTTTTGTATCTGTTTTGTAAATCTGTTCAGTACTAAGAGCACAGCATTTCCTTCAGTACAGTGCAGGAATACAACATTTTTAAATTCCCCAGTCATAGTTACTGTATATTACCCTAAAATTAGATAATGCTAGTTTTACCAACTCAAGTAAGCACAAGTGTTAAAAAGAGTAAACATTTTGAGTATGGCACATTAGAGAGTGTCTTTGTTCTCTCTTTATTTTATTATTTTACCTTTTTATGACTGAAAAAAATCTCACAAAATACTAATTTGATTCACAAACTGGCACTCTAAATCTAATGAAATGTTCCATCAACATTTTATTAATAAAATACTTTTACTGTGTCAGGAATGTAAACCAAGATTCAATAAGAACCAAAATCAGCATTTCAATTGGGCTTTATAAAATCTCATTGATACCCATCCCAATCAATACTAATGTCATAATATTACAGTAATTTGTATCACTTTTAATACAAATTTGTATAAGTAATGCAACAATATAAAATCTCTTAAATCTCTTAATCTCTTGAAATCAAGTCTGTTTTTACTGCAATCCACACGCGCGCGCACACACACGCACACAGTCCCCTTTTTAATAAGAAACCACAAAAAAATTTTTATTATACTTTGTGCCTGTATTTTGTGCAGCCAGGCCTGTTTTTTCATGCATCTTTGTGTCAATCAAATTACAAGTGTATCTGCAGCCTGTCACCTAGACAGCAGTTGGACCTAATCTTTAGTTCATTTATCTGTTCAATTTGCGTCAGTTGTACAAAACTGCCGGCAGCGATGCCCTGTTTAATGCTATGCGTTTTGATCCTGAATGTAAATGACCATTTAGCATTTTCCTTCAAAAGTGAGTCACTGGCAGCACCTGGCCTGCGGACTGACTATGTTCCCAGCGTGCACTATGAGACCTTCGGAAGGCCAATGACATTTCAGTGTTTACCTTGTGATAGCAAAGGGTCACAAAGGGTAAGGTGATATTTCACCCAATGCTGCAGTGCCATTACCATGGCGATCACTGGTGGGCTGAGGGAGACTTGTCACATAGAGGCGGAGATGCCGGTTGCTTGAGCAAATAGAGGAAATGCGGCCGTGTTTTTGGTGGAGAAAAATGTTGTGCAACTGGTAAAGACAGACAGGAAAATACACTGACAGCAGAGAGAAGTTGGTGCAGAAAGTGATACAAATGCACGTGTGTCCAGATGACTGTTACTCAAGTTTAGCCTACATGGAGAGTTTTAGTATTTAGGCAACAAAATACGCGTGCATGTGGATTACCCCCTCCATTTCCTTGAAATCATTGTTATTACACTCAGTATGTCATCTGACCAGTGGCAGTCAGTAGCATATCACTGTCTGTGACTCATCTCATCAGGCCCTACTTTCACACACACACACACACACACACACACACACACACACACACACACACACATCTCCCCACGGACACCACCCCCACTCTGTACCTCCTAGGTCAAAGACTTCCTCTGTCTGTCTGACATTGTGGATGCTTTGCTTGGGTCACTGCTCGAAACCCGTGTGTGTGTGTGTGTGTGTGTGTGTGTGTGTGTGTGTGTGTGTTGTAGGGTAAATGCCTTGCAGCTCTTTGCTGTCTCTATCCAGTTAAAACTGCTCTTAATAGCACAAAGACCTTCTTTCATCCACTTACACTCAATTGTAATCCATTTTCCCACTAAATCATCCATGGATCAGATCATCCGTAACACATATTGTATGTATACACACACACACACACACACACACACACACACACACACACACACACACACACACACACAGCAGAGACTCTAAAAGAGGATGTGTGCACATTACCAGTGTTGCATTTTTGTAATGGCTTCATCGGCACTTGAAGCAAAGACAATGAAACAGTACTGAGCTATTAGACTGTAAGTGAAATCATTACAGTCTTTAAATCTCTCTCTTTCCATCTTTTGTTCATGTCTTTCTCTGTGTGTGTACAGGTCTTTTATCCCAATATTTTGTCGGTATGTTTGTCTCACATTTACTGTACATAAAGTAGGATTATGGAAATTAGAAGATGAAAGAAACTTAATGCTAGTCCTTTACCCTAAAAGATGCTTGGAGGTCCTTAAATACATTTTAAGTTTCTCTGTGTGTAGGAAGGAGCACAGCATTTTATCCCCAGTGAACTGCTGGAACCTGTTGCTGCTTCAGGTGAAGAGGGAGAGCCGTGACCATGCCACACTGTCTGACCTCTACCTCAACAACATCATCCCCCGCTTCGCACAGATCAGCGAGGATTCGGGACGCCTCTTTAAGAAGGTAACGCGCACTCAAACAGACACATCAAGACTCCATTTGCCTGATCACCTGAATCTGTGTCATGTGTATGTCCTCCCCGTCTCTCTAGCATCTGTTTTCTGTCTGATTTATTGACTGACGGCAAGTCAGCGGCACCTCAGGCCAGAAGAGTATATGTTGTCTGTGTTTCATACAGTAGCTTCATTCATGTCTCCTCTGATCTCTGCCTTGCTAGCCTGAGAGAAAAGACACAGGGATGGTGAGAAAGATAAGATGTGGAGGAAGTACAGAAAAAAGAACTGAGGGAGTTGAACTAGAGACAGAGGGGGGGCAACATAAAAGGACAAGAGAGTACAGAGAGGGGCGATGAAGAGATTTCTCTGGAGTTTAGAGCTTACGGTGACCTTGTAGAGAAAATACCAAGACTGAGTCCTCCGCTGAGAGTCGTTCATCTCCAGGCTGGACCAAATACACAAGCTCAGAGGGTCAGTGTATCACACTGAGATACAAGCAGAAATTCAGTGTGCATGTATGTTCTTTAAAACTCTAAGCTACTGTAGTGCTAAGTTCATATTTTTGAACTTACACATACTCTTCATGGTTGGATTTACATGCATCCTTGTTTATTTTGCAAGACTTTCAGCGTGATGACCTTTCTAAAGGTGAGGTCATTTTGGCTAATTGTTACCCCTTCCAAGGATGACTGCATATAGCCTCAAACCTCAAAATATTAAGGGTTAAGGTAAAGATCAAAGTGAGAAGGGCTAAGGATAGGGTGTAAGAAAAGAATGTATTCAGTAAAACTACTGAATACAAGTACTTACAAGTATAGCAAGATAAGTGCATGTGTGGAAGGCAAAATGAAGCAGCCCGTGCTTGGAATGTCATGGCAGAGGCTGCTGATTTCCAAGCCGATAGGTTGTCTTTGAACTACACTTACAGTCTGATCGCAGGCGATGAGAACACAATCACACACAAACCTCCACCCTTATCTGATAAACCAGTACAAAAAATACACTTTCTCCCATGTTTTTCTCAGTCTTGGTTGAAACATTGATTTCTATTTTTATTTTGCTTGTTCTTTGGCACGAGGGTTGCTTCCATCATGTCTGGGTCGCAAAAAGCTGCACACATCCACACAGAGAATCCTCTGATGACTAATTAAGTAGATAATTAGTTCTCTTTTATATAGACCTTAGTGGTCCCCTAATACTGTATCTGAAGTCTCTTTTATATAGACCTTAGTGGTCCCCTAATACTGTATCTGAAGTCTCTTTTATATAGACCTTAGTGGTCCCTAATATTGTATCTGAAGTCTCTTTTATATAGACCTTAGTGGTCCCCTAATACTGTATCTGAAGTCTCTTTTATATAGACCTTAGTGGTCCCCTAATACTGTATCTGAAGTCTCTTTTATATAGACTTTAGTGGTCCCCTAATACTGTATCTGAAGTCTCTTTTATATAGACTTTAGTGGTCCCCTAATACTGTATCTGAAGTCTCTTTTCCAAAATTCAGCGGTGCAGAATAACAGCCACTAGAGCCAGTCCCACAATGAGCGAATTTATAACATTTCCAGTCAGTGGCATGAGTACCAGTAGTGCTGTGGGCCATGGCACACACACACACACACACACACACGCACGCACAAACACCACAACCCATATTAGTGAAATCATCACATTTCTCTCAGCCAGTGTGGAAAGCAGTGCAGAATGATGCTGTTAGCACTAATGAGTCAAACTGTATTCATGAGTACACGCAGAATTCACGGGCGTAGTGAAGTGTGCTAGTTGCTAGTTCCTGTTGCCAAATTTAACAAGACAACCAGAGACAAGATGAGAAGTTCAAAGGTCAAGATCCACGGTTGATAGACAGGAGGACTCGGCCATGGATGGTTGCTTTTTGAATGGCTGTAGTCTGGCTAGTTGTCATCTAATATGAGCCTCCTACAGCACATTAAAGAGCGTGGGCGGGCGGCCTCAGTTATCATGTTACCTCTTTCGTCTGCTGCGATACTTTACATCTCCTCCCTGTCTCTTTCTCCCTCGGTTCCTGGCCTTTTTGCTCTCTGGAATTCTCCCAAATAGTTTAATGATTATGATTTCTGTTTCCCTTTCTCTATAACCCTCCCACCTCTCTTCGTCAGCATGTAAACATCTTCTTCCCCTTCCCTTTTCCTTAACAGTACACCACCTTTATTTCGTGAGACAACTTTTACCCAACCACCTTTCACTTTTTTTACTGGCTTTTTTTTTTCACCCATCCCCCTTCTGTGCCCTCTTCCAGGAGAAGACAGATGCTCAACATGAGCTGGAGAAATCTGTTCATGCTTTCTTTCTGCATTCCTTAACCATTTTTTCTTTCTCCTCGTTTATTCCCCCCCCCCACGCTTGTCCCCTGATTTTTTTTTTTTTTACATGTCTGCTTTCAGTCAAGTGCGTGCGTGCGTGTGTGTGTGTGTGAGAGAATCTGTGTGAACACATACAGTATGGTTCCTCTGTAGCTATGTTGTGCCTCTCTTTGCATCATCATCAAAACCCAGTCTGAATGGTGTCCTTTTATAAGTATAGGAGGCGCTGTGAATGTTTTGTGTGTTTGTGTATATGCACTTGTGTATTTGTGTGGAGTCTTCTGATCTGTGGGTTGTGAGATGTGAGATCATCAGACACCAGTGGCTCCCGGCAGTTACGTCTGGAGAATGGTAGTGCCTGTATTACTCCCTGTCCTCCCTTTTTTGTCTCTTTTTTAGCTGAAGCAAATTTGTCATGTTGCCCTCTGTCTCTGGCTTTGTTGACCTCTTGCACTCTCTGCTTGCTTGTTTTTCCTCCTTGCCAACTTGTAAAGATCAGTATCTGCAGCTTTCTCCTAAACATCTGTATCCATCAAGTCTATTACTGCCTTGCTCATTAATCTGGACTAGCAACTCCTCCTGTCATTTAGCCAGAAAATTTTGTCTTGATTGATGATGGGGCCAAATGATGTGTAGGGCTGAGCAATAGGGAGAAAATCAGATATCACAATATTTTTGACCAAATACTTCGATACTGACATTGCAAAGATATTGTAGGGTTGACAATAATTGCGTTCCCACATTATTTGCACAATGAGGTTTGTGATAAATAATAATCAGTAATGTGGATATAATGATTAAGCTGGTGAAGGCAAATAATAGAACAGGTGGAACAGATATTACAATATCCAAAATATAAGATCATATCTAGTCACATATCATGATATCGATATAAAATCGATATATTGCCCAGCCCTAACTGAGCGGCATGGATGTCATTAGTTGGGGGAGAGATGACCAGGTAGATGGACAGAAGTAATTGCGCTGAGCTGCATTAATCTGTCTTCTTCTCTCCGTCCCTTCAGAGCAAAGAGGTCGGCGTACAGCTGCAAGAGGACCTGATGAAAGTTCTTAATGAGCTTTACACGGTAAGAGAAACCACTGACTGACATTGCAATCACAAATAGTGGATCCATAATTATGTGTTGTAATCCTTTGCATCTTGTACAGCTCAGTGGGGAAAGCAATGCACATGCACATAGTGTCAGGGTTAGCAGTCTTTTTTTTAGCAGTTTTCCTCACGGGTGTTATGGCAAACTACTTTGTTTAACATCAAATTTCAAAACTAAAGGTATACAGTATGTAACTTCAAGGAGTGGTTGTAGTAAAAATACAGTAACAATTTGTATACAAATACATAGTTATAACATAAGCTGACAACACAGAGCTTATTTTATTGACACAAAACATTACGTAGAGATTATGTGGGCAATTTTGCTACATTTGAACAAGGATTAAGGATTTTTAGCCACACTAGCTGCTTGGCTGTTGGGAAAGCTGTTGTTTGGTCTGTCCACCACTTTAGTCCAGACTGAAATATCTCAGCCTGAATGAGCTGCTAGCATGGCTGTAGACTCTTGGTGACAGACGTTTTATAAAGTATGATGCTAAATACTTTACAATCATGCTTCTGTAAGTGTGTGTGTGTGTGTGTGTGTGTGTGTGTGTGTGTGTGTGTGTTTTCCTTGCACAGCAGTAAGCAATTGCAGAACTGAAGCTCAGCTACGATCTTAAAAGGAGGTTTTATGCTGTAATTATAGTATATAGTAAGAGATAGAAATAGATCTGGTTTGAATGACGCACACATGCTCACATGCATACTCATAGACAGACTAGTGTGTCTGTCTGCAGTGTTGTGGAAGGGTGAGAGCAGAATAATGAAGGCTCTGGTGGAGTTCACTGAATAAAGGCTGACACACACACACACATTCTCATTTCATGTGTTTAACTTGTCAAACTTATACCACCATGTCCTAGCACAGTAGTATTATACAGTAGAGGAGGCCGGTTGTGTGACTCATGGGCTGCAATATGTTGGAATGCAAGCCCCAAAGAAATCTGTCTGTATATTGTACAGTTTGTGTATTGAGCCGCAGTGCTCCACTCTCCTCAGTATGCTGACTGGTAAAATCCCGCTATTGATCCAAAGCCAAAAACTGAAGTAAGAGACACACACTGATGTTTGCCGGCAAATCTCAACCCTTGTTGCCAGGTGATGAAGACGTACCACATGTACAACACTGACAGCATCAATGCCGAGTCCAAGCTGAAGGATGCAGAGAAGCAGGAGGAGAAGCAGATGGGACGCTCCGGTCGACAACAAGAGGACCGACAGACGCCACGTTCCCCTGACACCTTGACCAGCATCAAGACCGACGAGAAGCCCGCCCGACGCTCCAGTGTCAAGAAAATCGAGAAGATGAAGGAGAAGGTGAGCAGGGCCGGGGGAGGTGGGGAAGTAGAGGGCAACAAGTATAGGGAGGAATACTGTTATCAAGTCTCCTCCTGTTGTCACATTGACTTCCGATCTGTCTCAGATGTGTCTCATGAGTGATTTAAGAGTGCACGACTGGCTTATTGCTAACCTTGTCTACTACAGCTGGGACTTATCACAGCTGCATGGCTTTCCACTTCTTTTTATCCATAATCAATATTGATGAGTTTCACTCTAACCCTTCTCTGTTCCCTCCCTCTCTCTACCTGTCATTACCCTTATTATTTTATTTTATTTCTTGCCTGATTTCTTTCATTATCTCCTTTACAATCTCTCTCTCTCTCTCTCTCTCTCTCTCTCTCTCTCTCTCTCTCTCTCTCAATTCAATTCAATTTGCTTCATTAGCATGAATATTAAAAAAACAATATAGCCAAAATCATCCTGCAAAATTAATACAAATTCAACAACAATATAAATAATCAAATCAAAAAACAACCTAATACCAATAGCAATATACCAATGGTAATAATCAAAAGAATATGAGACAAAGCTGTAATATAAAAAGTGTAAATTCTCTCTCTCTCTCTCTCTCTCTCTCTCTCTCATCAGAGACAAGCTAAGTACACAGAGAACAAGCTGAAGGCCATTAAGGCCAGGAATGAGTACCTGCTAGCTCTTGAGGCCACCAACAGCTGTGTCTTCAAATATTACATCCATGACCTCTCCGACATCATTGACGTGAGTATGAACACACCAGGTTACTCTGTGGGAGCGTCTCACAATTTTAGTCATAGTGTGTGTGTATCCCAGTGTCCCCGGGCTTTAGCCGGTGGAGGCCCCTCTGCCAGTCTTCTTACATTAGCTTTAGTGCTCCTAATGAAGACAGTAGACTGGTCCCCCTCTCTGCACTTTGTCTCCTTGCTTCCCAATACTCCTCACGTGATGCCAACAGCGTTTGCAAGACACGTCATGTGTGTTTACGTATGTGTGTGTGTGTGTGTGTGTGTGTGTGTGTGTGAGACAGTGCTGTGACCTAGGCTACCATGCCAGCCTGCAACGTGCCCTGAGGACCTACCTGTCTGCGGAACAGAATGTAGAGACGTCCAAACACTCCGGCCTGGAGACCCTAGAGGGGGCCACAGAGAGTCTGGAAGCCAACGGGGACAAACAGAAGCTGATGGAGACCTACAACAACGTCTTCTGCCCTCCAGCTCGTTTTGACTTCCAGTCCCACATGGGAGACACGGTACAGTTTGGGTGTTCGAGTCATTATCATCAGGCTTGTCCTCTGTGATAAATACCTCTTATTGAAGCCTACGTTTGCACAATGGGAAGGTTGTTTTTGTGATGCTGTAATCTTTAATTGTTAACTCTCTCACTTTCCACTTGGTTGGGTGTGTGTGTGTGTGTGTGTGTGTGTGTGTGTGTGTGTGTGTGTGTGTGTGTGTGTGTGTGTGTGTGTGTGTGTGTGTGTGTGTGTGTGTGTGTGTGTGTGTGTGTGGCTGTAGATGGGAGTGGTGTGTGCACAGCAGCCGCTGGAAGTCGAGCTGCTCCAGAGGTGTCAGCAGCTGCAGTCTCGCCTTTCCACCCTCAAGATTGAAAATGAAGAGGTCAGACATCTTTCTGGTTTCTCTAATATTATGAATTCATCTTTCACCCCTTGCAGTTGTCTGTAATCACAGCTTTTGCTTAATATGTTTTTGTTTCTTCCTCACTGCCCATCAGGTGAAGAAAACGATGGAGGCCACTCTGTCCACCATCCAAGACATGGTGACGGTGGAGGACTACGACGTCTCTGAGTGCTTCCACCACAGCAACAGCATGGAGTCGGTCAAGTCCACTTTCAGTGAATCCTATCTCAGTAAACCCAGCCTGGCCAAACGACGGGCCAACCAGCAGGAGACGGAGCAGTTTTACTTCACGGTCAGTGCTAGCTATGGTCATGGATGATTGGAGAGGAGCATTAGTGCAGTTATATCTGAGCATAATCTGCACACATTGTGACGCGAGTGTATGTGCATGTGTGTTTTTGTGTGTTGTAGAAGCTGAAGGAGTTTCTGGAAGGTAGGAACCTGATCACCAAGCTGGAGGCCAAGCATGACCTCATCGACAAGACCCTGGAAGAGAGTGAGTGGGACTGTCATAGTGTGCTTCTGGCCTTTTAGGTGTGTGTGTGTGTGTGTGTGTGTGTGTGTGTGTGTGTGTGTGTGTGTGTGTGTGTGTGTGTGTGTGTGTGTGTGTGTGTGTGTGTGTGTGTGTGTGTGTGTGTGTGTGTGTGTGTGTGTGTGTGTGTGTGTGTGTGTGTGTGTGTGTGTGTGTGTGTGTGTGTGTGTGTGTGTGTGTGTGTGTGTGTGTGTGTGTGTGTGTGTGTGTGTGTGTGTGCGTGCGCGCCACACAACCAGATCAGGCCACATGCAAGGGAGCAGAGTGGGTTTAAACTAATAATCACAATGCAGTGTAAGTAAGTTGAGGGCTAGGTGACAGTGGCCATATGTTGATGCAACTGTGTGTGTGTGTGTGTGTGGTGCCCCCTTAGGGCCGAACGTGTCTACATTTCCACAACCTTACAGGAAAACCTCTCTCCCTGCAGTTTTGGTTGAAAGTTTGTTTCCCTGTTTCCTCATATGTCCTACTTCTACTATAACTGTCTATTGCTCTCTTCCCTCCCCCTCCTCCTGTTTCTTGCTCCTTTAGGCCAGAAGACTGACTGTTGCCTTTCCAGGTAGGTGTGGTGAAGGAATATGCTTCCACACTCGCATACAACATAGCAGTGTTTAAGCTTCATTTCTTGGCAGACAGGGTATTATTTTCCCCTTCACTTTTATAGATATTTTCAACACACATGCATATGTGTCTGTGTATACAAATAGAGCGTTACAAGAGTTGTGAATATAAATAGACTTTCTCTGGAGACATAATGACAGAGTGCGTTTCTTTCTCTCCCTCTGTGTAGTGGACGGAGAAACTCAGCGGTACGGAAGCAGGTAATTATCTGTCATAAGTGTGTGTGTGTGTGTCTTTGTTTCTAAGTGACTGTGAGGTTCTCAGTTAGAGCCGATGTAGCTTTGTTTTTAACTCAAGCCACATGTTTTCTCATAGTATCCTCCACCTACGGGGTGTACGGGCACCTAGAGGTTGTCAGCATGTTGGCTATTATCACATATCTTAGATTAATATAACCCAATACACAAATATATACATGTATGTCTACAGTAGATCTCTACAGTCTGAAACAACACATAAGGTGTCAAAGCAACTGCTTGGTTGGGGAATCTCATGTTTGTGGCTCCCCCTTGTGGGTAGCTTGTGGTTTGGACACCAGCTCTCACTTTACGTACAAACCAATCAATTTCAAATGATAGTCAGTCGTTTTTTTTTTTAACATTTAAACCCCAGTGGGATTCATATAACAATAGGCACATATATCATCCAAAATACCTTCCACTGCCTTACCACCCAGAGATTTCTGGAAACCCCAAACAAACAAAGGGAAAAGGACAAAAGTGCAGTCTCCTAGCAACAGCTGGGTACTCCTCCCACCCTCACCCCCATTAATGTGTGCATGGATGCATGTGCGTGTGCAGACATGTGTACGGATATCCTCCTGACAAGATGTGCGCTGTGTTGGATTTTCCACACGTCTTGTGTTTCTCTATTGGGAGTAATTCCTCTCCCCTTATTTTAGGAGTCTGGTGAGGCCATTCCTCTAATGGTCAAGAGCTGCATCCGCTTCATCAGTCGCCATGGTGAGTGAAATTCTCCAGTGAAGTGATAGGTTTAGCATCAGCTTCTCCTGTGCACTGATTGGTGGCATTGTTAAGTCAAGTGTGATTGTGATTGGTTCTAGATCAAATTAAACTGAATTTTACCAGAACTATACAATCCTGACAATGAAAAAGAGTCTTGATTTAAACACTTAGTTTGTTTATTTGTGTGTAGGTCTGCAGCATGAGGGGATCTTTAGAGTGTCAGGCTCTCAGGTGGAAGTCAATGACATAAAGAATGCCTTTGAGAGAGGTAAGACTATTGTCCAGCAGGAAACCTGAGCATTTTGAACAAACTGGTTTTGTACAGTGCTTCATTATCTTTCCTCTCTCACTCCCTTTTCTCTTTTGTGTTCTTGTCCGGGTATAGGTGAGGACCCGCTGGCAGGGGACCAGAATGACCATGACATGGACTCCATTGCTGGCGTCCTAAAGCTCTACTTTAGAGGATTGGACCACGCCCTTTTCCCTAAGGAAGTCTTCCATGACCTCATATCCTGTGTCTGTAAGTCTCTCATCCTTTTGTCTGTTTGTGCAAGTGTGTATTTAGGTGCACAATTGTGTGTGTAACCCCTGGGTGTCGTGGCTCTGTTATTTTCCAGCGATGGAGAGCCTCCATGAGCGGGCAGTCCACATAAAGAAAGTTCTGCAATCTCTGCCGAGCAAAACCCTCATCATTATGAGATACCTGTTCGCCTTCCTCAACCAGTGAGTAGCATAACACACACACACACACCCACACACACACGCACACACACGCACACACACACACTCCTTTCATTTGGTCTTTCACTCCAAGATCAATGTTTCAACCACTGAGTTTCTGGTGAAATACGAGTACATTTGTTAAGTCACCTAACCATATCATAATGCAATTCTTTCAGTTAAGCTATTGTAACAGTCACTTAGTCTAAGACCAAACAATGTTTCAAAATTATACTTTGAAGTGCTAAAGATGATCTGATTGCTTCACTGTTTTCACATTACAGTAAGCGAAAATGTAACTGTACATTACCTATCATATTCATTTCACTTTTATTGTAACTGTACTGTAAGGTTTTGTCTAATAAATACTGTATAAAAGAAAAAGAAAAATACTACACTAGAAAAACTGAAAGAAAATTGATTACTATAAATACTGTAAAAGTGTTCTGTACACACACAATACTAATCTGGATCAATTTGCTCTCCTAGATTTGCCCATAAGTTCTCGTCCCCATCACAATGTCTGTTTTCATAGTTCATGCCCCTTGAGAAAAAATGGTCTTGAATGTTGAATCCAAGCCTGATATTGGTCAGCAGTGATGTCATCAGGCAAAATAAAGAACCATACATATAGTATAATAGGCAAATGTTTAATTCAGTTGTAGTTATTCCAAAGGTATATGTATGTACTTTGCATGATTGTAGTGTATTTCAATGTGAAACTGGTCTTTCTAGATGTTTTTTGTACACAGTCAATGTACTTAGTACTTTTTGATGATCTGTTGTTTTATTTGTACTTATGGTAGTGAAATATTACCACATACTTTTGAGAATAGTACCATTGCATCAGAAAAAACTGTAGTAGTAGATTAGTAGTTATGACTGTAATGTACATTGTGTATTTATTTATTTTTGATCACCACTATCTAAAACAAGTAGTAGTTTCCGAAATGATGGATGGAGCTCACAAGCAAGGTGAGATGGAAGTAACATGGTAGCAGTTAAACATCAAAATGATTATAAATGAATTAAAGAAAACAAACTATACTGATATGAACTTAAAACATTAAAAGGCGCATGCCAATATTCTTCAAAAGTTCATATTTATTAAATACCACGTGCAATTATGCAAACAATGAATTTCGCCTCAGGCTTCATCAGGTTTGCTTTACATTATTATCTCACACAATAGTCTCAGCTAAGCATCCAACATACTTTTAATAGCTGTACACTGTAAGCATGTCATAGGGTGAAGGTGAAAAACACTGACTATTAGTCTGACCAATGAGAACAAAATGTATAATCAGATATGACGGCACTACTTGTCAACCTTTTTAATGCTAATATGTATCACAAGATGGCAACCTAAAAGTCAATCAATGTACAAAAACATCTTTCAGTAGACAAAAGTAATAAAAAACTGTTTTCAATCACTATAAAGCAACAAAAAAAATATCACTTGTATTGGTGAGTCTTTCAACAGTTGGAACAGTTGGAGAAGCATCCTTATGCTCTTCCGATCAGCTAACATTTCCCAATACACACTCAATAGTTTCATAAACACCACAATGACGTTAGAAGGCCTCTATTTGGCCTTCTCACACCCAATCTAAACATCCTTTAACCTTTTGTGGGAAGTCAAGTACAGTCCCTAATGAAAGTTCAAAAGGCAAAGACTATTTCTGACTCTTCATTATTTAAGGAACTTCCCATCTTGAGGAATGATTCAATTATCCATTTCAAGTTTATTTGTATATCCCAAGATCATATACAGAATCTCAATGGGTTAACAACATCCACAAACCCAAGCTCTTTAAAAAGATGAGGACAAACCACCAAAAAGCACTGGATGGTAAAGGGAAATTTGAAGAAGCTTTAGTATAGTCCATTAAAATGAGGTGAGTTTTGTGGTTCAGTATTAGTTGAATATATGCTATTACCCAATACGCATACACAAGTTCAATTTTAGACATGCACACTTGCGCACACACACACACACACACACACGAAGAAAGAGACACATTCCCTAATAACCATGACAGACGGAGGTAGCGATGAAGAGTGAAAGACAAAAAGAAAAGGGATGTGGGAGACCTGAAATGTGAGACTCCTGGGTAAATCAAGTGGAGACAGAAGGGGAGCTTCTTCTTTTCCTTAAGTGATTTCTGGTCACTCCGATGCTTTTTCTTCTTCTCACAAACTAAAACACGCTCACATCATCAGAGCCACCATCTCCACTGTGTACCAGTGAAGTAATGTTTAAACGCAGGCTTGGGTAGTGTTTACTTTTGGACGTCGTGCAATCCACAATACACAGACATGCAATCACAGCTTATTCACAAGCAGGCGGTGATGTAGGCTGTAAACGATATGTCATGATTATTTGTGTGCATAGTTAGTTTTGTTAGGATGGGTAATGCCCTCTAATGCCTCTGATTTCCCTTCCACCCAGCCTGTCCCAGTACAGCGAGGAGAACATGATGGACCCCTACAACCTGGCCATCTGTTTTGGCCCCACCCTGATGTCTGTCCCCGAGGGCAACGACCAGGTCTCCTGCCAGGCCCATGTCAACGAACTCATTAAAACAATCATCATCCACCATAACACCATCTTCCCCGGGCTACAGGATCTACAGGGCCCCATCTACACCACTCCTGGTTCCGGAGATGACTGCTGGTGAGGGCTGGGGACCTGTGTGTGTGTGTGTGTGTGTGTGCGTGTGCGTGTGTGTGCGTGCGCGTGGTCGTGGTCGTGGTCTATATCCATAACCTTTCACTTCCGGGATTGCTCTGTTCCCACCGGATATTTCGCCGTATGTCCTTCCTTTTGGCCGGATGTCCAGTACCCTTCCGCTTTCTTTGTGTTGGAATTTTAAAATCTGGTGGATTTATAAGGATTATTAACTGCTCCTCAGATCTCTGCAGGGTAAATCCAGACAGCTAGCTAGACTATCTGTTGAATCTGAGTTTTCTCTTGCATGATGAGTGGCACCGGGGCTCAGTGGATGATTGTGATTGGTTTGAAGTCATGCCAATAAACCAGAGCACGTCCCGGAATGCTGTGTGGACTAGCCAGACCCTCCTCCGCAGCGCTCTGGTGGAAGGTCTGGCAATGCAAGACTAGATAGGTCATAAAGCACAGGAACTTGAATTGCTAAGGGGGGTAGATGGTTGATTTAGGGGCACCTGTGGAGTGATGGGGGGCTCGGCTTGTCTGCTCCGCTCAGGGTCTGGGGGCCACGAGTATCAGCTTACCCTCCAGCACACAGAAGATTAAAGTACCACCTGACCACATCAGCCTGGGAGAGCACAGCTTGCACTTACTCACACACACCACAATGCACACAAGGGTCAATTTTACTGTAATAACAAGCCTCGGCTCCAGTTGTTATGATTACTGCCAGTCAGTACAGTTGTTTAGACTGTAAGTCATGCTGGAGGAGCAGCTCTCAGTCTTAACTGTAGGAAGTGTAGAAAAAAATAAGATCATGCTGGGATATTACTTACTCCTCTTCATCCCCTATGGGACATAAGACTTCAATGAGCACTCTTCATTGCATTTGGTCCCTGGCAGCATATTGGGCCTCTCCCAATGACAGGTTAATCTGTTCCAGGCATATAGTTATGGCATATAGTGGGTATACGGTTGTTTGGAGACAGAATATAACTACTTTTGAGGCCAACAAGATAAGTTAATAAAGCCACAAGAATTGTACTATAAATGTACGAAAACCACATTTAATTATGTGTATGGATAACTCTACATAGTTGGCAGTGTAAAGAATGTTTGGAAGTAAAATTTACAGAAAATATAATTAAACAGTATAAACTGCACAATTTCAGGACAAAGCCAAAATACATGGGAATGGTCTAAATCCATTGACCCACATAGTCATCTCCAACATGGTTGTGATATAAGTGTCAACTCAGAATTTTGGCTGTAATAGAGTCAAATAGAGTGTACACACCTACTACACAAGGACGTTGTAGGCTGTTCTTAAAATATGCAACCATTCATCTTCTGAAATAGATCATTCTTTTTTCTATTTCAGTTTTACATATAATGTTTTGTTTCCTCTTTTCTCCATTATTTGACTATTAGTGTAGATATTCTATATTGCTTTGAATTGTAAACTCCAATTATGGTTCTAAATTATTCTATTTTTATCTAAAACTGGGCTGTATTTTTTCTGTCATAATGGCCGCTAAAGTGTAAATGTCTTAAGTAGTCCTTGTTTAATGTATAGTTTTATTTCAGCTCTTGCCAACATTCCTATATTTTATTACTGTGGATAATGCTGTTATACCTATTGAAATCCATCACTTGAACTTCTGGTCAAGAGTGCCCAGGATAAAATGTCTGTCATAGTCTACCCATAGACATAGTCTGAGCTCCTTCTGTTATCTATATTTTCTTAGAAAGACTAAACCACAATTCTTGTGTACATTGAGTTAAAGTAACTGCTTGTTCATGTAAACCCTTTGCTACATCTCTGTCTCCAATAAGGCTTTACGTTTCTCTTCCTTGTATTTATTGCTCTAGATTTGTTTCCATTTTTGCTTCATAGTCCTTAGCACAACAATACATTACTGGTCTGATTTGTGTCAGTTGGACTTTTGTCATGTCATCTAACCTCATCTGCTCTCGGTCTCCTCCTCAGTGACAGTCCACACTGTGAGCCCCCCCTTGTGGAAGAGCCTGCGCCTGACACCGTCTCTGTCAGGCACAACAGCGAAGATGGTGCATAACACACACACACACACACACACACACACACACAAATACATAGAATACATATACTTTATATACTGTACTTAAGGAAGCCACCAGTTTATAAAATCTATGAAATCTCCTGCTTTTCTCACCAGTTACTGTGGCTCTAACCGTTTAAACCAGCTCACACCTTCTCCCAGTAACATGTTTATTATGCTGCTTTGTTACCGCTCAGCAGTTTTAACATTTGTGCAGTTACCAAACACAGCAGCACTAACCTGCTATGCACTAATCTGGCCTTACCCTCTCTTCCACCTTCTCTCTCTCTCTCTCTCTCTCTCTCTCTCTCTCTCTCTCTCTCTCTCTCTCTCTCTCACACTCTCTCATTTGTTGCTGCCCCCTGCTTCTCTGTCACATCCCATGTCTGTCCACCTTCCTCTGAATCTCAGGCTCCTTGGCTGTTTCAGAGTCGGAACCTTTCGAAGCCATTGCTCGGTTCGACTACTCCGGCCGGACTTGTCGGGAGCTATCATTCAAGAAGGGTGCATCTCTGCTTCTGTTCCAGCGAGCCTCTGACGACTGGTGGGAGGGACGACATAACGGAGTGGATGGACTGGTGCCACACCAGTACATTGTGGTCCAAGACACGTAAGATGTGTTCCAGTCGCCAGCCTTCATCAAAATATCTGTTGAAGGGACAGAATAACAAATGAATTAAGACATTACAGTTTTTCTCATATTACTGTCTGTTGTGAATATTGATCATACTATTTGACTCATGGCCTCTTTGTAGAGTTTTGGGAAATGCAAACTCATCATTAGGGTAAACATCAAAGAGCCTTCTTCAAAACACAGTCTACTGGAAATCCCCATAGCTAAGAAAGTTGCTCTGCTTTGATGTGTAGCAGACTTGAAATCACATCAGATCAACTTCCTTCTCAACTTTCTGTGTTGAGTGGTTTGTTGAGATACAGTAAGTATGAGGATTTTTTACACTTCCGTGGCTATGGCTACAGTATTTTACTTGCTGTGACTCTGCATGAATGAAGCTCATGCTTATTGTATTCTTGTCAAAAGTCCAGGTTTCCCAAAACTCAGAGGTGGTGAGTAAAAAGTTATCTAGCTCAGTAGTCATACTAGACAAGAATCTGAGAAGTTCCCTTTAAGTTGCGGCCACTTTTTTGGGGGTAAAAGACTTTGTAGTTTTGGAAAAGTTAAAAAGGATTAATGTTTATTACTCCATTTTGTACAACGTTATCATGTTAATCAGGTAACTATTCATCACTACTTGTTCTTAATCAGAAGCAAAGTGACACTAAAGTAAGCTTGTGTTTTAGTGAGAGAGTTGGTGAGAGAGTTGGAGGCGGAGCGATGATTAATAAACTACAGTTTGATTGTTTCAGGTCTGACGGGGACAGGGGAAGTCCAAAGCCTGATGTGGACAGCAGGGACCTGCTGGAGGAAAGAGTGTCTACTAGAGTTAATGCTGCCTCTCCTACTGGAGCTCATGTGGCTGACATCTACCTGGCCAACCTGAACAAGTGTGTATCAGACTATTGACAGTATATTGTCATTTGCAATTTTAGCTTTTAGTTGATATGAAATGGATCATACAGAAAATTTGTTGTTGTTGTTTTCAGGCTTTTTTTGCCCTGAGTTAGCTGACCCCTTAAACCCAAACAACCACACAGCAAAAAAAAGAAAAATAAGAATGAAATATTTGTCTCATTTAGGCTGAGGAAGCGTCCAGAGTCTGGGAGCATCCGAAGAGCATTCCGGAGCTCAGAAAGCGACAGTGCAAGTCCAGGAGCCAGTGGAGGGGGAGGGGTGAGAACCGCGTCTCTTCCTGTTGGTGGGGCTCTGGTGAAAGAAACTGGAGACAAACGACCCGTCAGCGCTCACAGCATCCTCAACTCAGTCACCCGCCACTCCTCTCTCAAGACCAAGGTACTGTAACATCTTACCTTTAACAAATTGATGTTGTAAATGACAAGCATGTAAAAGAGGGCATTATGAACATTTTAGGTGGAGAGTCCACAGTTGCGGAAGACAACTACAGCAGGGCGCTCTAAGAGCTTCAGCAACCACAGACCACTCGACCCTGAGGTCATAGCCCAGGTGGAGCACAGCTCACAGGTACTTCAGATCACTTGAGCTGTCAGTCTTCCTCTATAATACCATTTGAATTTCATTTATTTTTTTCATATTCAAATAATATTTGAATATTTAATGCTCAAACGCAGCCTGTTATTAGTATTTACTACACTTCTCAGGCTTATGCATTGTCAATGCCACTATAAGCATGTGGTTGTTGTTACACATTCTGTCCACTAGAGGGACTTCCAACATTAGCCTGGCCTTGAAGGGGATCTACGTCATGGCGCATTGTATTTCTGGCACGCCGCTCACTATTGACATTATTTGCCACCATGCACACAGACACGACAAACACAAATCAACAGTGAACTCTGTAATAAAACATTATCTAACAAGTGTATAAAAGCGGCTCTGTTGTAAAGGCCAGCTAACGTTGCTCGGTTAGCACAATGACATCATGCCAAAACAATTTGTAATAAAACTAGCTAACAAACAATAGTGTTAGCCACGATGCTAACGGCATTGATAACTAGGCCAAACGATGGTGTCACTACTATTTTAGTGATTTATAAGCAATCTGTTTCTTACAGATTACAGAGAATACAGCTGTTAGAAGGTAATATGTGAAGTCAAAGCTATAACTGGCAGCTGTAGGGCAGCTAACATTAACTTTAGCTGGCTCTATGAAGCTCCCAGCTAAGCTCCAACACTCGTGACACAGTTAGGAAATCAGAACGAGCTAACTTTTGATAACATAAGCATTTTGGTTTGGTGGATGTCGATTTTAAAGTTATGTTCTAAGATGTATTTCCAAAATTAGGCCCTATGTTCCCACATTTCCTTTTTCATAAATTTGTATCATATTTTATCCCCCTTTCTCCCAATTTGGCTTTAGCCCTAACCCTAATTTTAAGAAAAATCTTAGAAATGTAGGAACATAGGGCTGCGGCACCATTGGGCTGTGGGAACATAGGGCTGACCCCCTCCTCCATGTACAAACGTTCGGTATGTAACGTTTGTTATCAATGCCTTGTGTTTCTCACTCTTGTAACTTTGTTCATCAGATGTAACATAAGAAGAGGGAGATTAGCTAATGTTAGCCAACCTATTTATATAAAAAGAAAATCACATTTGAATAGTAATTTCAACATTTGAATAGTATAGATTTTTTTACTATTTGAATTATATTTGACTTTCGGAATTTGTTCCAACAGCCCTACAGATCACTAACATCCCCATCTGCTACTTTTGGGTATTTGTATGCACAAGGTTATATTTACTTTTATGTCTGCCTCTCATGTTGCAGGACATTGAGGATGCGATGAGCTCTGCCCTGAGTGAGCTTAGTAAGTTGGAGAGACAGAGCACCTCGAAACATACACACACACCTGACGTGGTCCTGGACACACTGGAGCAGCTGAAAGGTGTGGGTAGTGGAGGAGGGGGGGCCTCAGAGCCCTCCAGTCCACTCCACTCCCGTCTGTTACGGGACTGTGAGGGGGGCACCTCACATGCTCACCCACTTCAGCGCAGCGCTTCCTCCGCCAGCGACACACCCTCCTCCTTTCGCCCGGCCAAGAGTCAGCCACGGAGCCCCCTGCCCTCTGCCACATCCCCCTCTCTCTCCTCATCTGTACCTTCCTTTAGAGAGCTGCGCCCCCCAGCAACTAGGCCCAAGCCTGTGGTGTTCCCAAAGAGTGGAGGTGGCAGTCCAGCCATGGGTTCCCCGACCTCTACTGTGCCCCCTACACCTCCTCCTCCACTTACGGGCCACACACACTCTCTCCCTCACACCCCTCCTCCCCCACCTCCACCCCAGTCTAATGACAAATCCTGCCCGGCTTAGGTCTTCTTGGTCCAACCCACAATACTGATTCTTACATACTTTTTGATTCTTACAGCTCTTCTACCAGGTGTTTCACACAAGACCTAACCCACTACTTGTGTAGCATTCAGTTCTTGGTCTTCTTTAGAGTGTCAAGAGTTTTTTTGCCCCTTTACTGGCAGCAATGCTTACCGCAGGTCAGTTATCAGAGGGTGTAGATTAGTGAATTCCCATCAAAGATACTTCTTTTTCTTTTGCCAACACGGAGATCCAAGGCATCACTGGATTTTGAATTTCTTTTTACAAGGGAACGGGACTCAGGATGGATACTTACAGACCTACAGCTTATATACACTAGTTTGTGATATTTGGAATTGTGTTTGAGTGGGTGTGCAGAAGTGTTACTTGCCTTTACACGCAGATCTAAGTGTGGAACAACAGACACTGTTTGATTTTGTATAGTAGACATGACAGTTTTCCTTTTCTTTTCAATGACCCATGATCCGCAGATTGGAAAGGAAGGTAGTGAGAATAGACTGTGAAATGCTGAGCTCTCGCTTTGTGTAGAAATGAAACACACTGACTTGCTGCTTCAGAAGTGGAAGACTGTAAGATAAAGATGGACTTTTGAGATGATGAAAGAAAAGAAAACTGGGCCAAATATTAGTGTCATGTCATGTGATCGAGAGCTTTATTTGATCTCTTCCTCCAGTGTTTGATAAGTTGGTGATTTTTTTATTTTTTAGTATTATTACTGTTCAGTACTAGGACAACAACAGGAGCATAGCAGAAGCAGTGCTCTCAAAAACCGTACATGGCCAACAGTAGTTCTAAATACACATATAGCAATACAGATCATGAAAGCTGGTAGTTTGAGGCATTATGCTGCTTCTCTCCTGCAGCTCTATTATGTATGTAGGGGACCACTGAAACCCAGCATTTTACAGGTAATTTGGACTGTACACATACACACATTCTCTCCAAATGTGTGTGTGTGTTGGTGTGATGTGGCAGCTAAACGCCTTTCAGGTTTTCCTTGCATGCTGGGACCATAAACAGCAGCCATTATGGTGAGCTGGCTGATTGCATCAGTTTATATATCTGCAGTACCAGCCACAGGACAACTTCAAACACAGCTTGCTTCTTTAACTAATAAACTTCAGAATTAACAATAAAAAGGGTTATATTATTCTAATGGTGTGTATGTATGTTTAATAATCATGATGATAACTGGAAGCATGGAGCACAACCAACCACCTCATCCAATGCGTTCTTAAGCAAAGTTTGCATTTGTTTTACTTTTTGTTCCCAGTTGATAATGCTCAGAATCTGTAATGGTAAAATGTTGAACTATGTAACTTTCTGTGTGTGTGCATGTGTGCGTGTGTGTGTGCGCCTGTGTGAACATGCATGTATGTATAGAATGTATGCACTTCACCCCCATCCCGTGCCCACCCATCATAAAGGGATGCCACTCGATAGCAGCTATCTAGAGACAGACAGGAAAACACTTTTCCCATGATCTGGAGAACCAGCAGAATTAGTGCTGAATAAATATGCACTGTGTACATGTGACCAGCTACAAAGCCTGCAGGTATAGACATGATATGTTGTCTCCTCTTCAGTTACTGCTGTAGCAAAACCAGTAGCAGACCAGCTTCTAACTAGGAGGACAAGAGAACCTTAATACAAGGACTTATACTTGTATATTTTTTATATATTATTTTCTAAAATGTACCATAAGTATCCAAAACTAGATCTGAGGATGAATTAAGTAATACGTGAATCATTTTGCAAACACTGACTTCAAAATTGGACAGGATCGTTTAGGGTAAACTGAATACTTTTTGTTTTTTTTTGTATTTCACCTTTTTGAAACTTTATTGAACTAATTTAACTGAGGCGTCCTTATATTCCCCTCTCACGCCTTTCCCCTTCTCCTAGAAATACAGCCCGTACTGCATTCTCTCTCTCTGTATACTGTCTGTGTATTACCTGGTGTATTTGTGTTGCTCTTACCTCATCGTGACAACTGGAGGGACTGTGACTGTGTGTGTTTGTGGTGAGAAAGGAACTCATCTAATGAACACACACTCTCACACATACAGACATGCACGTGGTTGGTTGGTGTGTTTTGTCCTGGCTGTGCAGTTAAGGGGAGCTGGGACCCTCTTTGATCTCAAATCAATCAGTGGCACTTGAACAAATTGGCTTGCGTGTGGACTAACTGTGTGGGTATGATTTTGCCAGAACTGAATATTGTTAAATATGCATTTTTGTGTCCATTTGAAAACAGAAGAACTAAAAAAAAGACTGTAATGTCAAATCTATTTATAGTTGTCTCTGTATTACTGGAGAATCCTGTGTTCCGATGTACTTTGTATATACAATGTTGTATATTACAGAGGTACACTCTTTTTTTGGTACAATATTGTACAGTAATAGCAATAGTAGTTTAATCGAATAGGCCTTATATAATTCTATGTGTAGTTCTTGTAGTAGACATGTTTTTTTTTAATAAACATTGCTTGCTATAAAGAGTCTTGAATTATTTGACGTTTGTAACAATATGTTTCACATTTTGTTATTACACATTTAATTTCAGAAAATCATCCATAAAAATATTAATAAAATCGTGATTGAATACATTGGAATATGTGTTTGTTCCAAATACAGTACAGTAAATGAATGATCAAAAATATACAGCAAGAAGAAACACGTAAAGCACCAACTGAGGGGTTTCGATAGTCCATTGGAAAAACTTGCATAAAAGCTATGTAGACAAGAAAAGCTTCAAAACCAGCCAAGGTTAAATGGGTACTCCAGTAGTTTAGTATTACACTTCCATAAAGTTTGGACTGAAAATAAATAAATAAATAAAACAGCCAAAAGAGAAGCAGCAGACCTTCCTTATCCTGTAAATGCTCACTTCTTCCAAACTTGACACGTCTAGTTTGTAATGCAGGCTTTGTGGTTTCAAAAAAAAAAAAAAAAACCTGAACCCTGAAAAGCCTTATTACATCATTGGGTTATTTTTTCAAACTTTGGAAAGCTCCCACCACAGCCACAGGAGATATTACTTACAGGCTGAGTACTACTCATCATGTAGAGTAGCTTGTAGAACATGCAAAGCCTGTTAGGCAACTATAAAGTGACATGCAGACAAATAGGTAGACTAGACTCATACTGCACAATTTCTGCAGTATTAGACCAGAAAGTGAACATGGAAAGAAAGGTCACATACTAAACCACATACAGTATGAAGAATAAATAATATAAACCTACACTATCATTTTGCTCACTGTAATTAAGAAACTAATAAATAGACACACTGAGGTGGGGAATACAATTGACTGATATTAATTATATTTTACAGATTAAGAATGTGAATTTGTCTCTCTCAGGAGAGAAACAGTCTGCACTGATCCAGAAACCAATCCTGGAGCCATTAATGGAACAACACTGAGGACAGCACTCATAGTGACTCTACAGGGACAATCACTTGCACATTCATAACTTTGGTTAAAACACATATTGGTGAAATATCTGAACTCCAACAAGCCAGTCCAGGGCCAGATGCCTTTAATTGTAGGCCTATCTTAGGAAAACAACGGTTTATGTTTGTTGATATGCTGACTGGCCTTTCACATACAGGGGAATAGTGTGAACATTGTGCTGTACTGTAGTTTCCATTTAGAATTCTGCCAAACATGCGACCCTGATCCTGCACGCTGCTCATAGTTGCCCTGTCTCTTCTTCTTTTCAGGGCAAAACTTATCTCAAGGAAAAACTAGCAGATTTATCAAGATGCCTCAGTATAATGTGACTTTTGTGGAATAACCGTATCTCGGTTAGTGCAACACAGACGGAAGTTTAGGCAGACATTGAAACTGTCAAGTTTGCACTTATTTCCGCCTATGACTAGAGTCTAGAAACCATCCCATGGTAAATCAGTCACCGTATTGCAGTGATGCAAGCTGCTGTCTTCGATGAAACTCTTTAAAACTCGTTACCTCTAGCAAACGGTCATCAGCAGCAGGTTCTCCGGAACCGAAACATAACATTACCTGATCAGAAAGCAGCATTCGTTTCTCACTTCAGAAGAATTTTTACACGTAAGCTAAGCGTATTTTTTCAAGGAAGTTCGGTTTACCGTAAAGCTACGGGCCAATTTGAGCTGTAACCGACAAGAGTGAAGTTTATTTTGCCGTCATAATTCACAGGGGGAAAATAACAGTTGTGCTGTGAGGGACAGCCTGCAGAACCGGCCGTGGTTCAGGTAGAGGCTATCTGGGACAGCTGTCAGGAAGTTTATTTACCACGGCTAACTGCATCAGCAGTCCAGGTACGCGAACATCACAGCTAACATTTAATCGTATAAGACAATTGTTGTGTTATTAAAGTGCACTCAATAAACTTCTGGTTGTCAGGTAAATCAGTTACCATCTAACGATAAATAAAAGTCCCCAAAGCAGATGTAAAGTTAACGTTGAGTTAGCTAGCCAGCTATCTATGCTACTTTATTGTTATAGCTAGCTAGCTACTCGCTATATATGCGGCTACTTTTACTGTATTCAAAAATTAATTTGTAATGTTTGAATCTCCCTATGAGCACAAAGACAAATATGTCTTGTCTTTCTAATGTTACCCAGTTTATGTTAATAATTTTCTAATTCTGTCTTTTTATTCTTTCTTTATTTTATACTAGCTATTTAAAGAACATAACGTTACACAATCTATTTTCCCCATTATTGCAAGAATTTAAAATGTCCATACCAGAGATAGCTAGCTACATATACAAAGAAACGTGATACAAAATGAATACTAAGGTATCTTTTAGTGTTGCCATATTGTTCTTGATAAAAAGTATGGTTTGGAGTTCACCCATTTCTTCTTGTGAATGTGAAATTGTCACTGTATTAACTGTATTAACTCATTAACTGTACAAAACAATAATGTCTGTCTCTTCCCTCCAGCATGTCAGGGATGACAGCCAGTACAACAAACTACCTGTGGTCTGTACAAGATGTCCTCGGGCAAGGGGCTACTGCCAGTGTCTTCAAGGCACGCAACAAGGTAGCCACACTGTGGATGAATGCTTTGTTTTAGTCATAACACATTGTCAAGTTGTTTTTCCACGGAGCATCTCATTTACATAACTGCTGCCATTATCTCAGATCTTCAAGCCTACTTCTCTCAAAAGCGACACGATGTGTGATAAGAAAAGGTTGTGTTTGCAGTGCTGATTTGGCCTTGTGTTGATGTTCTTCCAGGGCACAGTGACATGTTATGCTTATGTAAACGTGTGTGTGTGTGTGTGTGTGTGTGTGTGTGTGTGTGTGTGTGTCTGTCTTTGCAGAGGTTGGGTGAGCTAGTAGCCGTCAAGGTGTTTAACATGTTGAGCTACAACCGCCCCCATGAGGTCCAGATGAGAGAGTTTGAGATGCTGAGGAAGCTCAACCACAACAACATTGTCAGGCTGTACGCTGTGGAAGAGGTAAGACTGCCAAGAGAAGAGTAAAGATGAACAACAACATGGGAAATCACAGCCATGTGTTGTGATGATATAATTATTATTGTATAAAACAGGGCTGTAACATGGAATAGGAGAACATTTGTACACCTGGTCACTTTCCGCTTATAGTTATATTAGCAGTTTTCTAGTATCTATCATGGAATTCTTGGCACTCAGTTTTCCCTAATATATTTCCATAATTTTTACAGTGTTGAAGCAATTGCTCACCTCCTAATTCCTCTCTCTTTCTCTCTTTCTAGCTGCCCTCTAAACAGAAGGTGCTGGTGATGGAGTATTGTTCAGGAGGATCTCTTCTCAGCCTGCTCGAGGAGGCAGAAAACGCATTTGGCCTGCCTGAAACAGAGTTCCTCACAGTTTTGCAGTGTGTAGGTGGGTATATATCTTGGTCTTTCTCAATAACTTCATACATTCTAAACTAAAGTATTCCTAACTTTCTTCTCTTTAGTGCAGGGGATGAACCACCTGCGAGAAAATGGTGTGGTACACCGGGACATTAAGCCAGGCAACATCATGCGGCAGGTTGGGGAGGATGGCAAGTCTGTTTATAAGCTGACTGACTTTGGAGCAGCAAGAGAGCTGGAAGATGATGAGAAGTTTGTGTCTATTTACGGAACTGAAGAGTATCTGGTAAGATAACAGTCTCGCCCAACTTAGCCTACATCCACACTACTATGTTTTCATTCTCAAGCGATGTTTTAAAACGTAATCAGTCTCAGTTGTCACAAGTGTTTCAGAGCTTATCTCTGTCCATACTAATACACACGCAAACGCATATCACAGACCATTCACGTACACTGGGCACGCACGTATTGATGTAAACATGTATACGTCCGGTGAAGACTCAAGTCTTTCCATTTATTCTGAACTGGGGTAGTGCATTTTGGCTGTGGTGGTGAGAGCCGCAGGGGTGTGCTGAAACCACCCGCAGGCCTGAGACAGATTCAACTTTTGGAGAAATGCAACCCAACGTCACTCTGCGGTGGTCAGTCATGCAACTGGCAATCAGACTTGTTAGTCCATTTTAAGGTGGTGTGATAGTCCGTTACAGTATACAGTAAACAACCCAAGGAGTTTATGTAACAGCTGACTTGCTGCAACAAGCTTCAGCACACAGCACAGTCGCTCGTCTCTTTTCTTTTTCTCTGTGAAATGAAGCTGCCTTCAAGGGCAGTCAGAAATGTCGAGATCATAAAAGCGATCTGACGGAGAACAATAATTGTGAAATATAAATTTTAACAGTGTGCTACATTGGGGGTTAAGGACCCTACAGGTGCTTAAACAAATAAGTAAACAAACATGTGAGTGATGGTGTGTTACGAACCCCGACATTGCGTGTGAATCCACTTCAAGCCTGTGTTATCAGTGTTATGTAGTGACTGTTTTGGAATAACTTTGTGACACCTCGAAACAACTTGTATTATGTAGCCTGGTTGGCCCTCTAGTGGACAAATGGGTGTAAGGCTATTCATAAAAGTAACTTTCTGCCTACTACTAAATGGAACACTGTGTTCCCTAATAATAAGAATATATGATATAGAAAGAAGATATATTTAGATGATGATCTTAAATGCTATCAACATATGAAGGTTGGATGGCCTCCATCTCGGCAGATTTGCTTGTGTCCTTCCTACTTACTGTGTGTGTGTGTGTGTGTGTGTGTGTGTGTGTGTGTGTGTGTGTGTGTGTGTGTGTGTGTGTGTGTGTGTGTGTGTGTGTGTGTGTGTGTGTGTGTGTGTGTGTGTGTGTGTGTGTGTGTGTGTGTGTGTGTGTGTGTGTGTGTGTGTGTGTGTGTGTGTGTGTGTGTGTGTGTGTGTGTGTGTGTGTGTGTGTGTGTGTGTGTAGCACCCAGACATGTATGAACGTGCTGTGCTGCGTAAGCCTCAACAGAAATCCTATGGAGTGAGTGTAGACCTGTGGAGTATTGGTGTGACATTTTACCATGCTGCCACTGGTAGTCTTCCTTTCACACCGTATGGAGGACCCCGCAGGAACAAGCCCACCATGTAAGTTAATACATTAGCTTTAAAAAATAAATCACAGACCACACATTGAGTTTCAAACTCCACTCCTTCAACTGTAGCTAATGAAGTAATTATACCAGTTTTGATTATTTCCTTTTTTTTTAAGTTTATTTCGTTTATACAGCACTTTAAAAGCAAATATGTTTGCACCAAAGTGCTTCACAAAGACAACAGTATATGTATATATGATGTATTTATACAAGCATAAAACACACAAATACAGTACTGTACATTGAAAGTTAAATATAGTTGAAATACAACATAATTCAAGTAGAAACAAATTGAAACCCTTGTAATCAGATAAACAAAAAAATATATATATATATATATATATATATATATATATATATATATATATATATATATATATACATACATACATACACACATACATATTTTTATGAAATTATTAAGCTCCATCTCCACCAGCCAAGATTTATTGGAAAGCATACCACCATGAAACCGTAGAACAGTAGATTACATTTTCTCAGTGTTATTGAAAATACCACTTTAATTGTGCCAAATGCTTAGCTTTCCCATTAGAGAAAGGTGTTTCTCTGCATGTTTCATCAGGATTTCTGAGGTATCTGGTTAAACGTGAACATCCATCAATGATCCATCAGCCTGACTTGTGTTTTATGATGTGTAGGTTCAAAATGACTACAGAGAAGCCCATGGGGGCAATAAGCGGAATACAGCGGGTGGAGAATGGGCCTATAGAGTGGGGCTACCACCTACCTCATAGCTGCCAACTATCACAGTATGTCACCTGATAATGAGCATCTCAGTGACTCTTTAATGAGAAGACAGGATGCTAACTTTGTCTTGATTGTCTCCATCTATTTCTCTCCCATTCTGTCCCTCTCTGTGTTTGTGTTTAGGGGTCTGGCAGTGCAGCTGGTTCCAGTACTAGCGGGTATTCTGGAGGCTGACCAGGAGAGGTGTTGGGGTTTTGACCAATTCTTCAAAGCCACCACAGACATACTGCAGCGGCAGCCCATTCACATCTTCTCTCTGCAACAGGCCATGGCGCATTGCATCTACATACACCACTATAACACGTAAGTCTGCATAAGCGCACCGTCACACACGTTATTCTGATCAAACACTAATAATGCAGCCTTACAGAAATAATATATGCAACGAAACGTTAGACTAATAAATAATTCATGTCATTTTTGTAGGTAGATAGGTTGGTTCCTGAAAAAAATATGTACCAGTAACCAACCTATCTGTCCTTTGTGAATCTCTTTAATGTTACCACAGAAATAAGGAGGAAGCAAACCTGGCTGACGTTGGGGACCTGTCATTAGGCTGACTCATCTTAATATAGCTATACGTTAGCTAGCTAGTAAGCTAGCGTTTTGTTAACATTGGCTTACTTAGGATGTGACTATATACAATGTAATGGATCCGTGAAGATTGTCACAGCAATGTAATGTGATGTCACATAGTAATGTTACCTTTGAGGTGTCCTTTGTGATAGTGTTGATGGTCAGCTGAGGGTAAGATCTACCCCACAGCCTAATTCATTCTTTACGTCGGACAGAATATGTTTTCAGTTTTGGGAATGGAATGAACATAACGCCTTCAACGTGGTCATGGTATGGCTTTTACAGATCCACCAGTCACATCTTTTAACCAACTTCAAAATGTGGTTTCTTCATTCTTTTTGTCATAGACGAGCCTAGAACAAAGCATATCTAAGTATAACCGGAAAGGAAAAAGTTGACCGAGGTTCTGGCAGATACAAAGCTTGCTCAACTGTTATTAGAGCACAGAGCACAAAGGGGCGGGGCTTAGGCAGGGTCAATTGGTGCCACAACATGAAAGGAGGAAAAATGGTCCTGACCCTTAAATATGCTTTGCCTGTTCCTGTTATTTAGTGTTTTTGTTTACTTATGGCTTGGCACTAGAGTGTGTGGGATTTCAGAACAAAGTGATTCCATGTTAATGAGATAGTGCAAGGTGGGATGTTGCTATTTTGGTCAAAAGTTAGGTTCTTTATAACATGACTTATTGGTCGATGATTCCAACAACAAGCCAAAAATGTGAAGCAATTGCAGCCTTATGTTAAATAAAAAAATAAAAAATAAATACCAATTACAGCCACATAATGTGATGTGAGCTGACTCATGGCTGTAAATAATTTAGTAAATGTTTACAGTACAGTGGTTAATAAGGAATTAGTTTTGAAGGAAAAAAATACAATTTCTACAACTCAGTTTGGATTGTAAATTGGATTGCGTATAATTGTTTTTGCAGCCATGTGAAGGCTTAAACGGATTTGTCTGATAAAATGTAGAGGAAGTCATATGTATTATTATTTAAATGCAACTGTATTGATTATTCATAGTCAAACAAACTATCAACTACCATTAGACAAAGCAGCAAGTTAAGATGTAGTCAGGATGCAGAATCAAACCTGAAATTTAAAAAGGTGTCTAGCAGCCAAAACTCTCTCACTCCCCTCAATTCTCTCAGGGTGTCAGTGTTCTTTGAGGAGGTGGCGTCTCAAACCGGTATAGGAGTTCAGCTGCAACGTCTTCTGTACCTGGGTCACTACCTCCCTCTGGAGGGCAACATGAAGGTGGTCAACCTTCCACGTACTTCACCTGCCCAGCCCCTCATTCTGCTCAGCTATGGGCCTGAAGCAAATACCAGCATGCCCTTCAGTGAACGTAAGACAATCAAAGACATGTACACCTTTGAAATGTTTATGGGAAGTCTTAAGCTTCCCTCTTCTT
The DNA here is from genome assembly GCA_013375575.1 of Percina caprodes. Taxonomy (NCBI): domain Eukaryota; kingdom Metazoa; phylum Chordata; class Actinopteri; order Perciformes; family Percidae; genus Percina; species Percina caprodes. The sequence continues at coordinate 6,796,448 of JABXJD010000005.1, read as the reverse complement.
TATTCTTTGATATTCCCCTAGGGGAATGCCATCCCAGATATAGGGAAATGATATACAAAAGAGGAATGCATTATAAATGTTGGGAGAAAGAGAAAGTAATCACATTTGAAATAACATGTTCATACAAGTTTTAATGCCCAGTGACACACACACACACACACACACACACTGTTTCCATAAGTCATGTATTTTGTGTGTTTTTTTTCTCTCCTCTGTAGCAGAGACTCCAGTCATCCCATCCAGGTTTGATGTTATGGCAGACTACAACTTCTCCAAGGTACTGCTGTTCGGCTGACTTTCTTTGCCGGCCATGTCTAATGTTTTTTTTTTTTTTTTTATAACCATCCAACACATTTTTTTATTATGTCCTTTACTTCCCCTCTTTTCTGTAGATAATAGTGGGAGTGGTGTACCAGTATTTGAGGATAGTACAGTTGCTGCACACACACAGAGAGCTGCTGCTGCAAGGATACTACAGCTACATGTGAGACACAAAAATGTTAAATTAACAAACATTTATTTCACTGCACTGCAAATGAGCGATGTACCTCTGTGGTTATTTACCTAAGTAATGATCCTTATCAAACTCTTCTCCCATCCCATTTTTCCTCCTCTCGCACACTCTAATTGTTCTTCAGGATGAGGTTGCGCAGGGAGTGTGAAGAAGCAATGCACAGTATTGCAATGATCACCATTAGACTGCAGTCCTGCCTCAACGTAGAACACAGGACACACACACTGTAAGTATATCTACACACTTTTTGAGACAAATAATCTGGGAATCTGCGATCTCACACTATGTCTGTTTGTATTGCATGCATTAGGATACACAGCAGGAAGGCATATGTGCTGTACTTTCTTTTTTAGGTTGAATTTTCTGCCATGAGTCTAATGTAGGTTTGGATTGCTCACAATGTGATCGTAACTGCTATCAACTTATGTTGTGGATTCTGAGAGAAGTATTCTGTAGACCACCTTTTATATTGTGATAATTCAACCTGCAACCTCCTCTTTATTTGTCTTTTTCCTCCCATATCTGTTGTATTTTGATTTTTCTTAGAGGCCATTACGCTTCAGAAAACCAAGGTTCAGCTGATAGCAGGAAAAAGCTGCATCTGGTGAGTTGTGAGAAAGAAGCATCACAGCTAGACTAATGTGGCTGATGGAAATGGTGTCAGAAATGGGGCTTTTCTGTATTTGTATGCCAATATTCCTTCATTAATGAAAAAAAAAAATATATATATATATAAGAATTGTAGGTCATAATAAAAAGAGTTATGAGAAAAGGGATGGCATGCAGCAATGGTGTTGCACTCTTTTAACATGTTTTGTTACCTCATCATTGAAAGTAGGACTATTTAATTGTTTTTTACTCTAGTAATAATACCAATATGATACTTTTATAAATGCCTTACTTTGAGGAATATAAATCTGTTTTTCTACTTAACCCCGTTTCCCAAACCAAGCCAAACTTGTAGAATGTGAAAGGTTGAAACAATCAGGTGTATAAGAATATTGTTCCATATAGCGCTGCACGATTATGGCCAAAATGATCATCACGATTATTTTGATCAATATTGTGATCACGATTATTATCACGATTATTTGTTGATTTTAACCAAAACAAATTTTATAGTCACATAGGCCATTTATAACTGCCTTCACATCCATATTGTGCTACAGTCCTCTTATGTTGAAGTTGTATGTTGTACATACAGCTGCAACACATGTAAATGAAAATTATCTGAAATAAATAGCCTAGGATATATTTAAAAAAAAAAAATGTATCTCTGTGAAAGCTCCTTCACTTGTTTTCAACAGTAACTGATTAAAAAAGCTAGGGAGAGAGAGGGGAGTGCGATGGACGTACTCACAGAGTGACGGCTGACTCATTATGAATGGGTCCAGCAGGCTCCGTCTCACACGCTTTTACTCTATGAACTGAAGTTAGTGGCATTCAATAACTTCTTCTGTATTTTTTGCCGTGGCCGCCGCGATAACAGAGTTACCAGCGGAAACACTGGTACAAATACAGGTTTGCCTCTCATGCTTAACAATATACAGCTGTGTTAATAACAATTAAAACTGTGGACAAATGTCAGAAGTGTGACACCGGCGCTGTCGCCGCTCTGTCTCTGTTGCCGGGTAACAGGTGTGAGTTAATGGGGGCGCCGCTGCTCGGAGAGTAAGAGGAGAGAGCCTGTCTACATCTAGAAATTAAGCTGTGCGGTGCAGGGAACAACTCTGACTGGCACACGATCAGACAGTGGTTTACGGAGCGGTAGATGGGTTTTGCAAAAAATAAAAAATAAAAAAAACAGAGCCTTCTATGAAATGATACATTTAAAAAAAAAAAAACGCTTTTCGTCAGTACTAAAAAGTGATTAAGTTTGACATTTAGTCAAAGATAATATTGTGTGTGTGTGTGTGTGTGTGTGTGTGTGTGTACTAAGCAACCAAAGGGCCCTAGGAGTTCTCTCTTGGTCAGTATTTTTTACAGACATTGCAATATTATAAGTGAGTGAAAAGAATAGACAGAGGTGCAACATTGCTGAGCTCAAAACACATTTGATTTGAAATATTGTTAATGTAAACTAATCCAGGATTATGGACTGTGAACCATTCATTTTGTGGCAGATTTGTGGTTTGTTGATTCAGATATCAGTTTGTGGCTGCTGTTTCTACAGGTCCGTGAGCACTTGCCTATATACGCTGCCGGAATCCAAGAGTTTCAGAACCAACTGGACCATCTGCAGATAGAACAGGCCAAGCTAGCAGAGACACTGGCCAATGACAAGAGGTACTCCAAGCATGCATGGATATAAAGCTTCAGAGTGACCTCATGGGTTTGGGCTGTTTGAACTCTGACCTCTTTCCTCCCACAGCAGTAAGAAGATGGAGGTGCTGCTGCAGAAGATAATGGCAATTCATCAGCATTATCGTAAAGACAGATTAACTGGCAGTATGTATGTTTTTTTTTTTGTTGGCATGGCAAATACTGTATTTTTATTGCTCATTTTGCACATGTTAAAATTGACAATACCTTACTCTTTTCTTATTTTCACCACAGAGTTGGCATATAACGACGAGCAAATCCACAAGTTTGAGAAGTGAGTATATATAGATACATCTATAGTCCTGCGCATCCGGCCTGTGAAGGATGTTATTCTGAGCTCTCCTGTAATCTGCTTCTCACTCCTCCATCCCAGAATCCACCTGTCAACCTACATTAAGCGAGTGAAATCGCTCCTACGAGAGGACTGTGTGCAGAGATACAAAGAACTTTTGGCTTCAACAAGGAAGTGGAGCAGGTCAGAGCCGGTTCTCAATTCGCATTTTTAAACTCCAAACACCCATTAGATTCACTTAAAGCGTCCATATTATGCTCATTTTCAGGTTCATAATTGTATTTTAAGGTTGTACCAGAATAGGTTTACATGGTTTCAAGACCATATTTTTGTTGTACTGCACATTGCTACACATCCTGTTTTCACTCTGTGTGTTTGGGTGTCTGTTTGAGCTGCAGAGTGAGACATCTCACTTCTATGCTATCTTTGTTGGGAGTCGCACATGTGCAGTAGCTAGGTAAAATCACATCAGCTAGATATATCTTTCTTGAACTTTGGTCAGTAGAATGCAGGATTTCTTCTAAACGAGGGGCACTTGTGGAATTTGTGGAATACATGCAGAACAGGGACCTGTAAGTAGTTATTTTGTAGATTAAGGTGAACTAGTGTGTGTTGTGGCAGTGTTTTGCCATTGAGAACGAGCTAGCATGCTAGAGCTAGCATGTGCTACAGTTACCCACCCATCTTGGCTAGTTACATAGAAAGCTGTGCAGATTTTGACCAGCTCACCCGTAGACTGAAAGCAGAGAACATTCAGAAACCCGTATCTCGCTCAAAACAGCATGGATAGTTTTTTTTTCCAAGTTTGTATGCGTGTGGAAGCACCAAAAACATAAAATAACACCCCAAATCCCAGAAAAAGTGATTTTCATGATATGGGCACTTTAAACTGTGTGAGTTGTCCCAACCACTATGACTATTTACAATAAAATAACTTTTAGTTTGGTTTGACAGCCAATCACACGGATGATAAAAGCTCATATGAAGAAGATAACACATGACAGTAGGACATTGCTATTTCTTCAAATTTGACACAAACATACACTTGGAGAAAGGTTAAATAACCTCTTAGGAGAAAGGTTAAATAAAACTAGAAAAGGCATTTCCTGCAGAAAATGCGTGGGAATGCTGAATAGCTGAATTGCTAAAGCTAACCTGGTTGAATAGCTTAAATCAGTAAAGGTTGTAAGAATAGTTGAAAAAGTAGGAATGGTTGTAATTAATTAATTTGAATAACACCATTAATGTAAAAAAAGATGTGGAAAAATTTCAAAAAAACTGAAATGCTAAAGCTAAACTGGATAAATAGCTTAAATCAGTAAGAAGATGTTGAAGTAGTGAGAATAGTTGAAAAATGCTGAATTGCTAAAGCTAACCTGGTTGAAAAGCTTAAATCAGTCAGAAGAAGCTTAAGTAGTAAGAATAGTAGGAATGGTTTTAATTAAGTTGAATAACACCACTAATGTAAAAAATGGTGGAAAAATTCAAAATTAAATTAAAATGCTAAAGCTAGGGTCTGTAATGTATTTGCAGTGTTTTACTGGAGATGCAGACCCGACTGCACGACTTCAGCTCTTTCTCTACAGGCTTGCTGGCAGACCTGGAGATGTGTGAGCAGAGCCAAAATAAGGTCAACATTTCACTTTCTGTCTGTGTTGAAGACCTCTCTGCAGATCAGATCAAATATTGTAACATAACCGTTTGCACAAAAACATGTATCTGAAAGTTCCATAAGTTATTTGATATAAAAGTCATTTTAAATTTTGTTATATTAAAAGTTATTTGGGCTATGCTAGTGATTTCACTCATGTATCATTTCAGTGATGTGATGATGTTTCATCTGTCCTCCTCAGGCTCTGGACAGAATCCTTTTCACTCTGCAGTCTAAGCGAACAGAACAACAGCCTGGAATCACACCCAGGGACAAGGACCACATGGTCTCGAGGTGTGTGTGTGTGTGTCTGTGTGTCTGTGTGTCTGTGTGTCTGTGTGTCTGTGTGTCTGTGTGTCTGTGCCCTGATAACATATCTTATCTTCCTTTTGTTCTAGGATGCACCATCTGAAGGAAGAAATGGAGATGTTGGTGAGGGAACTACAGTGTAACAACAGCATTATTGAGAGGTTTGTTGAGTGACCAGCTTCCTGTCTCTGTTGAGACCCCCCAACCCCAACATATACAGTAGGTGAGAAAGGATGTTGATTGGTTGTATTTGTTTTGTCCTATAGTCTGGGAGCAGTGAACCCTGCAGCAGGTCTGGAGCCGAGTTTGGCCAGACCCTCTACACTGTGACGTCAGTGAAGCATCTTTGCATCCCAAATCCACACACACTGGCTGCAGCCCATGCTGTATGAAGAGGGAGCAGCCAAAGACAATCAATGAAAAATGAATCTACATTTAGAGATGAGATGTACAGAATGTAGGAAGGAACTGTGTGTGTGTGTGTGTGTGTGTGTGTGTGTGTGGGTGTGTGGGTGTGTGGGTGTGTGGGTGGGTGCGTGCGCTTGTGGCAGCAGTTCAATACAAACTTCATTAATGCCTCTAGTGTTATTGTATTTCTACTGTAATGGACCGTCAGGATAAAACTGCTAGAGTACTTTTCTAGGGCCATGTTTCTTCTTTGTCCCACAGAAGAAGCTTCGCAGAATTTTGGAGAAACTTAAATATTGACACTATATTTCTCCATCTGTGTATATCTGTCTTTCTTATGTGTGTGTTTGTTTAGGCTTGAGATGTCTGCTGTCTTTTTTTCTAATTGTTGATCTTTCAAATGGTTTCATGTGACTTCATTACTGTTTACTTTACTAAGTATATCATGGTAAATTTAGTGAATAAATAGTGATTGATTACATAATTGATTACATCATATATTGATTGTTAGCTTCTCCAAGCACACAGCACTGTAGTTTTGAAGCGCCATTTGTCTCTCGTCCTGTTGATGTTTAACTTCAATGAAATGTTATTTCTTTGTATTTTATCGTAGGTTTGACTGTAAAAGAGAAGAAACAAATCAGGGAAACTCGGCACTTACCACAGTGTCTCCTTTTTAATAGAAGTACACAGTCTAGTGACAGTACAGCAAATTAACCATAAAATGCCATTAGCCAGTGTGGTTCACATGGTGGGGGAAATCCCAGTGTTAGTAATTTGTTTATAAATGGGTCACAGATGTTGCAAAAGGTTGGAGAAGCACTTACTTAGTACATATACTTATACATTTGCCATATTTTTAATCTCCTGTTTGTTTTAGTTTTGAGCAACAACATTACATTTACAATGGCATCCTACCTCTGTGAGGATTAATCCATGTTCTAAAAAGTCAATAAGGTCATGAATGACGTGTATGATGTGTAACGATGGTACACTCTGGACCTGTAGTCCAATTACTTTAACATTAAATCTGTTTTGGGAAAGTGTAACTGAGCTGGAAAGACAAAAGGTCTTGAGCAAAACAAGTGAGCTGCTGTGACACTGCAAAGTATACAGAGAATGAAATTGAAAGGTCTTCACTCAGTCTGCGTGGGAGTGGTGTTGGGAGTCCTCGGGGGCTTTCTCGGTTTAGTTAGGGGGACGAGTGCTACAGCCTCTGTGGTTTTGTGTAGTTCATATGACGTGCTCTTGGCAAAGTGGAAAGTTTTCATAACTTTCCTGTTCCTAGCCTGCACAAACACGTGTAACAGTGTGTTTTTATCACTGGTCAGCATCATGATAATATTCAGTACGTACTGTATGCCTACTTTTAAGTCTTGCTGTGTTGTCAGTCCTGTTTCATACCTACACATCAATTTAATTAGGATTGTTGTGTAGTTTCAACAGTGCGTTTCTGGTTTCTGCCAATCTTTGTAGTCTGTCTCAAGTGATTTAAAAGAAAATAGCGACTATATGGCTAGCCAGAGATTTCTGCGCGCTCCTGTCACTTTAAAGGGCGCGCGCTCGCAGCATTTAAAGCTGATCCCTTGCGTCACTGCTACACGCTTGTCGCGGGCGTTAGTTGAGTTTACATTCAGAGCACGGAGTAAAAACACACAATACACACTCCAAACAGCCAAACACACGCGTTACAGAGGAACAGGATAATGGCGTCTGTGAGTGTGGTGGGGCAGCACCCAGTTCCGCACAGGCTGGACTCGGAACCACTGCTCTTCAAACTACCCGGCAGCAGGAAGAAAATCACCCTGCCGAGGAAATCGTCCCGGGAGAAGATGATGCTCAGGAGAAGCTCGGGAAGCGGCGGGGAATGCCGGTCGTTCACAACTGAAGGGGAATCGAGAGCTCATCCCTTGTCTCCGGGAGCAGCGGGTGAAACGGTGGTGAGAGGAGGGTTACGGTCCGGTGAAGGATGCAGAGGACCTGCTGCCCCTGCTACGCCACGTAGCTTGGATCGGGACACAGAGGAGGACCGCACGGACTGCGTCAGGCACACCGCAGCCGGGTCTCAAGAAAGTCTAAGCGCGCACATCAACAGTGACTGGAACAGCATCATCAACTGTGACTCAAACCGTAACACAGTTGGTCTGAGGGGTACTTCGCTTAAGAGGTCGGGCATCAATGTCATGCCAAGCAACGCGGTTACGAATGGACTCAAAGGAGGTCACCGGCACCGAGACGCGCCACACGGGAGACGTGACACCCGGAGCGGAGACAGCGGACATCAGAGCATCTCCTCCTCCGTACCAGGACAAGGAGACAGCGGCAGTCTTCATCTGGAGCGGCTTACACAGGGCAAGACTGGAGTCGTCAGGCTGGCCCGCACCGAGCCTCCCCGCAGGGAGGCCTGGTCCATCTTTCCCCGGGGTGTGGACCCTCGGGTGAAGACAGAGAGGGGCGAAGGGCACCGGTTCGAGTCCAAGCCCTGTACGCAGGAGTGGTGTGACGCCTGTAGCCGTCAGATCACTGCACAGGCACTCAAATGTCAAAGTAAGTATAGCCTTCCAAATTATATGTATTATTTATTATGAGTTTTTTGTGCATGCCCAGTGGAAATAAGTGACGTTAGTTGACCATTGACACTGTTTCATATTCTGTGAATCCAAATCATGCACTATAGTTGTAGCCTGCCCTACACACTTCTTTCAGTTGATGGTTGTATTTATGTGCCCTTTTCAGATGATACAGAACAGACTTTGTTGGTGTATGTCTTGTTCCTGGTGACAAAATTAGTATTTAATGAAGGGCACAAGTAGCAGGGTGGTGTAATCTACCATAACGGTGCCTGTGTGTTTGTACTAAAATGAAAATTGTGCATGTGACTGAGCCAGAATGACAGGGAAGGACATTTTCAAGCATTTTGCTCTACGAAGACAACTGTTAACCTTCCATTATATTGTCCTTTTAGCTTTGCATCCCAATGTTGTCACCCTGGGATTTTGCAACCTTGGCTCAAAGAGTGAGGGAAAGATAGTAGAATTAACAGCAGTGCATTGGTAAAATACAGAAACAAAATAGAAATGTCTGTAAAGCTCATTCTTAATTGTGAGTGTGTATGAACTAGTGCGTTGTAGATGTATTAGGGTGGGAGAACAAAGGAGGCGTACTACAGATCACAGACACTGGAAGCAGCGTGACTGTATATTTGAGTAAAAGGACATTTTAAACTTTATTAGATTTATTTTGCCTGATATCTCTGGAGTCACATACCTGGCTGTACTGGCTGTATTCACCTTACTGCTGAGGATGGCTCAGGCTCTGATGACACCACTCCCACCTGCACAGTTCTGGGAAGCAGAGAGTTTGGGCCAAGCCAGTTTGACCTGGCAGTGTTGATATGTTTTTAATCTGGCTTGAGTATACATGTACACACACACACACACACACACACAGAGAAAGCAGAGAGCTTTTTTCTAGGAGCTCAACCTAAAGACTTTTTATGTGTGTACATACTGTACATGCATGCATGTTGTGTATGTGTATAAATGTGTGTGTGAGTGCATGCGGCTGCTGACTTGGCATTGTGTCAGCAGCACTCTGAGGTTGCAGCTTCAGAACAGTGTGAGATAAAGCCACTGAAGAGAGGAAAGAAGTGAGGGAATAAAGGGACGGATAAAGAACTGACAGGCTGAAAAAGAGGAACAGAGCAGAGGGGAAATGGAACAAAAAAAGGGAAATACTGACAAGTGGTTGGGAACAGGTATGACACAAATAGTGGAATTAGTGAAAGAGAAAAGAGAAGAGATTGAGGGAGGCATGGTGACAGGAATGAGGAGAGACAGAAAAAGAGTGATGGGAAGGAAAGAGAGACAATGCAAGTGAGGGATAGGGGAAAAGAGCAAGAGTTTGTCCAGCACTGCAGAGCTGTCTGATTTAGTGTGCTATCAGCAAGAGCTCAGTAGAGCGAGAGCCGAGGTTTCTGGAGCACTATTCACACACGCATACCCAGAGAAACACACAGGCACAGTCAGGAGTTTCTTTACAAGCCAATAACTTTTTTTGTCTCTACTAGTCTCTTCGTGGATCAAGCTAATTAGCTCCAGTTTTATGCTGCCTGTAGCTGAACTCTAGATCAAACTGTCTTTTCTGCTCCCTTTTCTCGGAAAACATCAGCGGTGTGTGCGGTATATCCAGTCATGGGGGTCACCAGTATATTTATGACAAGCAATACCAATTTAGGCATTTCAGGGTATTTTTGTGGGGAGAGACGCAACCAAAACTGCCAAAATAGAAACGGCGCGCACGCACACACATGCACCCATGCTCTTCTTTCAACTACACCCAGTAAATGACAGGGAGTGAGAGACGGAGGCCTTGCAACCATAAACAACCATCATTCTGTCTCTTTGTCTCGTTGTATGCCTCGCTCCCTCTGTCTGTCTTTAATTCATCACGCTGCCTGTATCTGCGTTGGCTTTGTTGCATACGAAGCTTTTAGAAACAGCTACGCAGCACTTTCTCCCTTGGGACAGCTGAGTGCTCGCAGGGACTGTTGTGATGTGGCCTTGTCCTACTGTGGGATCTGTCAATCCAGCCAGAGCTCCGATGTCTCATAGTCTGCTGCTCTGTTGTTGCGTGATTATTCCTACTGCTGGCTTTCGTCCGAGTTTATTCTTTGTTTCCCTTTATTGCTCCTCATAGAAGTTAGATGGGAGTTTATGGTATGCCTTTGCTGTACAGCAACCCCCACACTATACAGCATATGCATAAATACACTACACACATAAAGATAAGAGCCATATGTGTAATCAGGCCCTTATAGGGCATACGGACCAACATGTCTGAAAAGTGACAGTGTAGACATATTTGAGCTTGTTTAGACTTGTTTAGGAAGCTAAATTCACTCTCCTCACATTGTCTCCCTTTTGTATCCCAGTCAAAAATATATATGCACAGGAAAATACAATATAATACACAGGAAGACTGATTAATACTTTTATAAACAAACACTGTACAAACAGTTATATACATCTATACAGTTGTATCCTGTTAGTGGCTGTTGTTAGTGTTCTTGTGATTTAATTTGATTTGTCATTTCTCCGTGTTTTGATGTTGGTCAGGGAATGCAGGGGAGTGAGGGAGAGAAATGTCAGTCTCCTTAATCCCAGCTCTGGGTGTCTCCTGCCTGGGATTATGTCTCAGGATGGAGCGGTTGGGATTACAGACTGGCAGACAGAGTCAGCATCAGATTAATATTTAATTAAAGCATTCAGGGAAACATGCTGTCGTGGCACCAGTGCTCTGACACACACTGGGTTTGGTCCTCTCCTCAATCTCTCTCAAGCAATAAGACATGCACCTCTTACTGTATACTAGGGGTGGGACAAAATATTGATACGGCATGTTAACAGTGTCCTTCGTGAGATACACTGGCGCCAAATATCAATATTTTATCGCTTAAAATAGATTTCCCTACTTCCAGCGTCTCCAGTTCATGGCTCCCCCGAGGTGGCGCTCAACACATGACAAAGTTGAACATAAATTACTACTAGCCTAAGAGGTTTTCAGTGGGATGGTGGACAGCAGTTTGAGGAAAATAAAAGATGCCCCAGCAATGTCCAAGTCCAAAGTCTGGACCCATAGTTTATATGTATTGTATATTAGTTCTAGCATTATTTACAGACTGAAAAATTGTGCTGCAGAATCGTTTTCTAACAGTTTGGACTTTGGCATTTTGTATTCATAGTTAGACCGATATTGTGATGTGTCATTATAGGATTGTCTAGCAACATATGGATTATCGCTGAATTGCTGTATTGTCATATTATTTGTATTGTGACCCATGTATTGTGTGAGGTACCCTGTAATTTCCCACCCAACTGACCTGGATCAGGTATCGGTGACAATGGGGCCGATCTATTCAATTCAAAGCTATGTTTATATCAGGTTTTTTCTTCACTCCTGCTTACTTGCACGCATCAGAAGAAGAAAAAAAACACACAGACAACAAAGCCTAGTTTTGCATTTCCTAGGATATGCAGCGGCACTTTTCCAGACATCAAGGCCCCTGCCGGAGTGTGAGATAACAGGGAAACAACAGAACTTCTTCCCTGAAGTCACCAGTGGGGCAACCATTTTCCTTCCCCATGAGTTATTAAAACAATCAATGAACACCTTAAATGCATTCAGGTGACCCCTCGTAAACTCATGCTGGGTTCAGATGCACCTCCTAATGATGTTAGGATGCCTTACACATAAAAGAACAATCTTAGTCTCTTCCACCCAGTAAGGCATACAGCTGATTAATGAAACACTGGTATCCGATCAGTAGACCTACTTGCTATCGGCCAGTGCCCAAGTATGGGGATCAGGACTGAAAAGTGTGTATTTGTATATATCTGCCTCTGTGTCAGAGCACTGTACGAAGAGGCGAATACTCCAGAGATCAGAGGCGATTTCACAACTACAGTAGAAAAAGCCTTTGGGAACTATTTGTGCTTGCATATTTGCAAGCAGAGTGAAGATTGTTGTTGTTACAGTGCGTCTACAGCAGCAGATGTGGGGTTGTGTGCTGGTCACTGCAGAGACAGGGAGGGATACTCGCTTTGACACATGGCTGCAAGGAAGCCCAACAAGCACCAACACCCAAACACACACACATTTGCCACAGACCTTCACAGTAACCCTCCCAGTGTATTATTTATGCCCCATGGCATTCATCCCTCTAGAGAGTGTACCTTTTCCTTACACTCCATCTCTTCCTTAATTTACCTCTTCCCCCTAGTCTACACAATACAGACCTTGTCTTAGGAACCCGTCCAGCCGTTTCCCATTTGGTCCTCTCAAAGCTCCTTCACAGTTGAAGACAAAACATAGGAGGAAGGTTGTGTTAAATGACTCATAACCTTCTTCAAACAGGCATACCACTGCTGCTGCTCTGCCAGACGTGCGATGGATATAGCTTTAGACTTCGGCCAAAACATTTCTTCAGGGATCATATGTCTTAATTTCAGAATCTAAAGGGATGAATGAAGAAAAGCTATTGAACACATGTTCATCAAATGACTACATCACACTTGTGTAGCTCAGCGTAAATTCTTTCACAAAGACCTAACTTTTAATCGGTGCACTCCTAAATCAATTCAGCTGTTATCCTAATAAATGTACCTTTTTTACTGATTTTAAATATAGCTCAGCGAAAAGTCTTTCAGGATGACCTAATTTAATCAATGCTCTCTTCCTAAATGGAATCAGCCGGTGGAGGCGTTCACCTTTCCGCTTAACCAATCAGAATCATACATATATTACAAGGGCCAATCACAGAGTCACAACCTTGCTTTAAAAAATCAGTTTCTCCCCTTGCTATTCAGCTGTCGTTGCAGGCAAAGAGTACAACCCTCCACCTCCAGTCATCTGCTCCAGCTGACCGGTCCGGAGCCTCCTTCGGTCTGGTCTTTGGGCTCCTTCGTTGCCACCACCGGTGTCTAGATTCCATCGGGGGATCTGATGGCTCTCTACCCCTATATAGATATACGAAATATTCGTATAGCGATGGCGTCTAATTGCCAAAGACTTTGTACATTTTATTGCGCTGTACAATAGCCCTCATTTGCATATTTGCAAACATGTCTCTCCTGATTGAAATGTTACTGTGCTGTTTTTCTTCAGTATCAGTGTTTATCATGCGTTTTGTTCAGTTTCTTAGAAACAACCAGTATGACATGGAAAGAGTCTTTGTTCAGTTGCCAACTGCTCAATATTATTTGACCTTGATAAAAAAAAGTTGCAAAATAGGGCATGCGGATACAGGTTTTGTTTTTGCAGAAAGATCTGCATGGTGCTTTGGGCTCTCCTCACTGTGCATTGCTGCTCAGCTGTATGTATGAAAGAAGAGCAGGCTATATTTAGGTTGCCCTTGGTGAACAGTGATAGGAGGACTGCAGTGGAAGAGGTGGTTAGGGCAGAAAGGACAAAGACTTTCTTGAGCACATTTAATGTGAGCGATTTAGGGATTTTGGATGTTTTTTTAAAAACACAAAACAACGTCATATTCGGTTCTGCAGTGAAAGAAATGGTGACATAAGAGCATTTACTTCTTATGCTATTGCTCGTGATTATGTCACATCCTGTTCGTCCAAACTCTTCAATTCTAGAAGTAGGGCAGTAAAAATCCAAGGCGCTCTCTCTCTTATCTTTCACAGTGCATTTTAATAACCAACTGACTGCGCATCACCTCAACCCACACATTGGAGCACCCATTAACACTCACTTGAGGTGATGCTTCTTACTGACAAGATATGTCACTGTTGTGGGGTTAGACAGGATGGCTGACTCACTTCCCCTCAACCAGTGCTGTAGAGAAGGAAAAGGGGGAGACAAGAAGAAGCAGTGTCGGTAACTACCTCTGCAGTGGTCTTTCTGTTCTATTATATGGAGATCCCACCCTGGTCTCTACTACTGAATGAAGTGTGTACAGCCAACCACTGAGGGAACGGAAAGGATAAAGGCTCCTGTTGCAGGAAAGAGAGGAAAGAGAGAGAGAGAGAGAGGAATAGAGATCACACAGGATTGTGTGGGGGTCTCTGTCTCTTTAAGCTGGCTGTTTGTTACTGCAGAGTGTGTGGGTGCTGCAGTAGAGACGTAGAGAGAAGGAGAGAGAGAAAAAGGGGAGAAGGGAAGAGAGAGCATTGATAACAGATAGATGTTAGAGAGGAACAAGTCCAGCAGATGTACAGCAGATATTCAGGGCTCATGTCTGCACGCTAAGTTGTGATGAAGACCGGGCAGGTGCAGAACCAGAAGAGAAAAGTGTGAGGCAAGTGGAGAGGTGAGAGCATTAGGGAGTGTGTTAGGAGTACAGGTGGAGGGGTGGCAGAGCGAGTGGAGAGGGGGCTGTTTATTCGGAGCGTGGCACCGGTGGCAGAGTGGCTGCGCTGGGATGGCAGAGGAGGGAACTGGGGGGGCTGGCGCTGGGGCAGTCCTCAGAGGGACATGGGCAGCCAGGGGCAGGACAGGACAACCAGCAATGGTTACGCTCACAGGACGATGCCTGCCGGATGGTGCCACCATGCTCCATCCATGGCACAGATAGCACCTGTCGTCCCGGGGCAGGAGGACGCAAGAAGGGGAGCAGAGGAGGGGGTCGTATCAGGGGGAGTTGAAGGCATCAGGGTGGGCAGAACGTTACTCGGCCAGGTGTCCCTGCATCTGGATGAGGTCAGGGGTGATTCAGAAGGGGAGGTTGGCAGTGCCTGCTTTGGACAGGTGTCACGCCGGCTGGGGCGGCTGCTGAAGAGGCTGCCTAAGTCTCGCTCCTGGAGTGACAGCCTGCGGATTCTTCGACGATCGTCCTCTAACGGATCTCTGCTCACCACCTCAGGTATGCAGAGGAGAGTGTGAATTGAGACTTAGAAGTTGTACATTGAATCCAAATCAGTTTGTTGGTGATAGGTGTCAGTAAAGCAAAGGACGATGAGTATGCAGGTTGTGCCAGGCTGGCCTCAAAGACCGGCTGTGGGCCAAAATATTTTGGGTATTGTGTGTCTATCTGAACTGCAATGCCCTCAAGCCCTGTTACTCTTTGTCTCTCTTGTCTATTGACAGATCTATCCCACTCGCTTTTGTGTAAGAGCGCATAATGTCTGTGTGTGTAAGATTGTGTGTTAACAGTGAGGACACAGGCTGCAGATCGATTGTAAACAGCAGAATAGTCCAGTAACCAGGTCAGGTGATAGTTGTACGATCTACAGTTTATTCTTGCTCCAGACACACACACAAACAGAAATCCTACACAATTCCAATCTGTCGAGAAATCCTACATAAATGGATTAGATATTGACTTTAGTATTTGTAGCAGGAATTTGAGATAAGGATGAGCCTGCTGGAGGCGGCAAGGGGGGTTGGTGAATACAAAATGTAACATTAGCGCAAAGTGTGGCTGGGGTATAAAGTGGCAGGGAGCAAAATTGTGCGTGTGTGTGGGTGTGTGCGCCTTCCTGTGTAAGCCTGATAAGACCCTGACCAAACATGACTCAGGAGCTGCTCATCAAAAGCTCACCACTCCACCTGAGTGATGTCATGCTGCAGCCTCAAAAGCTTCAGAGACAGCATCAAAAGCCCGAGCTACCGCAGACAGATAATGGGTATTTTTAGATGGTGTTCCCTCTAAGGAAACCTAGTTAATCCTTACTCAAACCAGATTCCTCACTTCCTCTTCTATTGCTTCTTCTTTCTATTAATACAGTAATGTTCGTCTAAGTCATAATCTTGGATGATGCTGTTTGGAAAATTCTCTAAACTGCTAAAAAAAACTGTAGTCTCATAGTTGGAGAGGATAAGGGTTGGATGTGTTCAATGCCAAGGTTAAACTCTTTCAAAAGGCTTTCTTTCAAAAGATGATGATTTTTGACACTTCTTGCCACTATGGCTGCACAGTATTTCAGAATGAGAGTATATAAAGTGTCTGGGAATTGTATGGTATTGACATAATCATATTGTGTTATTGTTTTACAAAAACAAATTAAAGGGGAACTCCACCGCTTTTACACTTTAAAATCTGTTTCCTCATCATAAAGAGTAGTCAGCCTGTGGAAATAGTTGCATAATGTCATATATATGGCTCTCAGAAAAAAGCCTTAATTATGTCATTATCTCTGCTTGGGTTTGGAGACTATCAACTTGTACCTTGACTCATACTAACTTTTAGAACTTGACTCAAACTAGAGACTAAAAGTCAGGAAATCTCAGCCTCTGCTGCTTTGAGTAGCTTTAGTTTGTATCCCTTCCATTCAGGGCAACTATTTGATAGTAGAAAACATTTTACTGCACTGAACATTAATGTGATTAAAGAGCTTAAAGTTTCATTCTTGATCTGAAATAGTATTCATAAGTAGAGTAAAAATAAATTCTAAACTCAACGCTTGATTTCTGGAGCTTTCAGCAACATTGTTTGGCCTTCATCTGGTGTTGTATGGACTTCGCTGAGTTGTTGTAGTGGAGATGTTGTGAACTAAGTATCTCAATGGCAAATCCCATCCCTCGAGATGTGCATGAAAGCTCTGGAAAAAGTCTATTAAATGTACTTACAACTGAGTAAAGACGGTTTGTCAAATCAATTTACATGTAATTTTGTCTACAATTGCTTTATTATTATACATGTATATTAATGTCATAAGTCTGCTATATGGTATGTAGTTAGGTTAGAATAAGTTAGGGTGAATGTTTTCAGAATGTTCCCTTAAGCCAAAACTAAGCAAAATGTTTTATATTGTACATTGTTTATTATCCTATTGATCCTAAAAAGTTTTCATAAGCAAAATTCTCTCAGCCATTAGAAGTGCATTTAACTTAAATCAAAACATGAAATCTCTGAAACACACAAGCTCAGGAATGATGTGATCTTTGGCCACATAACAATTCTCAAAAAGCAAAAATACTCCTTCAGCATTCGGCTGCATCCATTTGCAGCTTCTAACCTAAAAGAAAGAAAGCCTGGTTCTTTTCTGGTTTGTTTGGTTAAGTCGGGGAGCATCTTCAGCTTGACAGATGGAGAAATTAACAGAGGCCGGAAGATGCGATGATGGAGATAAAGAATGTCAGTATCAAAAATGAAATTATTGTTTGTGCACAAATACACCCAGATGTCAAGAGGAACTAG
Organism: Percina caprodes; assembly: GCA_013375575.1. Lineage (NCBI taxonomy): Eukaryota > Metazoa > Chordata > Actinopteri > Perciformes > Percidae > Percina > Percina caprodes. The sequence continues at coordinate 6,779,299 of JABXJD010000005.1, read as the reverse complement.
GGCAGACTTTATTTAGGTTAGGAGAGATTTCTTTGCTCATGTCTGGTGGGTCAGCATATGGAGTGTGCATCCTGGAAGCTCATTGAGCTTGAGTGCGTTTTATTGAGACCATGAGAAAACAAAAGCATGATATTTTAATTTATAATAATGAACAGTTGTATTAGTTCAGTAGCATGGTGTTTGTGTGTAAGCCACACAGTGGGAGATCATTGATAACTACTCCAAATGAGCTATGATGGGATCAGACTGGCTAAAGCCCCCCAAAGCTGCTCTTAATTCCTTCCTAAGACCTGCAGAGCTCCCTTTAGGTTCAATAGGGACCGTGTTAATATCCTCGCCCTTGCATTATAACTAACTTACCCCTATTTAGCCCCTCCCTCCTCACGCAGACAAAGAGCTAATACAATATGTCCCTCCCAATAACGCTATCTGGTGCCGTACAGACATCCTTCATGACCTGAGAATCGCTGTTAATCTGTGTCTTCACCCTCCCCTGTTTTTCCCACACCCACTGTGTCCCACAAAAAACAACCACCCACATCCCCTATCTTCTTCTTAGGAGTTAGAAGAGATGATGCAGGAACAGGAAAGAATGATGGGAGTGGACTGAGATTTTAGGAGACAGAAAAGAAAAAACATTACAATGGAAATCTTTCACTCAGCAGCCTCCACCAGGATAATGTTAATATTGTCTTTTTAGAGCAGAATTGTAATTTTACACGTTGCAATTAAAGCTCCTTCCTTTCCCGTTTCCATTTGCAGTTATCGACCCAAGTGCAGCAGTGGAAGTTAACACAGCCACCACATATAGATCTTGACATGCTGTACATCTAAGCTCCCTCATCTCTTTCCACTGCACTGACGGCGTTTCCTGCCTCTCTATTTCACCATCTCCATCTATCTGCATCATCGCGCACCTCTGTCTGGAGGCAGTGTCATTTTAAAATCAGTCAGACTGGAATGATGGCATGAGGGACAAAGAGGGAGTCTGAACATGCATCTCCCGAGGCGGAGAAGGCCAGTCTACCATCTACACATAGCACCACAGCCCTTCCATTTGTTGAGTCAACACACACACACACACACGCAGGCTCTAGACTCCACTGCTCTGTGCAGGACTAATAGAATCTGATGAGTGTTTATTGCTCAATTTTATTACAGTCATCTTTTGGTGTCCTGTCCCTGCATGCAGGTGCGAGTACATGTTCATGTGTGTTCACTGTGATAAAAAGTGTCTATGTATTGTAATAGCACTATTTAACCAGGAAATGCCTATCTGAGATTAAGTATATTTTACTGGAGGGGCGTCTTCACAAAGACAGCCGCAGCATGTAGATGTCACAAAACATCATACAGAACTAAGATGGAATATGTAGCGATAAACCTGATGAAAATAAAATAATTAAACTAAGTAGTTCTGCAGTTTACCGGGCAAAATATCTTAAAAGGCCAGTAAAATAAAATGGCTTGTCAACACTGACAGCAATTAGCTTGCCGTCAAATCAGAAATACTTTTGAAAGAGTCCGTTGAGAAAGGTTGAGAAATGTGTGACTACTTTCTAATCAAAGGGAGCAGAGTATATGGAGGCTCTTTTTCCCGGTTCAGTACAGACACAAAGCAAATATAGAAAGTAAAAGGTAGTTTCCAGCCTGATTTGGAGTGATAAAGATGGAAGTGGGATGTGTCGGTGCATGTGCGGAATCCAATGACGGGACCTTTTTCTAACAAAACCTGCTGTGGCAATCCCCTAAGTGAAATTGAACATAACTTCTACCAAAATCCAGCAGAGTGGAATCATTGTCGCTGTCTTTAAATGAAAGCAACTTCCTCATTTGATACTCTGCATAACCATGTACTTTCCACAAAATATCAAAAAGGGAAACCCCTGCAAGTCCTAACATGGAGTCCAGTGGGGAGTTTTGCCTCAGGCATTCAAACGACTAATAAAACCCACATAAAAGAAAGTCATACAAGAAAAATACTCCTTTTTGCTGACTCCTCTCTCTCTTGCTTTATCTTACTGATTATGTCTGTGTCACATAATGTTCAGAGCCCTTCTGGATCATTGGATCGCTGCTGTAGTTTCTCAACCAGCACATTAGCGCTCACGTACATTATGCATGGTACAGCATCTCAATGAGGTAAACATAATACTAAGCCTTTTCACAGCCAAACACCTGTTATGCATACATAAAAACACAATAACTCACTTGAGTTTCCCATTTAGTCCAGATCCTAACACCTATTCTAAATTAAATCTAATCCTATAACTTTCATTTAACTTTAGTCCAAACTCAACAAGGTGTCCTACACATTTCCACAAGGATGTCAGCAAAAAATATACACTACCCTTGTTTTCACAAAATCATCATCACAAATTTTTGTTTATTTCTGTATGTATGTATGTAAGTTTAGAATCAGGCAGCAGAGTCCAAAATGCGGATTGTGTGTGTGTGTGTGTGTGTGTGTGTGTGTGTGTGTGTGTGTGTGTGTATTTTGTGGGAATCATCTTGATCCTAGGTGAACCATGACTTGCTGACAGTGGTGTATCTTACTGTAGGTGCAGGGAACAATCTCTAAGCATTCCTTCCATTTTCCTCGCAGTTTGCCCAGCAGTAATTCCAGTCTTCTAAATCAAATATTGAGATAAAGACCAAGGACAGGATCTTCTTTAAATAACCACCACCCAACATAAACAGTGATTTATGTCTGGAAAATGACAACAGGACACTTAAAGGTACCAAGTGGATTGTCTTTTATTTTTTTATTTTTTATTTTTTTTACCATTAGCAGTTTTTAAAAGTAGGTGTGCTATCATGTGTGCAAATGAGCAACGTGCACACAATACAAGAAATACACTATGCGTTTTAGTGTGTACTAAATGTAAACAACTCAACATTGCATCTTTTAAAGAAGTCGTACAAAAATGCTAATTTGCTAACTTTTGTTGAGAGTTATAAAATACGATTCTTGTGTCTGTAAGGCTACGGCAAATACGAAGCTAAGCTGCTAGCTGCTAGCTTAGCTTTGCACTAAGACTGGAAACCGCTAGCCTGGGTCTGTCCAAAAGTAACAAAATCAACCTACCAGCACCTCTAAATATTGATTTGTTGTTAGTTGTTTTATGGGCATTGTAGGTGGATATTTTGTTATCTTTGGATAAAGCCAGGCTAGCTCTTTCCCCCGATTTCAGTTTTTGTGCTAAGCTAAGTTAGCCGGCTGGTGGCAGCTTTATATTGACATAAGAGTGGTATTGATATTTATTTTAAGTATAGTTGAATTTAAGTGGCACAGTCCGTAATACAGAGTGAGGGTGGATGGAGTAAATGAAGGAAAGCAGTACAGGAAAGGAGTTTCTCTTTTCCTTTCCCCTGCGTGTTTCCCTTCTTTCTCACTTTCTGCAATGACCTCTAAACTGTCATGCAGAGCATCGCTTATCTTAACTCTACTCTTTCCTCAACACATCCCTCCTGTCAGCGAGGCATTGCAGCCCGTCCCTGTTACTCTCTGCCAACCGGTCTCTGTCACACACACACATTCTTATGTCTCTCCTTCTCTTAATGCACGTAATGACCTCTAAATTATCATGAGAAAAGGATCCTCTAACTGAACTTTCCTCTTTGCTAGACATATCTCTGCTGTCAGTAAACTATTTCCTGTCTCCCTTTGCTCTCTCCTCCTTGGACCCTGCTTCAATAATCACTTCTACTATTTTCCATGCCAGTTCAAAATACATGAAGCATTTAATTCCCCAACAAGTTATATTTTCAAATACCTGCAATTCTAGGCATTAATGTAATTGATAATTAGTCTAAGGTTTACAACAAAAAACCCTCTACACTCAGTCTTCTATTGGTGACTTTATGTAAGTAGAGCTCTTCTCTTTCTACAATGGTCATCAAGAAGCTTGTTGTTATGGTTACAGTGATGCTGCCGAGTGTGAGAGACACAGTGGGATACAGAAAGAGCTACTGATATCAGTTGACAGAAAACAGCCAGGCTGAGTTCAGCTTGCTCATTCAGCACTGCCTGCAGCAACAAAGAGCTGTATTAGAAAACAATGTGTTGTATTTAAGTAAATATTTAAGCATTAGTTTTTATCAGTTCTGTATCTGTATCTATCTGCCTTTATTTAAGAAGGTTTCCTGCTGAGCGCCTGGTTAGCTCACCTGGTAGAGCGTATATAAAGAGACTCAGTCCTCGCCCACAGTGACCGCGGGTTCAGTTCCGACCTTCAGCCCTTTACTGCATGTCATTTCCCCTCCCCCTTCCCTTTTTCATATCTAAGATGTCCTTTTAAATGAAGGCCCAAAATGCCAAAAATAATCTTTAAAAAAAGATTCTCCATTCCTCTCACTGTTCATGTGGTTAGATGTGAAGCTTTGCATCTCTGTATAATAAAAAAAAATGCCTCTGGCCACAATAAAGTCTGCGAGACACCAAGAAACCGAGGCTGTCATATGTGGGACCAACTAAAAACTAAAGAACAGTGGACTATTTTGGGAAGTTTTGGGGGAAGTTCCTAAATCTATTCTGTTCCTGCTGAGCAGTAAAATTGGAGTTGACCTTAGAAGGGCTGCTATACCGGTAGTTTGTTGGCTTTGAATGTGTAAAAGGACAGTATCTCTATATCGAAGCTTGTATTTGTTTCCCTTATGTTCTTTGCTGGACCTTGTGCATTATATTATTATAAATTATAAATTGTCTAATGAATCTGCGCCAGAAGACAGTTATACATGGCAAAGTATTTCCTGCCATCTGGTTGGTAAATGGGATTTATGGTAGTGGATCTTTAAGGTGTAATTAGTAGGTTAAGATGTGAGATTTCAAAAGGTTATTCCTGGCCACATTTGACATGTTCTAACATTAAGTCTTCTGATTTGAGAAATACTCTCACTGCAGTCTGGGACCTTGTGTGGCATTAGCCACTAGATGGAGCAAATTCTCTGTAAATAGAGCGTTTGAATGACTGTAGGCCTACCTGTTTGATTCAATCTTCATCTGAAATTCCCATACTTCCAGGGGACTGATCAGCATCATACGCTGACGTGAAATACCACAGAAGAGTATAGTTCACAGGGTTAGATCAAGGTTTGACAGAGATTTATTCTCTTTGTCTCAGTGATTGGTTCTACTGTGTGTGCTCTTGTCTCTGATTAGTGTGTGTTGTGTTCATCAGACTGTAGATACACCTGTCACCTGGAGTGTGAAAGCCAGGTCCAGCTGGACTGCAACCGGAAGGACAGAGAGCCCGAAGAAACTCAATCTCCCAGAAGACTCTCCTTGTCCGCAGCCCCTCAGCACACGGTGAGCATTTTAAATACCAAAAACAAAATGTTTTGATGTTGTTGTTTTTTTAAAGGGTGCGGAGAACTATTTGTGGCATTTTTAGGGCCACTGCCGACGAGCAAACATTCATCATCTTAACTGTAGTATGTTGAACTCTGTGTGTGTGTGTGTGTGTGTGTGTGTGTGGGAGAGGTGTACATGAGTCACATTTGGGTGATGACTGGGTTCATTCTGCAGCATCTCTCCAAGCCTACACTCTTACATAACCATCCTCCTCTTTCACAACATGCGTTCCCTCCTCCTCCTCAGTTATCTACTTATGAATTTATATATGCGCTCATTTGCTTTTTTTGGTGACAGAATGTTCCCCAGAAGGAATGTTCCCAGGACAGAATGTCCTCTGTCACGTAAGCATCTGATGTGCTGATGTGCCTCCCTCTCTCCTTCACCTGCTCTGTTGCTCTTATGACTTGCCTCGTCCTCCTTTTTTCATCTCTCCTATCCTGTAGTTTTATTTAATTTATCCGTGGTGGGCTCTGATGTCCTCTATCCACTATTTCAAAAGTTAAACTCAAAATGTATCAACGTATTTCAACGTTCATATTCTCATACTGTATGAGCCACAGCATACAATTATGTAAAATGTATCCTCAAAATAGTGCTGTGTGTGTGTGTGTGTGTGTGTGTGTGTGTGTGTGCAGGAACCTGAGAGAGCGGGAGCCTGCATGATGCTCTTGGCATCCCAGCCTCAGTCACCCACGCAATGTGGTCCAAACACACACTCCCACACATAACATGCATGAGAGATATGCATGCAGCAGAATGTTTGAAGCTACTCTATGCCTAGGGGGCAGAAAACACAAAATTAGCCCACTTCATAGTGTGCCAGGTGAGCGTGAACAAATACAATCCTTCTACCCTGTAACAAGTTGATGGAAATGGAGAGAATTAGAGTGAGCTAGGGGAAAAATTAATCGTTATAATTAATAATAGTTTACCAGCAGAAAATACTGAAACTACAGTTCAGGCTTATTATCCTAAAAACACGCTTATTTCTTTCAATATTTCACATCTAGTGCAACAAAATAATGACTGTGTAAAGATAATAAGCTAAAAGAATTAAGTGAGCGTTGATGATGTCTGTCTTGGAGGTATGTGAAGTCGGTGACTAAAGCCTGTCCCTCTCCACACTCTTGTTTGTTGTTTCCTAGAGTACACGAGTACTGCAGACAAGATGAGATATGACAGTTATTTTCTGCAGTCTTCTTTCTCCCCTTTTTCTCTGTCTTATAGCTGTGTGTGTGTGCGTTTTATTTCCCCTGTCTTTGCAGTTTCTTATTATCTGTGCATCAGCAGAAATTGATCCCCTTTTTTCCCATAATAAGCACATGCACTGCAGCCGTCACACATATGTGCATGTAGCCATCTTGGAGCAAGGGGTGTGTGTGTGTGTGTGTGTGTGTGTGTGTGTGTGTGTGTGTGTGTGTGTGTGTGTGTGTGTGTGTGTGTGTGTGTGTGTGTGTGTGTGTGTGTGTGTGTGTGTGTGTGTGTGTGTGTGTGTGTGTGTGTGTGTGTGTGTGTGTGTGTGTGTGTGTGTGTGTGTGTGTGTGTGTGTGTGTGTGTGTGTGTGTGTGTGTGTGTGTGTGTGTGTGTGTGTGTGTGTGTGTGTGTGTGTGTGTGTGTGTGTGTGTGTGTGTGTGTGTGTGTGTGTGTGTGTGTGTGTGTGTGTGTGTGTGTGTGTGTGTGTGTGTGTGTGTGTGTGTGTGTGTGTGTGTGTGTGTGTGTGTGTGTGTGTGTCCCACCCCCTGCATGCTGCCTTCTCCCTTAGTGATTATATTGATGGAAGCAAGGAGCAGAGCTGCAGGTAATCAGTCTTTGACTGACACAAACCTGACAGAAAGACACCCAAAGGGTGCCACACTGTCCCTGTATGCTGCAGCCTTCCAGTACTATATAAGTTTACCTATAATCACGTCTGAGTAGATTTTAAAATCATACTACACACACGAAAACAGCGTGGACAGATGCACACATGCAACATCAATCTCAGCAGTGACAGGGACATTAGTTGCTTTGTGACGGGGGGAGGGGGGGGGGGCACTGCTGGAGTCAGAGGGCAGATTGCAGGGTCAGTCTTAGGTTAGAGGTCTCCGTAACCTCCATCCTGATGGCAATCATTCATTATTTTCTTAATATCACCTTAAGTACTGTAAGCCCTGATCTCCACCAACACTGCTGGTAGTTGTACCTAGTGGTAGGTTATGTTTTTATTGCTGGACTGTATTTGCCCCCCTGATTGGTTTGGGCGTCAAAGCAATAGCCCGAATCATGGCATGTTCTAACATAAATGCCACATGTTTACAATGGTTGTCATGGCTTCTAATAAACCGTTGCATCCTTCTCACGAGTAAAGCAGCCATCTTCCCTAGTCTCGCTGTTGCCTTGTCACTGATGCACTTATGTATGTAAAACAGGAGCTGTGAGGCTTTATATCTCTCACTCATCAGCTTTCTACTTGCCCATGCCTCTCTCTCTCACTCTCTCTCTCACTCTCTCACTCTCTCTCTCTCTCTCTCTCTCTTTGTAAGAGGAAGTGGCCATGCTCTGCAGTGTGCAGTTGCTTGCAGGAAGAGAGAGAGAGGGTGGAGAGAGAAGGGGGAGGGTGCTTGCAGGCTGATAACACACTCAACCACAGATGGTTGAGCAAGGCTGCAAGAGAGTGAGGGAGCAAAGACAGACAGAAAGAGAGAGATTAAGAAGAGGTAGGGAAAGCAGAGAGTAAGAAAGCGAGAGAGGCTGAGTGGGAGGCTTCCATCTCTCTGGTAGCATTGCCAAAGCAACAGCAAGAAGAGCAGAGAGGAGGTACCACAGGTCTGTGATCGTCTTGTTGCTGAAGCCAAGAGATCTTCTGCTGCTGTTTACTCTGGACTCCGGGGACGGATCGATGCTCACACACACATAATTGGCGGACTTGAATTGAACCGTTCTTTGTTTTTTCGCAGTGGGTCCTTGCAGAGGCACACACACAGGAAAGCAGGATGTGGTATTGCATGCATGTCTTTATGAGCGTTGGTTTGTGGGTATAACAGGGGCTCTTAGGTGAGCAGGGTTAACTTAAAACCAACCTGTAAAGTGACTCCATGACACCAGCACGTGCCTATATATATGTGTGTGTATGTGTGTGTGATGGATACATACCATGTATGTTGAGCTGCAAATGGCCAGGTGCATATACTGTATGGCGTCAGAACACACACACACACACACACACATGTACGTCAGGAGGAAGTGACACATCTGTGCTCGCTCTCGGATTTCCTGGTCCCTCTCTGGTGGCACGCAAAGTGTTGAATCTGGAGTTCACCTGTCTCTCTCACAGGCGGGACTTAAACTCTTCTGGATGCATCAGCAGAGGAACGCTGACTTTTTCTGGATGAGTAAAGGGCAGTTAGTAGCGTGTGGACTCTGATTGTGGTTCACATCAGCCCAGCGTTTTCAAAATAAACCAGCACTTCCTCAAGCTGTCAACGTGCTGCTTTGGTGCTACGCCGGTGCCGGAGGCCGTCTCTGGACCTCTTCATGACTGTCAATATAGTGCTGACCCCCTCCATGACAAGCAGTAACAGCATGAGCAGCGGGTACTGCAGCCTGGATGAAGAGAGCGAAGACTTCACTTTCTTCACAGCCAAGACCTCGTTCTTCCGCCAGCCCAAGCATGCAGTTAAGGTACAGAATCAGGGTAACACTCACTCTGATAGACGAAACTGTAAAAACTATAATTGAGTAAGACAAACTCAGATGGGTCAGATGGTGGGTGTTTTAGTTGAACTGGGAACCAAACTGTCATTTATATCAAAAACATGCTATTAGAAAGCAGAAGTATGGAGAGGAAGTGGTGGTGTTTGTGCATTCTCATGTAGGCCTCTAGGTGTGTGAGAGTGTAGGAAGGGTTACTGTCATACATCTAGTGTGTTGCATTGTTCATCAACCTTGATGCAGCATCACAGTCTGAAAAGGAGAGTGAGAGTGAGAACTTGGGTCTATAGAGTTAATGTGTTTGCTGTGTTTTAGCAGACAGTTAATGATGTTAACCTACAGATTCCATAAAGGCTTCTTCTCTACTTAGCAAGGTGGAGGTTTCCGTAGATACACAGAGGATACTTTAGCTCTAGAGTGTGTGTGTGTGTGTGTGTGTGTGTGTGTGTGTGTGTGTGTGTGTGTGTGTGTGTGTGTGTGTGTGTGTGTGTGTGTGTGTGTGTGTGTGTGTGTGTGTGTGTGTGTGTGTGTGTGTGTGTGTGTGTGTGTGTGTGTGTGTGTGTGTGTGTGTGTGTGTGTGTGTGTGTGTGTGTGTGTGTGTGTGTGTGTGTGTGTGTGTGTGTGTGTGTGTGTGTGTGTGTGTGTGTGTGTGTGTGTGTGTGTGTGTGTGTGTGTGTGTGTGTGTGTGTGTGTGTGTGTGTGTGTGTGTGTGTGTGTGTGTGTGTGTGTGTGTGTGTGTGTGTGCAATGTGTGTGTGTGTGTGTGTGTGTGTGTGTGTGTGTGTGTGTGTGTGTGTGTGTGTGTGTGTGTGTGTGTGTGTGTGTGTGTGTGTGTGTGTGTGTGTGTGTGTGTGTGTGTGTGTGTGTGTGTCCCACAAAAAAGCATGCTGCCTTCTCCTTAGTGATTATATTGATGGAAACAAGGAGCAGAGCTGCAGGTAATCAGTCTTTGACTGCACAAACCTGACAGAAAGACACCCAAAGTGCCACACTGTCCCTGTATGCCAGCCTTCAGTACTATATAAGTTTACCTATAATCACGTCTGAGTAGATTTTAAAATCATACTACACACACGAAAACAGCGTGGACAGATGCACACATGCAACATCAATCTCAGCAGTGACAGGGACATTAGTTGCTTTGTGACGGGGAGGGCACTGCTGGAGTCAGAGGGCAGATTGCAGGGTCAGTCTTAGGTTAGAGGTCTCCGTAACCTCCATCCTGATGGCAATCATTCATTATTTTCTTAATATCACCTTAAGTACTGTAAGCCTGATCTCCACCAACACTGCTGGTAGTTGTACCTAGTGGTAGGTTATGTTTTTATTGCTGGACTGTATTTGCCCCCTGATTGGTTTGGGCGTCAAAGCAATAGCCCGATCATGGCATGTTCTAACATAAATGCCACATGTTTACAATGGTTGTCATGGCTTCTAATAAACCGTTGCATCCTTCTCACGAGTAAAGCAGCCATCTTCCCTAGTCTCGCTGTTGCCTTGTCACTGATGCACTTATGTATGTAAAACAGGAGCTGTGAGGCTTTATATCTCTCACTCATCAGCTTTCTACTTGCCCATGCCTCTCTCTCTCACTCTCTCTCTCACTCTCTCACTCTCTCTCTCTCTTTGTAAGAGGAAGTGGCCATGCTCTGCAGTGTGCAGTTGCTTGCAGGAAGAGAGAGAGAGATGGTGAGAGAGAAGGGAGGAGTGCTTGCAGGCTGATAACACACTCAACCACAGATGGTGAGCAAGGCTGCAAGAGAGTGAGGGAGCAAAGACAGACAGAAAGAGAGATTAAGAAGAGGTAGGGAAAGCAGAGAGTAAGAAAGCGAGAGAGGCTGAGTGGGAGGCTTCCATCTCTCTGGTAGCATTGCCAAAGCAACAGCAAGAGAGAGCAGAGAGGAGGTACCACAGGTCTGTGATCGTCTTGTTGCTGAAGCCAAGAGATCTTCTGCTGCTGTTTACTCTGGACTCCGGGGACGGATCGATGCTCACACACACATAATTGGCGGACTTGAATTGAACCGTTCTTTGTTTTTTCGCAGTGGGTCCTTGCAGAGGCACACACACAGGAAAGCAGGATGTGGTATTGCATGCATGTCTTTATGAGCGTTGGTTTGTGGGTATAACAGGGGCTCTTAGGTGAGCAGGGTTAACTTAAAACCAACCTGTAAAGTGACTCCATGACACCAGCACGTGCCTATATATATGTGTGTGTGTGTGTATGTGTGTGATGGATACATACCATGTATGTTGAGCTGCAAATGGCCAGGTGCATATACTGTATGGCGTCAGAACACACACACACACACACACACATGTACGTCAGGAGGAAGTGACACATCTGTGCTCGCTCTCGGATTTCCTGGTCCCCTCTCTGGTGGCACGCAAAGTGTTGAATCTGAGCCGAGTTCACCTGTCTCGCTCTCACAGGCGGGACTTAAACTCTTCTGGATGCATCAGCAGAGGAACGCTGACTTTTTCTGGATGAGTAAAGGGCAGTTAGTAGCGTGTGGACTCTGATTGTGGTTCACATCAGCCCAGCGTTTTCAAAATAAACCAGCACTTCCTCAAGCTGTCAACGTGCTGCTTTGGTGCTACGCCGGTGCCGGAGGCCGTCTCTGGACCTCTTCATGACTGTCAATATAGTGCTGACCCCCTCCATGACAAGCAGTAACAGCATGAGCAGCGGGTACTGCAGCCTGGATGAAGAGAGCGAAGACTTCACTTTCTTCACAGCCAAGACCTCGTTCTTCCGCCAGCCCAAGCATGCAGTTAAGGTACAGAATCAGGGTAACACTCACTCTGATAGACGAAACTGTAAAAACTATAATTGAGTAAGACAAACTCAGATGGGTCAGATGGTGGGTGTTTTAGTTGAACTGGGAACCAAACTGTCATTTATATCAAAAACATGCTATTAGAAAGCAGAAGTATGGAGAGGAAGTGGTGGTGTTTGTGCATTCTCATGTAGGCCTCTAGGTGTGTGAGAGTGTAGGAAGGGTTACTGTCATACATCTAGTGTGTTGCATTGTTCATCAACCTTGATGCAGCATCACAGTCTGAAAAGGAGAGTGAGTGAGAACTTGGGTCTATAGAGTTAATGTGTTTGCTGTGTTTTGAGACAGTTAATGATGTTAACCTACAGATTCCATAAAGGCTTCTTCTCTACTTAGCAAGGTGGAGGTTTCCGTAGATACACAGAGGATACTTTAGCTCTTGTGTGTGTGTGTGTGTGTGTGTGTGTGTGTGTGTGTGTGTGTGTGTGTGTGTGTGTGTGTGTGTGTGTGTGTGTGTGTGTGTGTGTGTGTGTGTGTGTGTGTGTGTGTGTGTGTGTGTGTGTGTGTGTGTGTGTGTGTGTGTGTGTGTGTGTGTGTGTGTGTGTGTGTGTGTGTGTGTGTGTGTGTGTGGCAATAACTTAACTGTAGCAAACCATTATTCTAGTTACCATAGCAACTCGGGGTTCTTGTTGGCACACACTTCAGAGATTTGGTTTTAGTCTACTGTACATTCTATGTCTTCATGCATAACTGGCAAATACTATAACTGGTATATACATTATTATTCACACTGCAGGGTGTTGGGTGCTGCTTGTTTGTTGTTGGGGCTTGTCCCAAGATGAACAGAAGGTGATTGAATGATTTTTCTATAGGAAAAGAAAGAGAGAAAAGGTTGATATGGAAAAGAAAAAAGTATTTCTGGTAGCACAAAAAGACTAGATTTAAAAAAAATCTATAAACTACACAGACATTTGCATTTATGTAAAATATGCTCAGCCCTTTTCTTCCTGTCCTTGTCCTGGCAGTGCCTTTGTGGTGTCTGACTTGGAGAAGGTATAATCTCTGAATAATTGACCAACTGTGTTGTCAGCGTGTGGAGTTAGGGTTGCTGCCATGCTGAGGCAGAAGGGTATTGGGGTTAGCTTGTCTGGGCTGTCAGCACAGAAGCTACCTGCTGATGGTGCCGTATTTCTTCTGCACTATGCAGCCAAAGAAAAAAAAAGAAAAAGGTTTAAAATATAGTATAGCAGCACGGCTATAGAACGGAAAGGAGGGAATTGCATCTTCTTGTAAAGCATTACAAGTAGCCATGCAGTAGCCATGCAGTAAAAGTGTGTGTGTGTGTGTTTGTTGGTGGTTGATCTATGTGGCATCCTGTGAATAGAGAAATTATTACACATTTTGTGTATGAAGATGTTAAAATGTGTCACTGTGTTAAGTCATCTTCCATGTATGTGTGCATTCATGTACACAGACACACAGGGAGATACTTACATTCATCAAAACAGTGGAAGGGGAGTTCATGTCCTCTTTTCTTTATGAATTAATTCCAGAGCTGAGCCTTTTGCTTCAGATTAGCCAGCCGACTTTAATGTGTGTGCGTACGTGCGTATATTTACAGTATAAACCCCTGCAATATCTCATACACTGCACACATCTAGCAACATTGGTAGGAAACTAAGTGTGTAGAGGTGGACTTAATACAGTAGTTATTATAAAACTGTACTGTATTAAGCACAGTTTTAAAGTACTGGTACCTAATGAGTATTTCTATTTGCTTTTTTCGACTACACCTACCCTCCATTATATGGTTTACTTTATTAGATAAGGTTAGTGGAGAGACAGGAAAGGAGGGAGAGAGAAAGAGAGGATGACATGCAACAAAGGGCTGCAGGTCAGATTCGAACCCCGGCAGCTGCTAGAGACTTAGCCTAAATGAGGTGCATGCTCTACTAGGTGAGCTAGAGGTTGCCCCTGCTCCACTATGTTTTAGACAGAAATATTTTAGATACAAATTTTTTATGTTATTTCGTTGCATTGTTTGAGGGAGTAGCTAGTTGTGTCACAGATAAAGACTATAAGTACAAAACATGTACTAGAAACTTTAAAACATAATGCGTATAGCTTTATATTGCAACACTATAAAAAGTAGTTAAATTAGCAAACATCGAAGCACTGCTGCTGAACACAGAATTGGGTGCTGGCACACAGCAGCATCTGAGCTGTGAAATAGAATCAGCGTGTGTGTTCTACTCGACAGTTGACCCATTAAAAGTCTTGCGTGTGCTTGTGCATGTTCGTGAGTTGTCGTTGAATTCTGTCCACATTTTTTGTATTGTTTAATTCTGACAGCGCTTGCCATGTCCTTAATCTTGGCCAGTTGTAATTGATCCTAGAGTCTAGTGTTACCGGAGTGTTACCTCAAGATGTCACCACGCACGCACGCACGCACGCCGCACGCACGCACGCACGCACGCACGCACAGTGAAGCTAACAAAAGGGTGGTCAGGTTAGACAGACAACCAGGTTTGGCACATGGTTTAATACTGACTGTTGAATGTTGCAGCAACATTTCAAGCAGTCATTTGACCTCTCATGTCTGATCTCATCAGAGTAAGAACACTTACTCATGTCACTGTGAGGGTTGTGGATGTGTGCCTGCATGTCGTGTGTGCATATGTGTGTGTGACCATTATGTAACAGTCCTAGATATGTTACACACTTAAGCTGCTTCACATATATCTGAATCACAGCATTAAACTGGATTAACTGGCTTGGACCTGTCACCTGTAATATTGTTGTTATCAGACAGTGACCAATCATTCTGAAGTAACAGTTATTGCCAGAAGCTTTTTTTTATTTTATTTTATTTATTTTTTATATGATTATTTTTTTGGGTCTTTTTCCCTTTATTCAATAGTGACAGTGGGTAGACAGGAAAGGGGGAGAGAAGGAGAGGGGATGGCACACAGCAAATGGCCGCTGCCAAGGACTCAGCCTACATGGGGCACACGCTCTTACTGGGTGAGCTAGAGGCCACCCCTAGTTATCATATTCTTTCAGAAAAGAGAAAATATTTGATCACTTGTGACATGAGGTACATTATATGCCCGGACATTTGTGTGTATTGAATGAAGATTAAGAATTTATTAAAAACGCTAAATGCAGCAAAGCCTGATAGTTTGGTGTATGAGATTGGAACAGTTTAAACATAAAATCAAAAAACAATTATCACTCATTTTATACTAACGAGTTAAAATAGTTCCAAATATAAAGGATTTTTCGGGTCATATTATTCATCATCAAGTTGACCGAGGTGCTACAGTAGTCCCTTAAAACACAGTGCAGACTGTGCAAAAGTCTTTTCAGTGTTCACATCTCTCTCTCTCTGTTTCTGTGTCTTGCTGGTCATTGGCTCCCCCGTGACCTGGTCCAAGCAGGGCCGTGTCCCAGGACTTTTTGGAACTCAGGGACGGAAACTACTCCATTGTCCTGCTCTATTGTCCCCTGACCACTCTCACTGGTATGCAGAAAGGCAGAGCAGGGCACCGCCTCTCATACATTTAGAAACTTGCATACAAACGCAGGAATTCCTGCAAGGTTCTTTTTACTTTGTTGCCTTAGACTAGGAGGAATTTTGGAGTCAACTCCTCCATATCCCTCAGATTATTTTCTTAACCCCAGATTTTGCCATACACAATGAGTGCACCAGAGTTTTATGTTGTGTGTTGTGTGTGAGTTGTATGTGTGTGTGACTGATTTATTACCACAAAGTGCCTCAGTCTATGTGTGCACACACACAGACACACTTGCACACTGCACCAGTGTTGAATGAAACTGTGACTTCATCACACAACCCGAGGACTCCCCTACAGAAATGATTTCTGTCCTGCAGTCTCTCGCTCACAAACACACACTGTCTCTCCCTCTCTCTGCCCCAGAAAATGCAAACGAACAAGAGGAGGGGAAAAATGCTATTGTAAGATAGAGAGGATGCATCCCACTGTACTATAAATAACCCAGTCAAACTCTGTGTTGCTAAGGCTGGTTCAGCAAACACTCTTTCATCAATCCTCACTCCTTACTCGCTTCTTTCACTGCATCCCCTCTTCGCCCCCCCCATTCCTCCGTCTTTTCATCGCTTCTTCCCTCACTCTCTATTTTTCTCTTTCCTAGTCACAGAGGGAAATGAGTAATAGTTAGAGGGAGGCAGCGCTGTCAATATTCTCGTGCTGTAATAATAAATGTGTGATTTGCTCCATTCACATTTCCTGTCCCCGTGTAGAGCTGTGGAGTTGTGTAACCACGCTGATGAGGAAGAAACAGTGTAGTGGCTATAAAAATCTCCCATCAGCTTCAGTCAGAGAAGCAGCTTTTCCTCCTGAGGTTGATAAAGATGAAGGATAGGCGAAGGAAGTGTTGTCACCAAGGGGGTAAGCCTCTCGTCTCTAAGCGTAGCTCCTATGGCGCCATTTTAATGCTACGATGCACTCACACACCGTTAGCATTCTATTGACCGCCATTTATTTTTACGTCACTTTGACAGCGAATAACTTTACATCTGAAGCCTTTAAAGACTCTATTTGTCCATTATTTATTTCTAAAGAAACACAACAATGTATAAAAGGCTCCATTACCTTGTAGCTCACGTTGTGGCTCCGTAGCAGACGTTTTTGTAAAAATAGGCTAATGATTGTGTCATAACCAAGCGACTTGCCGTCGCATAGTCGACAAATCCCCGTTTGGTCAGGAGAAGCGAGCAGACAGTTTCAGCTTACTCTAGCTGTTTAGGTTTAATTACTAATGTTAACTAGCATTTTAGTTGACAATAATTAGCCTGTGCCCATGTTATCTCCTTACATATACCTACGCTCTCCGTCTCTGCAAGATTTGAGATGATTGAGATTTTTCTTGGCACAGCTACCAGAAGACTTACAACTTTCAGACAGGTTGCCGGGACCTTAACGCCCCTCC
>JABXJD010000005.1:6590000-6760000 GCA_013375575.1 Percina caprodes | reverse complement strand
TAAGAGTGGTATTAACCTTCTCATCTAACTCTCAGCAAGAAAACAAATAACTATATTTGATAAAATATTAAACTGTAAAGAACTACATACAGTACTTCTTCCCAGCTAGAGTGCGCATACTGAAATATCCCTTCACTCTCTTACTGTCTCCCTGTTTCTCTCTGTGTGTTCTAGGCTTCAGACGGATCCTACACAGGCTTCATTAAGGTCCACCTGAGACTCAGTCGACCAGTCACAGTCCCCGCTGTGGAGGCGGCGGCGGACTCAGAGGAATCGTCCAGGCAGACGGCTGGCCGCACTCAATCACCGTCAGAGTGTCAGGAAGGGAAAGACTTAGGGCAGAGCGAAAAGAGAACATCCTTCTACCTACCATGCGACTGTGTGAAGCAGATCCACATTAGCTCTCTGACCACCACCAGAGAGGTCATCCAAGGTTTGCTGAAGAAGTTCATGGTGTTGGACAATCCCCGTAAATTTGCATTATACAGACAGACACACCGCGATGGACAGGGTAAGGAAAAGACACCTGGTTACTTCTGCTAATTTGCAGAAATAGTGCGTAATAGACAGCAATAATGATGTTTTTCTTGGTACCTTTTCCCCACCAGATCTGTTCCAGAAGCTTCCTCTGTGTGAGCGTCCTCTTATTCTGAGGTTGACAGCAGGGCCTGACCCAGAGCAGCTCAGCTTTGTCCTTAAGGAAAATGAGACTGGAGAGGTGGAGGTAAGAAAAACACACACACACACACGCACGCACGCACTTTGTGTGGTGTCACATTTTTCTCACAATTTTTACATGCTTTATTTGATCTGAAACGGGAATAATACAGGCTACTGAGGCAATATTCCTTTGATGATAGACAGTCATAGATGGTTAGTAGCAAAAACTAACTTTCTGCAGTGGTATTTTAATCTGTTTCTCTCATTCTCTGACAGTGGCATGCATTCTCTGTCCCTGAGCTACAAAACTTTCTGGTAATCCTGGAGAAAGAGGAGGCGGAGCGCGTACGGGCAGTAAAGCAAAAATACACTGTGTACCGACAGAAACTACAACAGGCCCTACAACAACATGACCCATGACCACTTCACCTGTTACCTTACGACCTCAACCCAGGGACAGACGGACCCTCTAAACGCTGACCCCTCAAGACCCGTGATCTATTCAGAGACTGGAGCCAGAGCTGAACTCATCTCCACCCTCCGCACATACACCCAAACATACAGAACATTCACACATAGATGCATACCCTTTCTCAGGACGCATACATGCCCCCCCCCCCCACCCACCAACCATCTACACATCTACTCCCAGAGGAGAGAGTCAGGGGTTTAAAGTGACATGAAAGGCTACAGGGGTGTGTCGCCTGATAGCTGGTTGGATAAGCAGTGTTTTTATTGCCAAGGACACACACAGAAAGATCAGAGCAACACAAGATCTGAAACTCCGACTTGAGATCTCATTTGGGACTGATATAAATCATTAGTGTTTTTAAAGAAACCCTCTTCTTCTGCTTCTGCTGCTGCTGCTGCTACTGCAAGTGTTACTTATGCATGAGTCTCTCTCAGCTCATCCCCCTGCACATAGAGTTAGAAGTCACACAGAAAGCATGATTACTTTTTGATGGAAGGACAATCATACACAGTGTTCTTTTTATTTTATTTTTCTTGGAATTGATGTATAGGCTTATCACCAGATGTATTATTTTTATGCTGGAATATAAGACTTGTGGATTTGTGAGAGAGTTGTTTGGGGTCAGGGCTGTTTTGCTTTGGATGCTAAAACAAGACGAAAGGAAAGAATAAGGAAATTATCAGAGAAAGGATCTCGCCATTCTCTTTTTTTTCTCAGGGACCATGCATTGAGCAAAGGAAGAAAAGGAACCGAAATCCACCTTACAACACCCTATTTTTAGCCCAGTTTGTCCAAAATCTCAGCGTTTTTTTTTTATTTGTTGCTATCATTTTATTTTACTAGTTTAATGCCATGTGAAAAGCTGCTGTCAGGAGCTTTGCTGACAGAAACGTCTTCAAACCAACCCAGTTACTAATTCACTCCTTACACACAAACCTAAACTCTTTATTTTCCCTCCCTAAATCCTGATCCAACCTTGCTTGATCTGCTGAGCAAGGCAATCCACATACTTTTACAGATTTAACACTTTATTGTAAAAGTGATTTTACACTGTTAATATATGGGTTGCATTTGAATGTGAGTTTTTTTTTCCCCACCAAAGCTTAGAGAGACAGAAGATTTATCTAAATAAAGGTGGTGTATGTAAAGAATTAAAACAGCTTCTGTTTTTGCACATTTGGATGCAGGTCACTGAATAGCCCACAACTCTGGGGCTAGGCATGCATTTCTGCTTCTCTTTTCTTGTCTTTCTCTTTTTCAACTCCCCATCTTCCACCCCCAAAAATATATAAAATGAATGATAATGGCTATGATGTACCAATGACGTGGTTGCAATGCATATGTATTATGTAGACACTGGAAAAAAAGTTTCAAAGTTAAACTTTGTTGTTATTACAATGAATATTAATATTATTTCATCATTCCTACTGGTAAGAGTGTGTGTGTGTGTGTGTGTGTGTGTGTGAGCGCTCACAATGTGAATTGTGTTTTAAAATTGTAAGAGTGTATGTGTCATCAGCGCTCCCTCATCTGGCCTCACTTATCAACTATTAAAACATTCATTGAGTGCACATGTAATATAAAAAAATTACAACTGCAAATTAGGTTGTTTTGGGAAAGATATGTGGCATGCATGTATCATAAAATTAATGCATTTAACCAAAGCATTTACTGTAAACATTTCCCACACACCCTGAGATAGATGAGGCTCATCGTCCATAAGCACATGCTTCTCAGTAAACCCAAACCTGCTCTTTTTTTTAACGCCATCACCCAAAGCCCAAGCTGTTCCTGCTGGCAGTGCCTTTTGTTGCATGTGCCCCTGTGGATTAATGTAAGGTGTGTTTCAGCACACAGGTGCCTGAGTGTATGTGTGGGTGCTTTTGCATGTGTGAAAAATCTGTGTTTCTTGGGTGGTGTCATTTTTCTTTCTTCCCCCTACCCTTAACACATTTGTCTTTCCAACAAAACCCCTCTGTGTGGGTGGGTGCGTGTGAGTGTGGTGCGTGTTATTTATTTCATGGTCCACCTCCTCCATATGAAATAATGTCAAGGATGTTGAGACTTAATGCTTTTTTTTGCAATTTATTTTGTTGAATTTGGAAAAGTGTGTATAAATATAGCAGTAGAACTGTACAGAATACCACAATGAAATAAAAAGGAAATCCCTTTATTGAAATGTTTTCATATCTTCTTGACATGGTTTCACATTACTCTTCTGCATTTTAAGTTTATCTGTATGTTCAGTCTGTGATAAGGCCCAAAATGGTTCTCTGTAAATGGGTCTACAACCTCTAAAAGCACATTATGTAGACCTTTATCACACCACATACAATATTAGAAAGTTATAAATAATGGGGCACCATCACAGACTGAACAGAAATCCTAAAGACAATCTTCTCCCTTACCTTGATTGAAAGGGCATGTTTCTTTGTTAGAGGATTGGGTTACAAAAAAAGAGCCTACACTAGTTTCACTTCTTCATATTGGTCTGTCCAGCAAACATGTCCTTGAGCTTGACACTGATTCCAACCAACAAATGTACTGAGAATTGTTGAGTCAATAATTTGCTATGATACTGCTATTATGTGCATGTCATTGTCATATTGTAGACAGCAAATTTAGAATTTTAGTGCCTGTGGCTTAGGTTTATTTTTTTACTCTTAAGAGAGACAGTAAATGCACCGTTTATTTGTCCAATGACTTGAGCAGAATGTGTTGTCCAGACATGCACCAAGTAGAAAGTGTTGAGCGTGCGCCAGCTTGTATTGCTTTCAAATCACCAGCAGATGGCAGTACCTCAATTAAACTGCAAGTACCATTTTCACATGTAAGATGTAGGCTGTGTGTGTGTGTGTGTGTGTGTGTGTGTGTGTGTGTGTGTGTGTGTATATTTGCACAGATGCAATTGTAATTTTATATGTTCTGATATGGTTGAAATTATAAAACATTTAGGTTTTGCAGCGACACTTTTACACAATACCTTCCCTGCTCTGTTTTCAAAGGGCATTAAAAATGAGGTGTCGGACCAATAAACCTACAGGTGTTGGTGTCTGTCACAGGCTAACAAATACAGCCAGGACCCACAACCCCCACAAGGACATATAGGTAGCTTTGCACCTGGTCCCACCTCTTGCTGTGGTTGTGAATTCACTGGCTGTGAAAAATAAATGCCTCTTCATTCACACACTTACATCTTGTACACTGTTGAGAGGAAAGTGCAATAAGCAGATCAATTTATAGCTATTGTCACTCTACTTTCTCTATACACCACCAGCTAAGAATAATCTGCACAGCAGGCCTTAAGGGCTTGCTGCTGCCCAGATGGCCACCTAAAACTGTGTCAGTATGCTTATTTATGGCAGCAAATATAGACAGACCCATCTTCTCACCTCTGAGAAAGAGCTAAGATTAGCATCACCCTCTGCCCAGCATGTATCACTGTCTGAATTTAGCCTGCTCCCCTTCTCATGCCTGCCAGGTCTCACTTTGTCTGTCTTCTCTGCCCTACCCCTAATTATATCTAGCCCTGTATAAATCTCCATACCCTCTCCAGTTTCAGTCCACGGTTCAGCTTTCCTGACATGTTATGCAAAGTAAATGACCAACAGCACTGTTTTCGCCTGAGGAAAGGTCTCTTAGCCCTTGGTTAGTTTTATTATCAATGTATTTGTTCATTACTTATCAATAGGCCTATGTTGTTTGGTCTATAAATAGTGAAAAAAAGTAAAAGATGCCAAAGGAAAAGGCGAAGCTGATGTCTGACAATTGCCTGTATTGTCTGACTGACACTTCAAAGGCAACTAAGAAAACCACCAACTACTTACAACAAGTCAGAACCAGTGATTTTTTTTGTTGTTGCATTATCGCTCAAAAAATTATTTATTTTCCTGTTCCACTTATTGATAAATAGCCTACAGTAACTACGTTTCCCCTTGCGTCTCAAACATTTGTAAAATAATTGGAACAACACATTTTGATTTATACATATGTTACTGTAGGCTACCACTTTGTAGAGGACTTATTATTAACAACTAGCAAATAACCATTTTTTAAAGGCTTGCTCAACATACAAATGATCATTTTTGATCCTTTAATGACTTGACATGAATTACTCAATAGCCAGAAAACCTGGTATACTGCTGGCTATTATATCATGGTGCACATTTTAGTGTATTGCTCGAGCACACTCTTATTGGCTCCTATGCAGAGCTCCAGGTGGACGCTGCGGGGCGCCCTTCTGCTCGCTGTCTGGGTGCTCGCTAAGCACCGCCCTGCGCCCTCCCTCTGCTTGCCTGCTGACTCCGGGCTCACTGAAGACGCCCTTAGCAACAACACACACAGCTGCGTCGAATACGACTCTCCTACCGCAGAGAAGACGGATTAAACAGTGCCGCTTTTATTGCACCGAGTATAGGTGAAGATTTTCTGCGAAGGCGATGCTCCGGTTATTTCTGCAGTTAACATGGGGCTACCCCTAGCAAGCTAGCCTATTTTGGCTAGCCATCCCTGAAGACGAGTGAAGCCCCAAGCTGTCCCAAAGGAGGACAATATCGTGGGGGTTCACCGAGTGGTAGCATTGCAGCTTGCTAACTACAAAGTCAGCTAACCGGGAATAAGCACGGGAATGGTGCTCTGGATCGACTCACTGTACCGACAGAGAAAGGCGAGGGGCACACGGGTCAGACCACCAAGCTGTAACATTTGGACTCAAACTATTTTTAACGGAGGGAGCGGCTGTCGGGCGGGCGAGTGTTTGTGTGTCTGTGCGAGCTAGCAGGCTAGCAAGCAAGGGAAACGACCCCCACCGCCTGCTCAGGTTTTTTTTTCCTTCTTTTTTCTCGTTAGTGATCCACGGCAAAGTCATTAACGTTAATGCTGTTAGTTAAGTTTGCTACGGCACTCTAGTTTGAATCCTTGTTTTCCACTTTTTTTTATTCGGAATTTGTTTTCGTCACTTCGGATGCTGGCATCACATATTAATTGCAATCATGATGATAATAAGCAGAAAACCAGAGGGCCCAATAGCAACAGGTAACCACAATAATCAACGTGTTGCAGTCTTTGTCAGTAACTTACATTTGTTTCCCAAATGTTGTCATTTGACATATTGTTTGTATTGAATGCAGATTAAAGTAAAACACACTAGCTGCCAGCGTGGCGTTAGTTTCTTGTTGGCATTTAACGTTACAGAAATACATGTGCCTAAAATGGCTTTGATGGCATTTTTCCCATGGCTCCAAGGGTTTAAATGCCACGTTGTGTCGTTCTGTGGAGAACGGACATATGTAGCTAGCTGTCGTGGGCATTTCACAAGCCGCGGGTTGTAAACATGTTTTCTTTTGCGTTGCAAGTAATTCCATATCGATCACGAGGCTTCTGTCTGTGCATGTTTGGGATGACAAACCAGGAAGCTCAGCGTTGTTTTTACGTCTCCTTCGTAAGCATTTATTGTCTTGTCAACGTTTGATAAGCCTTGATATTTATGTCCGCTACTTTTTTTTTAACGGTACCGCACTGTTTTGTAATTTTTGTCCAGGCTGCCATCGTTATTGTTTTAAAAATATCACATTGCCTTAACTATTGCCACAGTGATGTAGAGATATGTTTGGCTACACCACCTATCTTTTCTGGGATAGGAGAAAACGCTCTGTCTGGATTGTTTCTTTAGACCAATGACAACCTAAGCCCCATTGCGGGGATAGCGAGAGAAAAGGTACATCGCGCCCGATATCAGTCTTTATCCCAGCACTGCACATCCATTGGGCAAGACTATTGTTTTATAAGTATATGGGCACTGACCTTTGGAGCAGTAGCCATTTTTGAATTGGTATACTAGAAAATATTAGGATAAGGAGGATAAAAAGATGTATCTTTACCCCACCACTTTTTTCTTATGTATGTTATCCTTGTTCTCTCTTCTTTGGTGTGCAGAGGGATTTGGTTACATAAAAGTTTTGGGCTCTATTTTATTTTTCAATGTCAGATGCTTAAGTTTACAGAAGTCAGATGCTTAAGTTTACAAAAAAGTGCTGAGCCCCCACTGCATAATTAGGAGTTTGCAGAGGGCTAATGAGGCCTGCGCTTGCCTAATATTGCACAGGTCTGATGCATCTGTATCCAGGCAGCAGGTCTAATCTGTCCTGGAGCTTGTCTGTTGACAAGCTAACGCAAGGGACATGGGCTCTGACGCACCTGCGCTTGGTTACGACACTCTCAAGGGCTAGTCAGAGAGAACACCAAACCTGCCACTGTTTTGGACTTTTGCTAATGAGCTAACACAATAGCTCTCTAAATGTCTCCTGCTAACAGGCTGCTCAGCATTTATTCCAGGCCACCAGAGAATAATACTTCTATTGCAGTGGCAACTTGTGGACTGTTGAGATGAACAGCCGGCTGATGGAGGTTTGTCATTTAAGTAACTGGCTTCCTCCTACAGTCCCAAATGCGCCCCTCATACATCTACTCTGGCTGTGTCATCTTACATTAGGTGTTTGGCTTGATGCCATAGAGGTGAGCGTACACACAGCACCCACATCCTTTCATGTAGGCTCAATTTCTGAGCACACCTGGTGTGCGCACTACTGACTCGATCTGAATGGGCAGACGGGCAGACAGAAAGATGCTGTCGTCACAGAGGCATCTGTTACCCCCATTAGGCCAATAATACCACTTGCAGCGCTAGCGATCTGGGACCCTAAGCCCTATCTAAGCTGGTCAGGTTGGAGCTCTTGGCCTTGGATACAATGTATCGAACACAATACATACAATGGATGTATCTGCTAATGGCCTTTTAACAATAAACGTGGGTTAGGATATTTGGCAGACAATGTGTATCCCCACTGATCTACAGACCAGTGTTGTGCGGCTGTCCTGCTGAGGTTAGCTCTGAGTCAGGATGTGTTGGGCCATACCAAATCATTTGTTTTAGTCTTAAGGTAGTCATTGAATCTGGTAGGTTGATTGATGAAATAATCAATTGGACTTGGCCTGGTTTGAACAAACAAAGGATTGTCTGCCTCTGTGGGGATTAGATTTGCATTCTGTAGACGTTGCCTCTGAACGTCATCCTCAGCCATTATCCCAGCGTGTGTCTGTCTTGCATATCTGAGGATTCCACATTATCACTCTGATTTATTTGTTCCACTCTATTCATTCAGCACGCCATGGTGATGGTCTTTATGACTCGTACATGAGGACAGACCACCTCCTTAAAGACGAAGCGGATACAAACAGTCCGTCTGGGCTGCCCCCTATGCCCAAACACACAGTAAGTACATACACAAACACACACATAATCACAAAGCCCTATTTCCTGTTCTGGAGCACACTCTGTCTCTAGACGTCCTGTTCCTAAGAGAGATTTTCCCCACTCATCCATGTTGCAAACCAATGCATTTACACCCCTCCTGATTTGCCGGTTTATCTCTTGTCTTATCTCTTATCTCCAACCAGTGTAATGAAGTCAAGATCGTATACCCTTCAATGATAATAACATGATAATTTAAGTACTATTGATTGACTGCCTGAGAGGATACAAGTGTTGCATGACCAAGTCAGATCAGCTGAAGTGAAGTAGCCATTTTGTGTCCGCTGCCAAAGTAAATGCAGAGATGCATTTCACTGTTCACAAGGTGCAAATTTACCAAAGCACCGTATTTTGACATACTGTGTTGTCTCCATTTGCTTGATACATGACTGCATGACGTGAGCATGGTGTATTTGACTGAGTTGGCAGTTCAGCGTGCCAAGATGCTTCCATTCACATGATGGGTATTAAAAGAAGTAGAAAAAAGTGTCAAATGAAGTACTGTACTGGTATTGGTGCCGGTATCATAATTATTAAATGATACTCTTCCCTAATGGGGATACTATTTAACGTAAGTAAAAAATGTCCTTGGGGGTACTTGTCAGCTATGTTTGCCTCAGGGTCGAAAATTAGCCCCTGCCACTCACAAATAAACTTTTACTTTCTGGCTGAAACACTAGTGGTACTGGCCAGGTACCACAGAGAATAAGACAGAATTTCGTGCCAACTGCATTGAGTCTGCAAGTATGTGACGACACATTGTCGGAGTAGATTATCCTAGCATTAAAAGAATAAATGAAGAGCACGGTGCAAGTATGGTTAAAAGAAGATTTACCATGAAGTGGCATGCCAAAGATATGGGGGTGGGGTGAGATTGGCCTTTTTATGACAGCAATACAATGAGCTGGAGTGTTTTTAACATGATCGGATCTTATGCAGTTTTATGGCCGGTTGAAACATATTTTGGCCAAAACATTTTTTTCAGTTTACCAGCCATTGACAGACAAAAAAGTTCATTTTGGACCCTGGTTTGCATCTCTGAAAAGCCCCATTGACAGGAAATACACATACGGTCAATGATACTCTCACTAGCACAGAAAAAAAGGCTGATTTGATATATTGTATAGATTTATTGGGCTTGAAAATTTGACCCACAAACAAAATCACCAATCAACATTCTCACCCCCTCCTGCCCCTCTTCTATCTCGTGTACTCCGCCTATCAGTGTTGCGTGCACAGAGGTTAGGCCTCGTTTTCAACTCTAGTCTTGTACTTCATCCTTTGTGTTTTCTGTCACGCGCACAGAGGTAATATCCTCAGTAGAATGTGACAGTGGCTTGCTCCAGTTCAATGTGTTTTACAGTGCTCAGATTGGCCTTGTACTCTATTAGTTATAAATTATTAATTATAAACTGATGTAATCCCTGTTCTTTTTTTTTTTTTTAGCAAAAATGACAAACTAATGGAAATAAATTGTAGTAGCACTTAGCTCTGGGTCAAAATGCAACATTAATAAGAGTTTTGTTATGTCTGTGACCCAACTTGTCACCATGATTTGCTGATGTTATAAGTTGTACAGCTCTGTGAATGTGTGCTTGAGAGAAGGAGAAAAGAATTACTTAGGCGTTTCTCTAACAGCAAAGAGATTAGCCCTTCTCCATCTGTTGCACCATGCAGATTTGCTCACAGAGGACTCTCCACCCTCATATTTCATGGTGGTGAAGGAGATTCACGTTCTCACAGTGGCTTTGATTTCCATCAATCAACTTTTATTTTTATATATATTTTTTTCTAATTGCACCCCTTGTCCTGTCAATCAATAATCCATCAAAGTAGATGATGCTTCACATGTAGAAAGCTTTGATTTTCAAGGCCACCAATTGTGTCTCGGTGAAGGGGCTCAATCAATGAATTTCACTGGGTTTGTAGTACAGCTTTGGGACAACAGCTGCATGGGACCCTAGGTCAGCAGCAGGGCTGTTTTTTAATAAGTTAAGACTATATGGTTACATGTATGGAAACCCATCCTGCATTCCACCTCTATTTTAGGACTCAAACATACAACCCAAACACACTCCGAGCTGAGTGCTCTTTTAGTGGAACATGTCAACGCCTAGGCTTCTTTGAATGTACTTGTCCTTGTTGTGTTGTCTTTATCAGCTGACATGGTTTCAGCCATAGACCTGCTCAGCTGTGTGTACAAGCTGAAGCCAGAAGCTCCGCAGGGCGGCATAGCAATCTAATGGGAGAAAGAAAACATTGGGTCCAAAGTCTCCCGTCCCTCACTGCCATTAAAATAAGAAGGGTTTCATGTGAAAGAGAGCCAGCTAGACAGACCCAGTAAATATGGCTCTCCTGTGTCTGTAAATAGGAAGGCCGCTATGAGTTTGTCAGTGTGTATTATTAGCCACACTGCTTCTACAGTTTAAGAGTGTAATCTAACTTTAATGACTGTCATTTCCCTCGAGCTCCATAATCTTGTGGAGGGTTCTTTCTGCTGGTAAGAGGGAGAAGAGAGGGAGAGACATAGAGCGAGAAGGAATGCATTCCTGGGGTTGCCTTAAACAAAGTTGTTTTACTGGCAAGCAATAACTTTAGCTTTCCTGAAATTCTTCTAACCTTCAAAGGCAAATATGTTTGTATGTCAAAATGAGATTAAAAAAATGTACAGTGATATTTTAGTCTAGATGCAATGAGTTATGGATGGGGGGTGGTCGTGTTACTCTTTTGAATTTCCTGCCAGACTGGATCTAAACCTAGTTGTGCTGGTTCACCTGCTGATTTCTGCTAATGGCTCACTGCTGGAGACTCTGAAGTCGGCTGCTGAAATGAATGGCTGTATCAAACAAAACCTGAGCTAGATCTGCTAACTAGCACATTCTACTCGTCACTCTTCTTTGTTTGCAAAATGAGCCTGAAAGACTCTTTATGTTATTATATATATTTATATTATTATATCTGAAATATTGACATGATTCAGGCAACAAAGATATATTTTGTGCATAGCCATGTTCAGTTGCCTCCGAGGTCTTGCAGGCTACAATTAGCCCTTGTTGTGCACAATGTGTCACTAGATGACACTAGACATTTGATGGACACAAAACAGAAGTCCTTTCTTCACTCTATCAAATACATTCATACAACTTAATAAACTACATGTTTTCCAAACACTGAAGTACAATGTGTACACCCGGTTCATAGACTGAAAAAGTTACAGTAGAGTGTTTACCAAATAGATTTTTCAAAAAGCTTTCTTTTTGTCCACTATCTGACTGCCTGTCTTTCTATTTTCCTTTTAATAGGTTGTCAGTAACAAGGCTTCAATGAGGGATCAGGTAACTGTGCGAGCTGGCCATCTGAAGGTCAAGTACTTGTATGAAGACTCCACCAACAACCGAAAGATAAACGCCATAACCACGGCAACCACTCAGAACAGTGGGACCACAAGTCAGACGCCCAGTAAACCTGCCCCGCTCTCCAGCATCTCCAAGGAGCACAGTGTGGACAGGTGAGAAAGATGCACACATATAAAGAATACATCAAAATAACTTCAAAATATATTTCAAAGTATGTTATGTGGCCAAAAACACATTTCCAAGTTGGAGGAACACCACTGCCTAACATCACCTTTCTGTCATGCTTGTTTGCCACAGCACCGAATCCAGTAAGGGCTCCAGTGAATCCTCTGGCCCTCACGGAGTTGGGAATGGAGGGAACAGTGGGAAGCTGTGTGGCCCTCTCACTCCTGACCAAGCTCTGAGACTGTACCGATCTCAACTGACCAGCCTGGAGCAGACGGAGATCCACTCCTACCCAGACATCTACTTCGTGGGACCCAGTGCCAAGAAGAGGCCTGCCATTGCTGGAGGCAACAATAACTGTGGCTACGATGATGAGCAGGGTGGATACATTCATGTCGCCCACGATCACCTGGCTTACCGCTACGAGTTCCTCAAGGTCAGACAATGTGAACTGTAGGCTTTCACAATCACAGTTGAGTTCCTGTAAAAACAATTTTATGTCTCTCTGATGTATAGCTAACTCTTTATCTACGTCACTCTTGTTCTTTTCAGATCATTGGTAAAGGTAGCTTTGGCCAGGTGGCTAAGGTATACGACCACAAACTGCAGCAGCACCTGGCTTTGAAAATGGTGCGCAATGAGAAGCGTTTTCACCGGCAGGCACAGGAGGAGATCCGCATCCTGGAGCACCTGCGCAAGCAGGATCGTAATGGCACAATGAATGTTGTGCACATGCTTGAAAACTTCACCTTCCGCAACCACATCTGCATGTCCTTTGAGCTGTTGAGCATGAACTTGTATGAGCTTATCAAGCGCAACAAGTTCCAGGGCTTCAGTCTGCCACTGGTCAGGAAGTTTGCCCACTCCATTTTGCAGTGTCTGGAGGCCCTGAGCAGGCACAGAATCATCCACTGTGACCTCAAGCCAGAGAACATCCTGCTCAAACAGCAGGGTCGCAGCGGCATCAAGGTAAGACACCTGGCACATTCATGGGTTGCCGCGGAGACCTATAACAGGCTTACTACATTGATTCTTTCCTCTCTCGTCTCTGTCAGGTGATTGACTTTGGCTCCAGCTGTTTTGAACACCAGCGGGTGTACACCTACATCCAGTCTCGTTTCTATCGAGCTCCAGAGGTGATCCTTGGTTCACGTTACGGCCTTCCTATCGATATGTGGAGCTTTGGCTGCATACTGGCTGAGCTGCTGACTGGCTACCCCCTATTCCCCGGTGAGGACGAGGGTGACCAGCTGGCCTGTGTCATGGAACTGCTGGGCATGCCTCCGCAGAAGGTCCTGGAGCAGGCCAAAAGGGCAAAGAACTTCATCAACTCGAAGGGCCACCCTCGCTACTGCGGAACAAACACCCTTCCCACTGGTGCCACTGTGCTGACAGGTTCTCGCTCCCGCCGCGGCAAGATGAGAGGTCCCCCAGGTAGCAAAGAGTGGAGTGCTGCGCTCAAGGGCTGCGAGGACCCCACCTTTACTGACTTCATAAAGAAGTGTTTGGACTGGGACCCCTCGTCTCGTCTCACCCCTAGCCAGGCCCTCAGACACCCTTGGCTGTATCGGCGCCTACCTAAGCCCCTACCAGGGACTGAGAAGAGCCAAGGGGCCACTGTGAAACGGCTCTCCGAGCATCACAGCACCTCCTTCCCTTCTATTCTGGCAAAAGGGGGGCCTGGCTTAGGCACCACAGCTGCCAACAACAAACTTAGGAGCAACATGATTGGAGATTCAGGGGAGGGCATACCTCTTCGCACGGTCCTACCTAAACTTGTCTCTTAGAGAGAGAGTACTGTATCTCCTCTCTTCCACTTCTTCTTCCTCTGCACTCCTCAGGAGGAGTCAGAGTATAGGAGAAAGTGGAGACTAGGTTTTTAACCTCGTTTGGTTGTTCTTTTATTTGTTTTCCTACGGAGAGGTGTCGACACCCCAGTTCCTGGTTTTTAATATTAGCTAACAGAGTGGGAGGGAGAGACAATAAAAGAAACACTCTTAAAAAAGAAAAAAAAAAGTTTTATACAAAGGATTTCTTTGAGCGGCTGTGGAGTTTCATATACAGCCATTGATGAGGTTGGATTTAGAAAATGCTTAATAAAAATGTCCTTGTGTGACTGGACAGCTTCGTAAATGAGTAAATGTTTTTGACCTCAAGTGAGTGGTGTGATTAAGCAAAACAGACTCAAGCACACCTGCACTGTCACTTGCCTCACTTCACACTCTTTCCTAACACTCAAAGGGTGCCACCCTTTCTTGGGAAGTATTTATATGAGTGAAACTTGAAAAGGGCTACAGAGATTACTCTTACCACATTAGAATTAGCAGCAAGCAAAGATTTGTTCAGCCAACATAATTTTAATAGAAAAAAAAAAATCATGCATCATGTGCTATTGGCATTATGTAGTGAAGAATTATGAAAACAATTTAGCTCGAACTGTCACAAAGGTGTCACCGTCACAATATACTTCAAACTGAGCCTGCCCGCTGGAACACAAAACAAAAAAAAATATATATATATATATATATACACACATGCATACGGAGAGAGATGCGGAAAGTTAAATTTGTAGGATTGTCACCTGCCCATGCCCCATAATTGGCTGCTGTGGTCTTTGGCAGTGGTGCATTAATCCTAATGGAATAATTGTGCAAGGTGAGATAGATCATGGGATAAAATGAAAATCGATATGTTCAACATGAGCCAAGATGGGTTTTTTTAATTTCACAGGTGTAGAAGAGTTGACAGGACGGCCCAGTAACAAAGCTGGGTTTTTATGGTACTGAAGAAAGAAGTGTTTCTCAGGGAGACATAACTTGATACATCCCTTAAGCTTATATTAACTGTGTTCCACTACAGTTCCCTGTCCAACTATGGATGAACATGCATGCAGTTCAGTCCACTGAGAGCGAGAGAATGCATATACGAGTGTGTCTGGGAAGGGGCTCTGCATGCTCCACAATCTGACCTAGATTCTCTCTCCTCCCCCCACCATATCTTTCTCTCTTGTTTTCTCTCACTGTTGTTTCATGTAGGCCAGGGAACCTCTTAAACTCAAACATTTATAGGGAATTATGGTGCTGTCCAAAACACACAGAAACACACATCAGGTGCACGTTGTATGGACCACATAGCTCAAAGAGTTCATTCTCTCGCCCCTCGTTTCCCAAGTGAATCTGTCAGGACTTTTTTTTTTTTATTGAAGTGATTTCTATTTGCTAATCAGTCCAGAATATCAGAGGATGTAAAAAGAGAAAGCAGTATACTGTCGTGTTGTACCTAGTGGTGTGCGTTAGTAGGAGGGTGTTTGGTGTTCCAGCATGAAAATCACAACCTGTTATCAGACTGAGTGACTATGAGAAGAGAAACTGTACAGTAACCAAATGAAGTTATAATAGTTTCTTTTTCTAAAGAAAATAAAAATGATTTACTGAAATGTGCTGCTCTGGGGTGACTTCTGTTTTGAAACTGACTAAATTACATTATTAAAGAAAAAGTGAATTTTATCAGGTGAATCAATCATACCCTTGTTATGTCTAGATCGGCCAAATCCTATTTAGTATGTGCTGTCCATAGAGCGCCAAATTAGATTTGCCCATGAACACTTAGGATTTTTTGTTTTAATCTGATCAGTCTCTCAGTTCTGAGGAAAGCTTTTTCTTTTTTTTCTTCTGGGGAGCTTTGCAGAGATAGTGAGAGGAGGCATTCCTCATTTGTCATTGAACCTCAAGCTCTTGTAACCAGTGGTTACAGTGTTGTTTTTGCTATGTGACACCTGGTCCCTGTGTCATGAAACAAAAGTGCGTCTCTGGACAGCACCTGGTTCAGTTGTTACAGTGAATCACTCTAAAGTCAGTTTAATTTCAGTCTGTGATTAGGTTACAGCTTCAGAAATCACTGATGAGTCAGTGGCCTGTGACACAACTTAAGAGGCAGCAGGTGATACTGACACTAGTCTGTATCCTCAATGTTTCACTTCCGGTAATGCGCCAATGCCGACGGAAATTCCGGATGGATTCCACTCATTTAGGCAGGATATCCGTTGCCTTGGGCTTCCCTTGTGTTGCCGTTTTAAACTCCGGTGAAGTCATGAGGACTATGGTTGCACGTCTAAAACATCCTTTGAACGTACTCATGTTCCACCAAAACAAGTTCTAAGCGGCGCTGCAGCTTTTCCCAGTGCCTAGTACCGCCCAAGACTGTTGTGATTGGTTTAAAGAAATGCCAACGCCAATCCTGAAATACTGTGTGGACCAGCCAGACCCTCTTGTGCAGCACTGTGGAGGAAGGTCCGGCACTACCATGAAAGTCCTGAAGAACACAGAATAAACTTAATGTAACATACATTTAAGTAACACGTGTGAAGATTCCCAGTCATAGCATATCTAGATGTGCTAAGTCAAAGGCTGCATTTACCTTTTACTGACAACAAATAATACTTCAATTTGCATCGGATGGCAGGTGTCACAGCAGGGTAGACACAGCTGCAGGTCATAAAATGAATGACAGTTACAGATTTTTTACAGAGCTAATGAGCTAATATTGACAACATTATTGTTGGTTCATGGCTTCATGTGTGCATCTTCCCTGCTGTGCCATGTGAAGTGGGTGTTTTGGGTGTGTAATGATGTCTTTTCCGGTCAAGAAGTGAGCTAAGATTCCCAGCATTGACATTTTAAGAAATATAAAGAGAGCTTGACATCTATCTGACACTTATTGACTCCCTGTGTGGTTCTTTTCAGCTGGGGTCTAAGGGACCAAGTTAGGTGGAAATTTGCACTGAGTAGAGCCTAAAACAACCTCTACATTAAGGAGGAGCTCCTTGTAGTCAAATCAGTCCAGTGTCTTTGCTGCTTTGATGCTGGCCATTATACCACCGGATCTGTCCTGTGTCCCATCTATGGAACAGATTTACTTTATATCTGTGAGAGCACCACCAGAAATACTCCTGGGAAGTGAAGAGTGGGAGAAGGTTGATGACAACTATCCGGTGATAATGACGGTAGACTGATTATCTCCTCTAACACTAGTGATTCATGGGTGTTAACACTCACAGGCTGGTGCCCCCAGGGAAGAAGAAGTCGCTTTACACGTAACATGAAGAGGGAGAGGAACCAGTTGAGCAGCATCGTGTAAAGACGCGAGTGAGGTGGCGTTTGGTGAGTGGGTGGTTTGGGTATTTGGGGAATTTAACCCAGGTGTTTCATGCCAGTTAATCTTGAAAAGATGAATGATGCTTTGTGGTTAAAAAACAAATGATCGGTAGTTCTCACCAGCCTGGGCGTAGCTCACTCTTTCCATCTACAGCCAGGTGTCATCTTAAATCAAATGATTATGAGATCAGGTTGAAGAAACAAACAAGTAGACAAATCAGATGTATCAATGGTGGCAGAGATTCTCCTGTTTTGGTGATCTTAATGGTCTTAATTCGAGATTTTCCTTTTCAGTTCATATGCATGACTTTCTTTGAAAATCATGCTAATTTACAGCAAGTTGTTTTCTAAATGATTCTGTCTGTCTGTCTTTCTCTCTCCTCTTTCTATTAATGTAAAAGCAGATTAGATCAATCCCATTAGACACCAATCCAGTCACCTCCGACCATATGGTCTAAAGCTCATACGTCCCTACGTCCCCTTGGCACACTGACTTCCATTCCCCACACACATTCGATGCTGCATCCTTCTCTCCTCGCTCCTATATACCAGAACAAGTCTGCAGACCACATTGAGCCCCAGCAGGATTCTGGTGGTGAGTGTGGACGAGGTGTGGCAGAGTGGTGGCAGCTGTCTGATTACCATGAAGGTTGAGAAGTCTTGACCTGCTTGTTCCTTTATGTTTGTTCTCCATTTCCTTTTTCTTGTTGATATTGTTATGTAGATACCTGTGATAGATGTGATCACGTATGTGTTGTTCCTGCAGTCAGCAGTCATAAAGACACTTTGTTTGAATGGAATCGTGTGTCAAATGCTCCATTTTCATTTCCCCCATATACTTGTTGCTATGCAAATAGTTATGGTTTTATCCATCCAGTTTTTTTTGGGAAATATGTCTCTGAAATTTCTGCATCCAACCCAAGCAAGGGTTTTATTTATTAACTGATAAAATATGTCTTTGGTAATTTAGGCGAACCAACCTTTAAATTTAACAGTTTGCCTAAATTACTGGCTGTGAGTGTTGGTATTTATTGGTAATTTTGAATTGAACAGATTGTAATTAACCATAACTTAAAATTCATTGAACCTTTTTCATTTTAAGAGCCTCTAACAGTTTTCTGGGCGATGTAACCAAAAACAAACAAAAAAGCTATAATATACAGTATGAGGGCATAAAACTGCATGATTGATTTATACATTGCTTTGATTATGTTAATGTCTATTTTATTTCTACTATAAAGGCTTTAAAGTGTCAGAAATGTGTAAACTTGAACTTTGTACTTTGTTCTTCCTACAGCTGGCATACTCTACCTGTATTTAGGGATGCGACAGAGTTCCTGGAAAAGGATGATTTGCTGGTATTGCTTATATAATGTTTTGTTTGTTCACATATTTGCCCGTTATAGAGTATTCTTAATGTGGTTTGGTTGATGTCACTGAGCTCTGCCATGATCCACCAGAGGAACTTATGTTGTCTGGACCTAAGCTTCAACCAGAATAGCGACTCACCATTTCACAGTGCTCCAATGCAGGGTCCCCTGTGCTTCACTTCTCCATTTATGCAAGCCTTTTTTGCTTAATATTGGAACGGACAATAAAATACAGACGCACGCACACACGCACACACTCACGCAATAAACACACACAGTGTTGGGTCACAGAGTGCAGACACAATCCAGAGCTATGTGTGTGTCGTCTGGCTTCGGTCCATTGGGACAGCTGAGGTACAAACCGGGCAATGGAAGCAGCAGGAGAATGCCCCCGTTTCACCAACACACACACAGAAAGAGAGACAACACATGTCCCCACATGCACAAAAGCAGACTCCAGCCTACTGTTCCTTACTCATATACACACATTTGACACACTCACAGCTGAGCGCACACTAGTCACACACACAGAAATGCAGAGCTGAGCACATGTCTACGCAAGCTGAACAGATGCAGATCGTTGTGAGAGGTAGGGTTGTGCTCCAGGAACATTTGCCCACCCAACCCACCAATCTACATTCCACACAAACTGCAGGGTAGAAGAGCTGTGCAGTTGTGCATGCTCCCAACTTTTCTTTGCAAAAGGCATTTTGTTGGGACCTTTACTGGTAGGAACCTCATCTGCTTGTCTGTTCCTAAAGCAACCATATTCACAGCCTGCCTATGCAGCCCCCATATTTAGGTTTTCAGTTTCCTTGCCTTGTTTACATGACCCGGCTGGGCCACAGTTGGGCCTGGAATAGAAAATGAATCATCCCCTGTCTATAGAGATGAATCTGACTGTCTGTTTCTCTATATGTGCATGTGTTTATCTGTTCATAAGTTTGCATGTGTTTTCATGGTTGTGTCTTTCTAGTTCTTCTATAGCCTCAACGTAGCTCCTCTGCATAGCAACACTCTGGGAAGAAGCTCCAAGGGCACATCAAAGCTATCATTTTGCAATATCTGTAAAACCCACCTACTCAAAATCTCTGTGGAGGTTGTTTTTCCACACTGCTCTTCTTCCACGGTATAAAAGGAAGACGTAGATCAATAGCCTATATTTATCATAAAATGTATTGTTTTGATTGATTGCATTATAATTACCCATGGCTATAAATGTATTTTTGCACATGCTGTATCAATGTCCTATTATACCGTACAAAAACACCCAGCCATTTGACAACTGTGATACTTTCTGAACCATATAAAGAAACAACCATACATCCAATATTACCACTGGAAGCCATACATGGCTAATTCACCTAGTAGTGCTTAACTACTGTCCTTAACCACGTTTTTTCTCCATTGTGTACATGTTATTCTTTCACTCTCTTCCACGCACACACACACACACACACACACACACACACACACACACACACACACACACACACACACACCAGTCATAAAGTTCTGTGTAGACACAACACTGTTGATGTGGTAGCCATAAGCAGTCATACATACGTACACACACACAAACAAGTCCACTTTCTATCTGCCAAAATTACAGTATGTTCTGCAGGGTGAGGATGTTCACCTTAAACATCACTGTGATGTGACAGTAGCTTTGCCACTGCAATTCTGCAAATGGTTCTAAGAGACCTGGGACAGTCTGGATGCTGTTGTCACAACCTTTCTGTTGCTTGGTAAATGGTATATTTATGGTTAGTTTCAGGTTTCACAGAGAAGACAGGACAACCTGGTAAATGTTTGGAGTTTGGGAGACAGTCATATGCTATTGTGAACCTTGGCCCTTGTTGCTAAGTTACCTTTACTTTATCTCTCCTTCTTCAGGGCTCAGGGCAATAGGTTACTTCACATTAACTGACCTACTTTCGGGGGATTTGTAAACCAAAGGAAGTGCATTTGTAAATCAAAAAAGCAAAGCAAATACAACATGCAAATGTACTTTCCCTCCAGATGTGAGGTTGTTTGTGTGTATGAGCATGACAAGCTCATGTGCTGTGTCTGTGTGAGTAAACAGACTCATCAGTTTCTATCACATGCTTTATCTTGTTGTGTACTTTTAATGAAACTGCACTGTACATAATTCGATTATGTTATTATTAATTTTCGGAAAGAGTACTTGGTATTTCAATTTAATGCCAATTACAGTAAATCTAGTTTGAAGATGACACACTGCATTACTTTGTCATAAGGGACAAAAGCTTCATTGAATGTTCCCTGAAGGCATTAAACAGCATTTTATATGGTATTGTTTGCAGGACAGAACCAGGCACCAGTAGTGTACACAGTGGATATGTGTATTTTTATTTGTGTGTGTGTGTGTGTGTGTGTGGGGGGCTATGGGTCAGTCCCATTGGCCTTATTCTCTCTGATGTCCTTTTTCTCTCATCTGTCCCTCCCTCTCCTTTGTAGCAGCTGCTGGGTGAATTGTTGTCCTAAGAGCTTTTTCCATGGCAGTGTGGAGAGGCAGTTTCCGTCTGCTACTGACAGGAAATGCGTTGACCTGCTGAGGAAAAGCGAGGAGAGGAGAAAAAGAAGGACTTCCTTTGGCAGACAAACCAAATGTTGCATGGTGGATTCTTCTTTTCCTTTATCTGCCCATCTGTCTTTCTGTCTGGCACTCACACCCCCACGTATACATTGAGGGGGACTGAGGAAATGTTTGAGCACAGCCCATCAGCTGGGCTTCAATAATTCAATCTTTCTGCACTGCGTTATGTTTATTCTGTTTCATTATGTTTATCTTTCACTGGTGACTATATTAAGACCTGAAGTACGCTGTTGTTTGTAAAACATTACAGAATTATCCAGAAACAGACAGAAAGACTTTGGAAGTGCTAAAAAAATAACAGCACAAACCCAGACACACAATGGCCTTTTGTTTTGGGTCTGTTTTTACTACAGGCCTCCAGTACGGTGGCCCACAGGGGAAAACGCACTGGAACTAAATGAAACACACGCAAATAGACAAAACACAAGCAAATTAAGAAAACGTCTTCATTAATTTGACAAAACGTGGATAATTTTGCAAACATGCTAGAAATGGGCATGGCGATAGCTCAGTCCATAGGGCCACCTGTGAAACTCAAAGGTGCTGCTAATGGGTATCACCGCTTCCCGATACAATACATTCTGCGGTAGAGAGTGACAAAAAAATCTACCGGGAAATTTTGGGATGAATGTTTGGAAATAAGTGGCTGCTCTCTCCCGATTTCCACTCCGCCTCATGCACGTGTTCAAAATTTAAGTTTCAGGAGCAGGAGTCTTCTTCTTCACCCAGAAAATGAAAAAGGATATTGAAAAAGCAAAAGAAAGGCTTTTTGAAGGCTTCGTGAAGGCTACCGTAGCTGTAATACGTAATTTGAACAGCGTGGTGCGAGACAGTTGATTGCAATTCATGATGTAACCAATGCTACATGGTAGAAATTCCTACACATTGGACCTTTAACACCCATTATTGCCCCACAGATGCCTGGAAACCTGTTTAAACATATCAGAAAGGTGAAGTGTTTCTTATGGTTGCATGGTTCACACAGTCAGAGTGAAGACTTAGACACAAGCACACATAGACAGATACGTACAAAACAAAACAGTGTGAGGCTTACCTAATTGAATAGGGGTAGTCCATCCTCTGAGTGCTTTAATTCCAGAGTTCAAGAGTTCAGGGCTTAATGTTACAAATCCAGTTAATTAGTAAAATGTACTCTGAAAATGTGAGGCAGGCAGTACAGTATTTTGCATACATGCCAATTGTACTGACATTATGGACAGAGGGTATATAATGATATCTATTTATGTTGCTTATGTGAAAAGGCATGAGTTCACGTCTTATAGATAAACAGGTGTGTGGTGCATATCCACGT
Source organism: Percina caprodes (assembly GCA_013375575.1). NCBI lineage: Eukaryota > Metazoa > Chordata > Actinopteri > Perciformes > Percidae > Percina > Percina caprodes. Next base: position 6,737,583 of record JABXJD010000005.1, on the reverse strand, counting down.
GGCCCGTACGTCTGTATGTCAGGAGTAGGACAGCTAATTGGCATGATGCGTGACAGGACACGATATTGGCTGAGGGGAATATATGTTTGAGGAGTGAGTTCCAGGAATGGAAATCTACACCAGTAGGGCATGCTGAACCGTGGGTCATACAACCGTACAAGGGCATAGTAGAGGCAGAGGACCATCATACCAGTCCTGCACATGCACACATATCTATGTGGGTGTGTGCTTGGGAAGAGTGACAGGGTGGTAGTGCCAGCTGGGCAGTTTAAAAATAGTGCAGAGGGGAGCATTGCAACTGCATGGGATTCTAGGAACACATGACCAGCAGTCTGATAGTAATTCACAACGTATTTCTCTCAGCTTTGTGATGATTGACGAAACAAGAGAGGATGCTGATTAAACTGATTTGTCTTAAAGGGCTGTGTCTGAGCTGTCTGTTTTTAATCATGGGAGGCTGGTAGAAACAAAGTGAGTGTGCTGTTAGGGCAAATGTTATACAGGTATGTCAGGCTGTTACAGGTGAACTGTAGGGACAGTACACTGAGGAGTATTGAGTCTGTGGGGAATCGGGGCGAGCAGACATACAGGGACAGTGGGGCAGTGGGCTGAGTGTAGGGGGTGAAATGTGCTGGGGATCAGGCTGGTAGGATTAAAGAGCACTTGACTAACTTCAGAACAGAGGGAAAAGATGAAGAACCGAGGAGGATGCAGAAAAAGCAGACCACCATACTATACACTCTCTTCCCCCCACAATACCTACACTAATGCAGATATTTTATTACGTGCACATTTGCTAATGTGCACACATACAATATACACAAACTATGGTAATAATTTAAATTAGAGGATAATCTCATGCGCAAAGTAGCTCTTTCACCTCATGTAATCTTATTTTGGATTAAGATGGATTATTGGATTACACAGGCCTCGCAATGGGGGGGGAGGGGGGGCGACGACAGACAGACAGAGACAGGAAAAGATGGAAAACTGAAGCTGGGAAAATTTAGGAAGAGTGTATTCAGTTTCAGTATTGTATTATATTATTTTAAAAGCATTTGACAGTGTAATCAAACTTCATGACATCTTTATGAGAAGTCCAAATTGTTTCACTTAATTTGAGGTGAAGTAAAATATCCATGACTTATCCATGAATTATTATTGTGTCATGACAGCCAATGCAAAAACCAACCATTTTTGACAGTTTAATGTAATGTTAATACATAAAGTTAAATATTTTCTTTAACTTTGATAATTAGGCCTGCTATGATACATTTATGGCAAATAATATTGTCTTAAACATGATATGTTTCCAGAGGTGATTATTTCATTTCCATGGTCTGCAGTACACGGATAATTAAACAATAAAAACTTAAAGAAAATTACACATTAAACTAGTAGTAGCACTAACAGGTACGTGTTCCCAGCAGCACAGCCTCACCTCCCTTTTTCCCTGGGAGCACAAATCCCACTATTTATTTAGGGTGGTTAATTCACACCCCACTGCTTCAGTCCGTCCCATCCTAAAGCAGGTTGATCTACTCCATAACATTAATACCTAACAATTTCTTAATCTATGGAACTTAGTTCACTTCTATCCCACCGACTACAACACAGGTCATGGTTATTCATACCTTTTTTATATAATAACCAAAAACAACCAAAATAAACACACCTATACGAAAGAAAACCCTCTACTTGGTTTGGCGTGATGATGTAATTCATGACCACCCTATCCCTATAAAACAGGAACAACTTTGGCCGGCCCCTCCCCAAACAATTGTCCTGCATGGTGAACCTGAACAACAACACAGGGAAACCTTTAAAACATGTTTAAACTTGCAACCTAATAAAGGTGCCTGGAACACCTCCCTAGGGATGTGCCCAGGAGGCATCCTTACTAGATGCATGAACCACCTCAACTGGCCCCTTTCGACGCGAAGAAGCAGTGGCTCTACTCCGAGCTCCTCTCAGATGACTGAGCTTCTCACCCTATCTCTGAGGGAGACGCCAGCCACCTTCCTGAGGAAACCCATGTCGGCCGCTTGTACCCTAGATCTCGTTCTTTCTGTCATGACCCAGCCTTCATGACCATAGGTGAGGGTAGGAATGAAATCTGACTGGTAGAAGAAGAGCTTTGCCTTCTGGCTCAGTTCCCTTTTCGTCATGACGGTGCGATAAATGGAATGTAATACTGCACCCGCCGCTCCAATTCTCCAACCAATCTCACACTGCATGGTCCCCTCACTAGCGAACAAGGTATTTAAACTCCTTCACTTGGGGTAAATACTCACTCCCTACCTGAAGAAAGCAATCCATTGGTTTCCTGCTGAGAACCATGGCCACAGATTTAGAGGTGCTGATCCTCATCCCAGCTGCTTCACACTTGGCTGCAAGCGATCCAGTGAGTGCTGAAGGTCACAGGATGATGATGCCATCAGGACCACATCATCTGCAAAAAGAAGCGATGAGATCCTGAGCCCACCGAACTGCAACCCCCTTCCCACCCCGACTACGCCTCGATATCCTGTCCATCAGGATTGGTGACGAAGCGCAGCCCTGGTGGAGGCCAACCCTCACCTGGAACAAGTCTGACTTCCTGCCAAGACACAGCGCTGGCTTTGGTAAATACAGAGATTGGATGGCCCTGAGGGACCCCTTCACCCCATACTTCCGCAGCGACCCCCACAGTGTCTCCCGGGGGACCCGGTCATACGCCTTCTCCAGATCCACAAAACATATGTAGACTGGTTGGGCACACTCCCAGGCTCCCTCCAGGATCCTTGCGAGAGTGAAGATCTGATCCGTTGTTCTATGACCAGGACGGAATCCGCATTGTTCCTCTTCAATCCGAGGTTTGACTAACGGCCAAACCCTCCTTTCCAGCACCTTGGAGTAGACTTTACCAAAGAGGCTGAGAAGTATACCCCTGTAATTGGCACAAACCCTCTGGTCCCCCTTTTTGAAGAGGGGAACCACCATCCCGGTCTGCCACTCCTTAGGCACTGTCCCAGACTTCCACACAATGTTAAAGAGGCGTGTCAACCAAGACAGCCCCTCCACACCCAGAGCTTTCAGCATTTCTGGACGGATCTCATCAATCCCTAGGGCTTTGCCGCTGTGGAGTTGTTTGACTACCTCAGCAACTTCCACCAGGGAAATTGATGACAATCCCCCATCATCCTCCAGCTCTCCCTCTACCACAGAGGACATGTCAGCTGGATTTAGGACTTCCTCAAAGTGCTCCTTCCACCGCTCTATTACCTCCTCAGTTGAGGCCAACAACGTCCCATACTTACTGTACACAGCTTGGATGATTTCTCGCTTCCCTTGCTTAGCGAAGGAATTTTTGAGAACAGCAACAAACACAGAGTGGTTATCTGAGGTCCTGTATATGTATTAACGCTGATCCAGACTAAAGCTAAGGTAACCGGCTGCTGGCTGTGGTCATAAAAAACAATAAAGTGACATTAAAGGAACACCAAAGATTCTTTTGTATCGTAAAATAATGTTTCCAAAATAGTTTCAGTGGTTCATCAACTTGTAACAGGGTGAACGGCAATTCTGCATTTGCTTTGAGGCACCTCTATCGGCTATAACCACATAATGCAAGTTTGTCAGATCAGGTAGCAGATCTGTAGTTTGAATGAGACAGTGGTAATGGACAATTCCGCTTCCAACCTGTAGGGGGACCAAAGACGAAAAGTGCTTTGGAGTTGCTTTAAGACATGAAATTGATCAGAAATGAAGGATGGGACAGACATAGACAGTAATATCAATGGACAAAAAAACGCCGTAGACTTCCATGGAGACCAGTGATGTCTATTAGAAGCACTTTTCCAGTGATGGCTGAGCGTTACTGCGCAGCCTCAAACTGATCTTAACGATGTAGATGTGACGTGGGCAACCTGTCTGAAAGTTATAAGTCTTCTGGCTGTGCCAAGAGAAATCTCAATCATGCAATCTTGCAGAGACGGAGAATGTGAGTAGGAGCTGTCATTGAGCGTGGGAGCAGGAGCAACTTTTGATAAGTATTCTGATTAATTATTTTGTCATTTTGACTGTATGCCTCCACATCCATGTCTCCATAGGAGCTACCTTTTGTGGATGCTCGCTTACCCCCTTAGGGACAGAGAGGAGAGGAGAACAGACAGCCATGGCCCATGACAGACTGAGAGCCAAGTTCTAGCATTGGCTCGACAGCATGGACTTGACTAGTGGAATAGGGGGAGAGATGTGTTCCCATTGAGACACATGGACAGACACAGTGGAGATGAAATTAGGGCATTCTTTATAGCTGAGTAGGGCAGTTTAGTTGGCAACAGAAGTAGGCCAAACAATTGTCCAAATCATTAAATGGTCTCTTGTTTATTTGGGGTCAAGAGGGGGAGCAGGAATGTCCATGTAACTAAAACATGCTAATAAGTCTTTTTTTTTTTTTTTTTTACTTCATTTTAAAATATTTCTTGGATTTTGCATCTCTTCCACATTCCTCTCTATCTCTTTGATTCTCTTTTAGTAATCCAAAACCTTTCTTCTGTCTCCTCAGCTCCACAGCAGGCCTGGGGTCGGTTTGAAAAGGCCAGCACACACAATCCCTGAGAGCCCTCATGCCTCTGCTTACTTATTAGCTGTTTAGGTTTAATTACTAATGTTAACTAGAATTTTTGTAATTTTTAGCAATAATTTGCCTGTGCCTATGTTATCTCCTGGCATATACACTCACCTATAGGATTATTAGGAACACCATACTAATACTGTGTTTGACCCCCTTTTGCCTTCAGAACTGCCTTAATTCTATGTGGCATTGATTCAACAAGGTGCTGAAAGCATTCTTTAGAAATGTTGGCCCATATTGATAGGATAGCATCTTGCAGTTGATGGAGATTTGTGGGATGCACATCCAGGGCACGAAGCTCCCGTTCCACCACATCCCAAAGATGCTCTATTGGGTTGAGATCTGGTGACTGTGGGGGCCATTTTAGTACAGTGAACTCATTGTCATGTTCAAGAAACCAATTTGAAATGATTCGAGCTTTGTGACATGGTGCATTATCCTGCTGGAAGTAGCCATCAGAGGATGGGTACATGGTGGGATGGACATGGTCAGAAACAATGGTCAGGTAGGCCGTAGCATTTAAACGATGCCCAATTGGCACTAAGGGGCCTAAAGTGTGCCAAGAAAACATCCCCCACACCATTACACCACCACCACCACCAGCCTGCACAGTGGTAACAAGGCATGGTGGATCCATGTTCTCATTCTGTTTACGCCAAATTCTGACTCTACCATCTAAATGTCTCAACAGCAATCAAGACTCATCAGACCAGGCAACATTTTTCCAGTCTTCAACTGTCCAATTTTGGTGAACTCTTGCAAATTGTAGCCTCTTTTTCCTATTTGTAGTGGAGATGAGTGGTACCCGGTGGGATCTTCTGCTGTTGTGCCCATCCGCCTCAAGGTTGAGCGTGTTGTAGCTTCACAAATGCTTTGCTGCATACCTTGGTTGTAACGAGTGGTTATTTCAGTCAAAGTTGCTCTTCTATCAGCTTGAATCAGTCGGCCCATTCTCCTCTGACCTCTAGCATCAACAAGGCATTTTCACCCACAGGACTGCCGTATACTGGATGTTTTTCCCTTTTCACACCATTCTTTGTAAACCCTAGAAATGGTTGTGCGTGAAAATCCCAGTAACTGAGCAGATTGTGAAATACTCAGACTGGCCCGTTTGGCACCAGCAACCATGTCACACTCAAAATTGCTTAAATCACCTTTGTTTCCCATTCTGACATTCAGTTTGGAGTTCAGGAGATTGTCTTGACCAGGACCACACCCCTAAATGCATTGAAACAAATGCCATGTGATTGTTTGATTAGATAATTGCATTAATGAGAAATTGAACAGGTGTTCCTAATAATCCTTTAGGTGAGTGTACCTACGTTCTCCGTCTCTGCTGACTGGGAGTGATTGAGATTTCTCTTGGCACAGCTCCCAGAAGACTTACAACTTTCAGACAGGTTGCCCACGTCACATCTACGTCTTGCTCAGTTGGAGGCTGCGCAGTAACGCTCAGCCATCACCGGAAAAGTGCTTCTACTTTCCTTCACGGGTCTCTGTCCAGAGCAAAGGGATCTGTTGGTCCATTTTTTTTAACAATCTATGGATATTTTACAACCTTGTGAATGTGTGTGAAAATGATAAAGGCAGGAAGAGGAAGAAAAAAAGGGAAGGCAGGATAGAAGAAGATGAAGCTTAGTCAGCCCCTTCCCTTAAGAGCTGAAGTCCATGAGGAACTGTACATTTGTCTCCATCGCAACCAGAACAGGGAAACCACCCCTTCTGTCCTCGGAGAGGTTTAATCGTACTTCACTGAGGTGAACCAGGCCGGGAACAAATCCAGACACAAATAGACCAACAAGTAAACAGGCTGACAGACAGACACACTGACTGATAGACAAAGTTTCTAGTTTCTATCTCTAGTTTCTGAAGTCTCTTAAGGCTCAGTTAAGACAGGCCGTGTGTAAACAAATGGTTTGCAGTGGTTGAAAGATACAAATAAAAAGGGTTAAAATGAGATCATGTGTATATGTAGGTTCTTGGTCTTCTATAGCAATTAGAGAGCTATGGAGAGACAAAGAGAAAGGAGTGAGTGATAGATCGCACAAGGCAATCATCACACGTGTGTGTGTGTGTGTGTGTGTGTGTGTGTGTGTGTGTGTGTGTGTGTCTTCGTGCTTCAGGGGGGTGAGCAAGTTCAACAGGTCCCATGTTGGGAGGCTCACGAGTGTTCAGGTGCTAGAATCCTATATCGGAGCCAGTGCTGACCATGGGTCTATATCAAGAGCCGGCTAGGGTTTCAGTCCCAGGGGGTGATGGAGGATTATTCTGACAAAGACGGGTTCTGGCCAGCCTGAAATAACTGATCCAAACTTGCTCTGACTTTCGCAAACTAATGAAGAACAGAGGGAGGAGAGGTAAAGACGAAGGGAGATGCACCCTCTGCCCCTAAGATTTCCTTCCTGTCAGGAAGTTAAAAGAAGTGTTGTAAAACAGGAAAGTGTGTCAAGGGAGCATTCTGGGAAGCAGTGGACAAAAGGGAAATGTCAGCACGTCAAATTCTACAGCTCCGGGCACAGACCTTGCATTCCTGATCTTTGTACACCAAGGCAAACTTTGGGACATTAATGCATAACCCATCAGTTATGGACAGAAATATTTTATGTACAGGGTAATGTGAGCATTGTGGTCTCTTTGACAATGAAAACAGAAAATAATGGTTGGAGCCATGACGCTTTCCCCAGGGAGGACACTATAATGAACAGACTGTCCTGAGTTTCTGGGGAGCAGCTAAAAGTGAACCTGCAGCTATGCAAAGTAACTGTAACTCTGTAGCTTGTGTTAATTCATCAGCACAAAGCTGTCAAAGCTCAGGCAACAGTTTCTAATTTCAGACCCCTCTCTTACATAGCTTGTGTGTGTGTGTGTGTGTGTGTGTGTGTGTGTGTGTGTGTGTGTGTGTGTGTGTGTGTGTGTGTGTCTAGGTGCATATTATGTGCACGTGTGTGTAGGCTTGTGCATAGGTGTTTTTAAAGGTGTGCTCTGTGTGTATATGAGATCAATGAGGACATGTGATGTGCTTCTCTCACAAGACTGAGAATAATAACTGTGTATCCAAGTGGAGAGTACGCAAGCACAGTATCACTTTACTATAGGTTGGGAAGTTAGGAATCTTATACAATCTCCTTATAGTACATAATTTCATCAAATACATACTTAAATAATGTATTAACCTTAAGTATACAGGTACCCTTAAATCATTAGTTTAAAAATTGGGGATTACTTGTTGGATTACAGGGGTAACAACATGTTCTTTAAAGATATTTCAAATGTACAGATAGTTATCAGATCAAGTTATGTGCAGGTCTGGTGTACATAATGGATAGTATTTGCTTAGAAGAAGCAAGCGCTGCAGTGTTATAGAGCAACTGTATCAAAGACATCTTTATACGGACCAAATTATTTGTCTAACTAGCTGCCAAGCAACATTCAGTATTTTAAAAACAGTTAGTTTGTCTGTTTCAGTTATTGTTATTATTATTTGTTGTCTGCCGCCGGCTCAAATTCCCATGCAAACTTTGAAAGGCCACGCCCCCCACACTGTAAGTCCTATTGACTTGAAATTTGTCACACAGGTGCAGCTTAATTTGCTCTACAAAAAAGCCTCAAGGATCATTAAGGTCCTTAAGAAAGAAAAGAAAATATAATAATAAACAAAATTACAAAATTTTTCTGCCATTTTGAATTTTTTGAAAAACACATTTTTGAGATCTCCTCCTACACCGTAGCTCCGATTGTCACCAAATTTTCAGTGAATCATCAATGGATCGAGCTTATTTAAAGTTGTAAAAGCATGTCCATATCTCAATTACTTTAAAAATTATTGACCAATGAACTTTTAAAGGGGTGTGGCTCTGGACATAAATTAACACAAATCAGCAACTGTAAGGCCAATCATCACAAAACTCTCAGGGTGTGTTCAGATAAGTGACTCAGATTTACCTAGACAATCTTATATACATACACACTAGGGGACACTACAAATGTAAGCTAGGTGGGTGGCATTACACACAATTTACTATAAATTACATAGTCATTGTCCAATCATCACAAATCTCCCTGAATATGCCCTTATAAGTAACTGAACCACTCCCTAAAAGTTTCATTCAAACTGAACGCCAGGGGGCGCTATAAATACAAACAAACTGCAGGTGATTTAGCGCAAATCAGGCTATAAATGACTAAATGTTTGTCCAATCAACTCAAAACTTCCAGGAAATGTCTACATAATGATCTCACACAGATACCGCAAGTCTCATTCAAATTGACCACTAGGGGGCACTTTAAATGCACAATAACTGGCGTGCAATGACAGACCAAGATTTGAGCTAAGGAATCGCAGCTTGCTTTATTAGCAATTGTTTTTGTGTTGGTCATCTGCTTTTCTCAAATTGCCGCTACATATCACACTGAATTGAAAATAAATGTTTTTGACAAATTTCAGTTGTAGGCATTTGAAACAAAGTGCAGTGTTTGTCCAATCTTTACAAAGCTTGCCAGAAATGTTTTATAGACATTGGACCACGTGTGTGAAATTACTTTGAAGTCGCTATTGAGAAAAAGAGGTTTAAACTTAAAAAATGTTGTTGTCTCTCAGACTCTAAAATTCAGCAAGTTGTAGCTGAAGTGCAGTTTTTGATCTAAATGGGAAACATTTGTTGACAGTCCATTCAGCAATCATTACATTTTTTAAGTAAAATGTGATTTAACACACCAAACTGTTTGTTCGTCACGGGAAGTAATCTAATAAAAACAGTTGAAGCGTAAAGTCAGAGTCTCCGCTCGGGGTTAAAGAAGGGTTTGCATTGTGTCAATTTTAGGATCCAGTGTTTTAGAAGTTTGACTACAAGCACTAATAGTCAGAATAGCTTTCCTTTTGCTGCATCAATTTTTACTATTTTTTCATCAAACATGATGATTTGTGGAAGTGCAGTATTCACTAGAGTACTGTTTCAAAATTAAAATTAGGGCAAGGTTAAATTTCAATTATTAATATATATATTATTTGGCAGGAAATTGCTACATCAATGTCCCGAGTCTCATCAACAAATAATAGAACACTTTGTAATAGGCTACTTAATTTTGTGAAGTTGCCGCAATCACTGGTGCCTGTCTCTTTGACAGTGGTGTGGATTTCCAATTACACCATATATTAAAAGCTTTCGAATACTATGGCTCTACAGAGGTGAACATAAATGTTTGATTCACATATTAAAAGTATTTGAGCAATATTTCTTTTCGTTTGATGGTATTTTAAAAACTTTTCAACATTAACTTTAATAAGATCTGGCAGTCAAGAAGAAGTGGGAGTAGGGTGAAGTGTGTTCCCAGGTGGAATGGGAGTTAGTTAGTTAAGTAACATTTTCTTGTTCTCTTAATGGTGTCATATGTAATAATAATGTAGCTGATAGTTCTTTCAGAAAGCCAATGGGATTAAGGACAACCATATACAGATAAACAGAAGTTAGCCGAGGGCATCGCATCATGTGTGGCAAACACTATTCATCTGCTTCATGCAAACACTTTCACTGCAAATAACAAGTTCAGCTCTGCTGTCATTCAAGGCAAGATTTATGGTTCTAATAAAGCCTTTGATTGGTCTGCCATCTAGTGGTTCCACAAAGTGCTGCATTTCAGTTCAGAATCAGAATCAGCTTTATTGGCCAGGTACGGAGACACATACGAGGAATTTTTCTTTGGAGCATAGTTGCTCACAATGTGCTTACACATACAAAACAAACAAACAAATACACACTAATATATACACACTAATATATACATACTCTAAACAGAAACGGAAACAATATAGAGAGATGAGTGCAATGAAGAGTCTAATAAAAAATATTTAAATGTGGAACATAGTGCAAAGGGTACTGGAATAAATAGTATTAAGTTATTATATTATAATATGAACAGTATGAACATTATGAACAGTTCTGAAATAGGAATGAGAATGATGAATAAATAACAAATAACAAGTGAGATATGGGAATGATGAATAATACTAAATAAGTGGAATAAGAGTCGAACCAGTTTTTTTTTTTTTTTCAGATGGACCATAGCCAAGAAGAAAAAAAAAAGTAAACCAGTATATAATGACTGATTACTGCAACACGGGATGATTCTATAGGTTAAAAATGATAGCCTAACACTTTGTATAATATAACTCTGAAAGCCCTCCTACAAAAACTAAATAAGGTACTTAGATGTTCTTGGAGTGAGGGTATTTCTTTACAAATAAATATAGGCCTACAAGAGATTTGTGTGTGTGTGTGTGTGTGTGTGTTTGTGTGTGTGTGTGAGAGAGAGAGAGAGAGAGAGAGAGAGAGAGAGAGAGAGGGGGTTCTGAGGTTGGGGGTAGGAGGGGCACTCTCGGTTTTAGTACCAAAACATTGCCAAGTGGGTTTCTTCAGGACAGCAGAGGGGATAAATGCTAACTTCGGCGACCCGTGTGGGAAATTTAATCAATGAAACTTGAACAAAAACATTAAACAAATAAAATGGTTACTTATGGCTGCATTACGACAATCAGGACATAACAGTTCAATTTGTAACTAGGTTACCTCTGTCTTGTGTTCCCTACGTTTGTGCTTCATTCATGCTTCCTATCTGTTATATATAGTCGCTTCCTCTGTCGTACTTCTCCTTTAAGCGCCGAAAAAACCCGGCCATGACGTCAGCAGTAAAACCTGCTCCGACTGGGTGTCTGTCGGAGAGTGAAGTGTGTTTGGCGTGCTAGGTGTCGGAGTTTTTACCCGTGTTGTCTGTCTTTTGTTGAGTGTTATTGTCGTTTTTTATCTCCACTCACCAGCTTTTGCGTAACTTATTTAGAAATTCAGTACTGTAGCCGATTTATGGGATGTTTTATAAAAGTTCCCGAAGTGCTCTTTGAGGTACCGGTGGACGACGGACACCACCGGAGATGGATAAGCTAACCGATAGCTGAGTTGTTAGCATAGAATCACAGCTCAAGAATAGGTTTAAACTAGCATGCTAACAGCTAACTAATTTAGCTTTGCTAACCTGTAACGTCAGAACTACTGACGGTTATTTCTCGGGCCTGGCTGCTTCGCTGTGAGTAGTTCGTCAGAGGCCCGCTTACCCAGGAAGAAGACTCGGTCTACATTTAAAGGAAAAATACATAAGTGTTGTTGAGAGGTGGCTGTTTTTCTTCTCTCAGCCCAAACCAAGCATGCTGTCCAACGCACAGAACCAGCCACTGTTTCCCAACCCGGCGGGGCAGCAGAACCCGGGCGGTCCCTTCCACGCAAGACCCTCCTTACAGATCAAGAAGAATGCCATTACAGATGACTACAAGGTAACCAGCCAGGTGCTGGGGCTGGGCATCAATGGCAAGGTGCTTGAAATCTTCCAGAAGAAGACTGGAGACAAGTATGCGCTGAAGGTAGGTTGTATGTAAGAAATAAACAGTTAAACAAGAATGTTAAGTCAGTGTACCTGATGCATAGCCACGAGATCTGGATACCCTATTATCAAATAGAGTACTTCTACTGGAAGTTTTGTAGCCAGCTGTGGGTTTAGTACAAACTATCTCAACTCAGGCTACACACCTTTTGAGGGACACACAATATTGATAAAATAAAAAGACCTGGAATTCTCATTCTTATCGATAAGTGGATGGACTGAAAATTAATCATTAACAGTTTAATAGCTAAAAATGCACAACAGTCACTGTTTTGTAGGTTCTTTAATGTGAATATTTTTCAGTTTTCCTAGGCTTCGAATATTTTAAATTGAATACCTTTTGGGTTGTTGGTCGCACTAAACGAGCAAACTGGAAAATGTGATTGGCATTTTCTGACGTTTTACAGACTGACTGAATAGATTAACGGAGTAAATAATTAGGTGCAGATAGTTTCTTTGTGATATTGTGTTGCCCTGTGAGTGTCATGATCGTATGGTTCTATTAAACCCACCTTTTTAGTTATCATCATTGGCCATGGTTACTTTACCAAAAAAATCAACCAGATGTTTGCTGATCATTTTGCACCAATGTATTCATTTATGGCAGAAATGCCACCATCTCAGCTGTGATGTTTTGAATTTTAACGATTCAGATTCTGCTTATCTATTCCTGTTCTTAAAGCTGTAGTGCGCAGCTATTAGTGGACATCTGTTACATTGAAGCCATTGCCAAATTAGTTGATACATACAGCTATCAGTTAAACAAAACTCTTTCTGTATTTTTCATTATAACTATGTTATATGTTTAGAAGTGTTTTCTGGCGACTTTTGCACGGCAGAAGTTCGAGTGAAGATTATTCCCTTTTCTGAAGAGTCCATTTTTTTTTTTAAATCCTCCTTGTCCTCCTTGGCTACAATCAACTGCGTGGAGTGGGGGTGGTGCGTGATCCATAGACAGTAAACTTAATGGAAAAAGCAACGCTGTAGACTTGCAAAGGAGAGCAGTGAAGGATATTAGAAGTACTTTTCCGGTGATGGCTGAGCGTTACTGCGCAGCCTCCACCTGAGCTTGACGACGTAGATGTGACGTGGGCAACCTGTCTGAAAGGTTTAAGTCTTGTGGTAGCTGTACCAAGAGAAATCTCAATTATTCCCAATCTTGCAGAGACAGAGAGCGTAGGTATATGTTAGGAGATAACATAGACTCAGGCTAATTACTGCTAACTAACATGCTAGCTAACATTAGTAATTAAACTAAAACAGGGACTGTAAGTCAAAACTGCCTGCGAGCTTCTCTTGTACTATACGGAAATTTATCTATTATGCGATAGTCACGTGGTTATTACACAATCGTTCTATTATTACAAAAACATCTGCTACGGAGCCATAACGTGAGCTACAAGGTAATGGAGCCTTTTATACATAGTCTTTCTTTAGAAATTAACAATGGACAAATAGTCTTTAAACGCTTCAGATGTACAGTTATTCACTGTCAAAGTGGAGCCAAAATGAATGGGAGTCAATGAAATGTTAACGGCAGGTCATGGCTTGTTAGCAACAAAATGTAAACTTGTAAACGCTTGCTTACCCCCTTGATGCAATCACCTAAGGTTTGCGTCATGTGGATGCAACATTACCTAGAATTCCTCATGCGGTACCCAGAAACTGCCCACTATAGCTGTAACTATTCTTGAGTTTTTTTTTTTTTTTTCTTTTGAGGGCTCGGTGAAACCAGATCACATGCTTAATTCTGCTTAAACCTGTGAATTAATTTCAGTTTAATTTGGTTGCTGTTAATAAATAATATGATGCACTAATTATTATTATTACTATTGATTTATTAATTTTCATTCACTGTATTGTAACCCCCAAAATACACAGGGTCCTATACAATCAGCCAGTTGCTTGAAAAACATCATCAACATTTCATATAATAACAGAGAAATGTTATACGTCTGCTCTTATCTCTGAGATTGAATTTGTTCCACCATGCCCTTGTCTCTCAGCATACTGCACGGAGACAAACACAGACAGGCTTGTTTACTTTATTCATGAAATGGCAGTCAATATAATCAACATATGAGTTAAAACTTCAGTTGGGTACCAAAACCCGGTGCCAATATGGCACTGATTCCTAAACGACCGTTATCCACCGGATCTAGCTAGTAGGAGCCTTACACACAGTTAAAAGTTAAAGTCTGATAGCTAAACACCTGGACACAGAGTAGCCTAGCTGCACCATGGCCGCTGTCGAAGTTGTTAAAGAAACAACATTGACGGGACTTAAGGTGCATTCAATTGCAACTCGTAAGCTCATGGTGCATTCAAAGTTATTGTAAAATACCTTTCTGCCATCTGGTGTTTTTTTATTTAACAGCAATTGACTGGTGAAAGAAGTTGTTCTAAGATAGTGTTACAACATTTTAAATAAATAATTTTAAATTTGATCTTATTTGGCCTTAGCAATAAACAATCCGCTCTTTAATGGCACAGACTGGCAGTACTATACTGATACACAGGCGCCTAGTATCGATATTTTATTATATATGTGTTGGTCAGTTTGTCTGCTTGACAATCCCATTTTGCAGCAATAAAATTGAAGTGAGATGAACAAACAGAGAAATGTATCTTTTTAGATTAAACAAATGTTGACAGTTTCCTTTTGGGGGACATCATTTGAAAATTGGGAAAAATGTTATAGGTTATAAATTGCAGTATATCACAGAATATTGCAATATGTTTAAAATCGCAATAATACCGTATCGTGGCATAAGTATCATGATGATATTGTATCGAGAGGCGTCTGGTAATTCCCACCCGTAAACTATACCCAACTCTAGCTAAAATGCAAAAGAACATTTACTGCGTCTTGGAAAAAACATACCGCTGGGTTGAGAATGATGATGTTTAATGTGTGCTTAGCGAGTTTGTGCGAGGGAGAGACAGTGGTTGCGCTGACAAAAAACAGCTGTTTGCCAGTTGAGTTTTTTTTTTATTTTTTTAATGGGTACCTGATTCTTGGCATTTTGGAATTGGTTCCTATAGAACAAGGTTTTCCAAACCCTAGATATGTTGCCCCTTATCACGTGTCAAGAGGAGTCCAGAGCATGTTGCTGGACAGGCTATGTGATGTTGACACTGTGTGGCAACCTGCTCAATTGTAATTGTTTTGCGTATCATCCACCACTGAGTGTGATAAGATAACACTGATGAGGAAATATTGGTTGTTAGTTTCAGCCCTCTCTACTACTGATTTTAAATTTAGATACTTGAATGTGTCCTGTAAATTAGAAAAAAAATTTAGAGTGGGTTGTAAAGTGACATTAGTGTCAGGAATTACAACTAGAAATCACTGTATTAATATGTATAAAGAACAAATGTTACGAACAGCTATCCACACACGGATGACTGAAACATGACCCAGTGAAGCCACTTATTGCTGTAAGCCAATTCAGTTATTTCTGTATTATAGAAGGGATCGTTGTTTAAAGTTTGTTAAGGCGCTGCTAGGGCTGCACAATTAATTGAATTTTAATCACGAGCACGGTATCCCCCAAATCGTGAAAGAGCAATTTTTAAAAAAATGCGTCATTTCATAGAAAGCTGAGTTTTTTGCAAAGCCAATCTACCGCTCCGTAAACCACTGTCTGATCATGTGCCAGTCAGAGTTGTTCCTGCACCGCACAGCTTAGTTTCTAGATGTAGACGGTCACAGAGTAATGGGAGGAAAATTCAACAGATAGCACTTGGTTACACGGCGGTCTCAAGGTTTACCAGTTTACTAGTAAATGCAACATTTTGTCACAGCAGTGACCAGTGCTAGTTAGTGTCTGTTAGCTCACAGGGCTCTAGGGCGAGTAATATTTTTCCTCTAGGTTGCTTGCATCCGCTGTCTCTCTACAAACGAATCAATGTTGTTCATATGGTTTAATTTTACGTTACATGACCCATTTCTTCTGTAAAGCCGTGCCTGTGTTTGGCTCTCTCCTCTTACTCTCCGCGCGAGAGTAAATATATCCCAGGCTATTTATTTCAGATACTTTTTATTTACATGTTTCAGCTGTATGTATGTAGAAGAATGTAGCACAATATAGATGTGAAAGCAGTTATAAATAGCCTATGTGACTGTAAAATTTGTTTTGGTTAAAATCAACAAATAATCGTGATCACAATATTGATCAAAATAATCTTGATTATCATTTAGGCCATAATCGCGCAGCCCTAGGCACTGCACAAAATCTTCCCCAAGTGAATCACAACCTGGGAACATCCTGTCTGGTGGTTTAAACTGATATCCAGTCTAAATAACCATGTCACCACTTGCTGCCCTCGAGCGTGTCTATTAAACATGAACACACACGCTCAAACGCAAACCTGTTTGATGTCGTGATGTGTTTTATATTGGTATGCCATGTTTAATTGGTATTAAACATAGAAAGGCAACACTACATTAGTCTATATCAAGTAAGCAGTGATCAATCACTCCAAAAAATGTATAGTTATCGCTTGCTGCTTACCTACTGTAAATTATAATGTATTTTATTTATTTATTTATTTTTTTTTAGATCATAGAGGCACTGTGAGTTCAGGAATTCAGGAATTCTTGTAAGAAGAGGAAGTTGCATTCATTTAACTTGTATTTTTGAGGGGTTTTATTCTGCATTCTCAATTTTGTAAATGCCAGAATCACTTTGAGCTCTACTTGACTAGCGAGACTGCTTACCATCATGTTCTGTTGCCAGCCATCGCTACTGCCTCACAGATAAACCCTAACAATTTAAAGAGTAACAAAAAGGTGACTCAATGTGGGAAAATGTCATGATGTATCTTAGCTACATGAGAATATTGGAATAAAAATGTGGAGTAAATATTTCTGTGTTTGAGCTTCTGGATGATGGCGTTAGAGTAGTGATCTCCCTTTCTCATGACAAAACTGGAAATAGTCTCCATATGTCATAACTTTACATGACTCTCTCTCTCTCTCTCTCTCTCGCTCGGCCACTTGTGATGTGATTGTAAAATGCTATTCTTCCTTGAACATACTTTAAGTACTCTTATGTCTTTTCCACCAAGGCAGTTCTGGTGCTGGTTCGGAGCCAGTGCCAGATATTGAACCGATTCTTTGCTTATCCACACAAATAAACCTGGCTCTGGGCCACGAAAACGGGTTCCAACTCAGCACCAACTTAGCGCTGGTCTAGAGATAAGAACCGGTTACGTCAGGTGCTGGGAGCGGGTCCCGATAGGCTTTTTGTCGGGAAAATTGGGACTGCCCCGGTCAATCCGGGACGTCTGTTCACCTTAACTGTTAACCTGTTTTGCTTGACGCTACTGATGTTGCCATCGCAAGCCAGCAAAAAATTATAATAAAAGTTAAATCATGCAAGATAATTACCTTTTCTTCTTGAACGTATCCTCTGTCCATAACGGTAACGGAGAGCTGTCAAGGCACGTCTTTAAATTCCAGTGTGAATTTGTAAAGCCAGGAGCAAAAGTATTGGTATGTAGTCCTCCATTATTGTTGATAGTCATAACGCGTTGCTATGACAACGGAGGTACTTGCAGTGACTTTGTGACGTAGCCCTACTCTGGCTCTCAGGCTGTGGAAAATCGAGCTGGTTCTTAGATAATTGGCGAGTAGAACCAGCACTGAACTGGCAACAGTATCAGCCCAGAACCAGCACCTGGTTATACTTGGTGGAAAAGACATATTAGAGCTCTAAAAACTTGTTAAGCTTCGGAGTGACATTTAATACGCTATAGCTTCATTAATATCTTCTCATGCTGGTATAAGACAGTTGTAACAAAATATAGACTGTAAAAAAAAAAAAGAGAGAAAAAAAAGTTTGATGCCTCCACCTAATGACATAATGTCCTTGTCTGTCCCCTCACTGATGTCAGCTGAGTCAGCCCCAGCTTATCTACTGTATTCATTAGGTTTGCAGTAGATGCCAGGACCAGGAACCTGCCAGCCTGGCCCAAGGTGACTTCACCTTGTAAAACTTACCTGTCTCTTGAAACAAGTTTTGTGCTGACAGTGCGGCTGAATAATTTGTAACTCAGCCACAGTCTCTCTTTCCCACACTTGACTTTATTACATTTGTCAGAGACAAAGCTATGTGCCCTTCTGTGTTGATTGGTCTGTGTCCTGGTAAGGTCTCAAAAGGTGTAAAGCATCTGCAGAGATCGCCTTACAGTAACTACATTTGTATGCACTCAAGAAACCAGGGGCGTCATGTATAAACAACAAGATTGCGTTCACGTTTTGTGTTCTGAGAATATTTGGTTAATACAAATCAGGGATGCTGTTTTGCTCTCATTGTACTCTGAAGTTTACTGGGAGTGATGTAATGTAGCCTTTTATGTGGAGTAGACACTGTGCTGGACTCCGTTTTTAATAAAAAAAAAAAAAAAAAAACTTTTAAATGCTACTTTGCTTTAATAATTAAAGTAACGGGAAAACTAGCTTTCAAAGTAGGCCTGCACAATATTGGAAAAAACTGACATTGCGAAAAAACTTTCCCCTGCGATATATATTGTGATATGAAAAAAGAAAAAGTAACTTTTAAAAGATGACATAAATATCTCTTTTTGGAAATAAGAAATCATTCTCGACTACTACAGTGATTTTGTAGGGGAGTGCATCTACATAGAAGATGAACTATGATAAACTTTAATGCTTTACAAACACCAAAGCTAGTAAGCACTGTGACTAAGCCTACTCTTCTGATGTGATTTTCGAGAGGGAAATTAGGTAGAAATGCACTCGTTGACTAGCATGACACCCTTGTATTCATATAATACTATCAATCCAGGCTAAAGCGAATGACACTGACTGCATGTTGCTTCCTCAAAATTTCAGGTTGTGGTCAACTAGCAGGGCCAGCGTTTGTTTGATGAATTGATCAGACCTACATGTCACATGCACTAGCAACAAACTCTGTGTATCCAAGAACTATTAAATCAGTGTAAATGCCGTTATATCAGACACAGACTTCTGTAGTAGGTTAGTGTTACGTGTCCAGTGTCGCGGCTCAGAGCCGCTTTAGTTGAGACAGACGGACCCCTTGTTTCTTTAGGCTAACTATATACTGGCTGGTAGCAGCTTTCTGCGGGGGGAAATGGCTGGGAGACGTTGTGATTATGTTGCATTAATCAGGTGATTTAGTTTGTATTTACATAAAACACTCACTACTGTAGCTTCACTGACTACCCATCAAAACGATGTGCTTCACTGTCAGGGGCAGCTGCTGCCTTCGGTACTTTTCTACACATGGAGAGCCTCACTTCCCATAACAATAACCCCTATTGGAATAACGTCACATACACACGTTGCCCACATGGTTAACTGTCTTAAAGGGAAGGGTCGGATGGTAATAATCATGTAAAAGGAGAACGGTAAAGGTTAACTTTTCTACAGTATCAAGCAGCAAAAAGAATTGGCGTCAACATTGCAACGTCCTGCGATGTGACTATCACGCATACACACATCGCGATGTCAATGCTAAAACACAATATCATTCAGCCCTATTTCAAAGCAACATATTTTCTTTTAAACCAACCAGCGGGGACACTGGAACTGATGGCCAACAAGAAGTTCTGAAAGTCTGGTTTTGCCTCATCTGAAAAGAAACTCTGTGAAATGTGTGTTATTAAGGTGATTGAATCCTTGATGCAATGACTAAATGTTTTAGCTACATTTTGTGAGTCGTTGAAGTTGCTCTTCCTGAAATTTGGAAAGATGTGGAAGTCATTGTGGTGAAGTAAAAACACCTGTCAAGGGTTGGCTAAGAAAAGAGGAACTGGGAACATTGGCCTGTTCAAATGGAAGCTTGTTCTTGTTTTATAGGGTTTGGATTTCTAAAATTTCCTCTTGGACTACTGTAGAACAGGAAAATCCTGGCTTTGTCTTTGTATTGACACCCACCATCTACACATCACAAATCCTTCTGAATTTAGCATGGACACTATCAGCATGTTGAATTAAAGATTAACACAGAGAGAAAGAGCCAGGCCCATGCTTCAATGGTGAGAAAAAGGAAGGAAAACGAGGGAGGGAGAGAGGAAGGAAGAGGTTCTCTGGTGGCCTTATTACTTCTCCTGTGTAACTGTACCCTAATAAGAGTTGCATATCTAAGATGTCTTTTGTTGCTAATTGGGAGAGTACCTATCCTTTTTTCACCATACCACTGATACTGCGTAATTCATTTATAATCATCTTTCCCTGTTGTGGAAAACTATTTTGCCTCAGTAATGGGGTCTTTTTTACTTGACAGGTCATCTCCGCCATTCTTGTAATTCACTCAAATGTTCACAGTCAGAAAATGTTCTTAAATCAGCATTTTATTACATAATGCCCTTAACTAATTTCATGTGTTGTGCCATCAGATGTAAAAGCTGGTGGGGGGTGGTATTTTTTTCAGCTTGCCAAGGTATAATAATAGACAATATTGGCAATAATTGTGGCAGTTTATATCTAAAAATGCTGTCCTTACGTTTCACTATTAAGGAAAGTGTGTGTGTGTGTGTGTGTGTGTGTGTGTGTGTGTGTGTGTGTGTGTGTGTGTGTGTGTGTGTGTGTGTGTGTGTGTGTGTGTGTGTGTGTGTGTGTGTGTGTGTGTGTGTGTGTGTGTGTGTGTGTGTGTGTGTGTGTGTGTGTGTGTGTGTGTGTGTGTGTGTGTGTGTGTGTGTGTGTGTGTGTGTGTGTGTGTGTGTGTGTGTGTGTGTGTGTGTGTGTAAGAATTATAGAAGAATGTGTATTTGATTTTTAGGGGGAGCGGACTATTTATGTGGTTAGTAGTTACAGACTAAGAGGCTTAGCCAAACAAGCCTGTTTAACTTAAAAAACATGTTTTATTTTCACTTGTCCAGCGCTTAGTACATACTTGACTGGATATAAGTTGGTGATCAGTGAAGGATCTGTATTGTTTGTTGTTGTTTTAGCAAAGCTATGACGGATCACTTAATGGCATAAGATTGTATTTCTCCCATCAGATGTTCGTGAAAATATTTGACATTTGTTACAGATTAACTGAAGTAAAAGCTCCTTTGGTAAACATTTATCTTGGTTTTGTAAGCTCCTTTTGACATATGATTTACAGGATTTACATCGTCAGTGATTGACTGCAGTATCCGCTAACCCCCACGCATTGACCTTGTCTTTCTCTGTTGCCTCCCTTTCTGTTGGGGGAAGTGAATTTGAAAGGATGTGGTATTGTAGTTTAAATAGATGGACCCAGAACTTGTTAACCAATTGTATCTGTGTTACAGAGTAATTTCCGCTGATGCAGCACTCTGTCATACTGAAACCACACTTTATTTATGAATGGTTGTGGATACTTCCTTAATGGGCTCTCAAGAGGCATAACTTTCTTTTCATATTGTTATGAATGCTGGACTCATTCTCACCAACTTTGTGTATATTTTGTTGTTTGTGGAACACTAGACCGACACTGGCCCTCAATAGAATATGCATAGAACCCAGTGTGCGCCTAAGCATAAAGTATGTGGAAGCCTTTACTAGGAACGTGTTCACCAACTGTGTGTGGACCATACATTTATCAGTTAGCTAAGACTGACTACTCAACAGAGATGGGAGTAAGTCATACGTGGGCAAGTCATAAGCAAGTCTCTATACAGATAAAAACAACAACACAGCCTAAAACTGATATTTGGCCAACAAGAACTCAACATAAATATCTGTTCAAGCCTCAAACATGACATTGAATCATGAAATTCATTCAAACAATTCAAGTATAATGGTTTCTAAGTCAAATAATATTCTTCAATCATACCTCACTTTGACAGAAACACATCCTTTTAACTTTTCCTTCTCTTAAAGACAGTGTGTCCGTGTGTCCGTGTGTCCGTGTCCGTGTGTCCGTGTCCGTGTGTCCGTGTGTGTGTCCGTGTGTGTGTCCTACCTACCTCCTCCTCCACTAAGGAGCCGTCTCTACATGCTATGTGTGGTGAGTGAAACCATCTCACTGGAGCCCAGCCTGAGTTAGCAGCCCTATATCCGCCCAAATTGGGGTAAAATAGCTAATCAATCAGATGAGGCTACAGTAGAAATTTTTATATGCCTGATGGCACAACACCCGAGCTGCATTGAGCTACTACGTTAAGGTTTTAGGCCTCACAATGCTTTATACAGTATATTCATTATACTTGAGTCTAATATATGAAGCTAAAAATGTCCTCTCTGGATTGCTGACAGTTTACTTACTGACCGTTGTTACTACTACTGTAATTTGTGGGATAGATGTGTTTCAGAGGAAAGGAGGAAAAGAGAGAGAGCGGCTTACTCTACATTGCCGTCGCCAAAATTCAACATGGTGGTGGTGGTGGTTGTGTCAAATTTTTGTACTGCAGACGTTGCAGACTGCCGTTTGTTTATTCTTTGCCTGGTCAGATGTGTAATCCTTATTGCCAAACTTTTTATTATTTTCAGTGCAGAAGGATCCATGACGTTAAGCTACTAGCCGTAGTCAATCTCATTTACTGCAGGTCTGTGTCACTTGGTAATAATAACGAGTTCTCGGCCGCGCATGCAACAGCACCCAGTCAGATCACCTAATCAGAATTTCTCGTGTATATTGTATTTTAGATATTTCTAAAAATTGTAAAGTTAAATCCTTCTCCATATCAGAAATAAACAGAAAGTCAAGTAATTTGACTCAAGTCTAAGTCAAGTCTCAAGTCATGAATATCAAGTGAAAGTCAAGTCTTTTATGAATGTTTATCAAGCAAATCTCAAATCCTAAAATTTGCGACTTGAGTCGAAGTCATGTGACGTGAGTCCGTTATGTCTGTTAATCAGTTATCAGGAACTCTTTTACTTTATTGCCTTACAGTCTCTTGTAGAGAAGTCATATGACCGTTTATACAGCACAAACCTTTCAATAAAGCTGAAAAATGTTCAGCTTGTGTGGCTGCATCGTCACCTACACTATGGGCTGCCCTGTATGAATTTAGGTCTATTTTTGTACACTTGTCTTTATATTAATGCCATTGCACTTACATAAAATAGTTCCCTTTTGTAGCCACATAAAACAGTGAATTTGTTTAAATGCTTTACATACACTCAATACATGATTAAAACCAGTAGACACACACACATACATACGGATAGCAGTTGGCCTAGCTAGCAGATGTCTTTAATCAGATCATGTCCTACTAATACACAAACATGTTTGGTGCTTCACCGAGCGCACAATGAACAAATCACATATACAAAGAGACACCTTCTCTTATATTGTTGTTGTTAAACCCTTCTGTCAGGTTAAGCTGCTTTTCTGATTGAGCCAAGCTTAACCTGTCACCCCTCAATAATCTTTCCTCCACAGAATTTCACTGACCCATCATTCTTAGTGAAATATTTCTTTCTGGTTTCATCATATCAACCCTGGACCTTTCTTGGCTCTTGAGTGGCAGGTGGAGGATTGGTGCTCCTTCAGCTTACCCCCCCTCCCACCTCCCACGGTCATGCCTCGGGCTCGGTAGCTTTTGTGATTGCCAAAGGAAGTATATTGTGTGCCCATCTGGCCCCCCATCTCCCTCTTTCTCAAAAAGCTTCACTGTTTACCGTCAAAGGGCCAACAGCAGATGTGGGTCTATGCAGTCACACAAACCCCAGCAGAAGTCATGGGGGTGTGTTCTTGGGCACGTATACGATTGCGCATGTCTTAAGACAGTGTTAAGTCTTTGTTTATGGAGGGAAGTCTGCTATATTTAGATGTGGTAATATTAGTTTTGGCCCATGATTCTTGTTTCCAGTGCATGCATATATCTATCTTTTAGTTCCTCTCGGGCGTCAGAGGAGTGACCGTTACACCAGGGTAACAATTCTGAAAAATCTCAATCTTGTGCATAACTGAGCAAATTAAACATTTGTACATTACCTACTATTATTTATTAGTTAGTGATGTCAATTGAGACAGTGTTTCAGTTGATGCAAAGACCAAAAGTCTATTGGCTAGCAACAATTTGATGGCAAATTTGAATCAGACAATTCTTATTGTTTTAATTGTAGCCTTGAATTCACAAGTCAAAGAAACCCAATGTGCAATAAGACATTTGACAAGTCTTACTCATCCTTCCACACACACAGATTTCTAATAGTTTATCTGTCCACTTGCCCCCATATTGACCTAATGTGGTGCTGTTGACTTAGTTGTGATTCCAGATGCAGTCGGGCAATATCTTTGGGCTAGTAATACTTGGCAAATGCTGAGCCTGTGATGGTAAGACAGGGGAGATAACCGAACTTTGAACAGAGAAAATAATAAAAACAGGGCTTCAAAGAGTAATTTCTTTTTTGGATGCATCAGAACACATCTTTCAGACAAAGATGGAATCATTTCCAGTGGAGGACATTAGAAATGAGCCTGATGACCACCAACTCTCTAAAGATGCTAATAATTTCATTGTAACTGCATGTTGCTGTTATGCCTGATCTTTGTATATTGGACTGTTTTTGAAACAAAGCTCATTTAAGGGGCCAGTTTTGCGCCTAATGTATACATATTGCCTAACCGCTTTGAGAAGCCACAAAGCAGCACAATCTTTTTTTCTGACAGTTTTGGCAATCCAAACCATTTTGGGCCCTGCACAGTTCTTCTGTGATATTGTCAAGGTGCACATTAATGATAAACTAGGGAAAACTATGTCATAAAGTGCTTAAGATTTACATAAGTACATTGTTATATTATTACATACTAGATACATTGTTGTGGCACAGATGCTAAGGCCACACCAACAGTTAATTGGAGAGATGTCATCAAGCGGTTTGTGCCATAGCGCAGTATGACCAATTGAGAATTTTTTATATATTATTATGCAGAAAATGCTGTTCATTCCTGCAGTTTAAACTTTTATAAATCCATTTATATCATTCATATCTGTAGCGGAAGAAGATAAATCTCCCCAGTAGTAAACTGATTGCCTATAGACCCTTTGCACGTGACGTCACACTCTACTTAACTCTGTATTAAAGTGACCATATTATGAAAAATGACTAAAGAACTATCTATGCTGTTTTGAGCGAGATACGGGTTTCTGAACATCCTCTGCCTCCAGTCTTCGGGTGAGCTGGTCAAAATCTCCGCGGCTTTCTAAGTAACTAGCCAAGACGAGGTGGCTAACCATAGCACACTAGCGCTTGCATGCTAGTTTGTTCTCAATGGCAAAACACTGCTACAACACACTAGTTCACCATAATCTACAAAAGAACTACTTGCATGTCACTGTTCTGCAGGGATTCCACCAGTGCACCCTCATTTAGCAGAAGTCTCCCAGCTAATCCTGCCTTCTCCTGACCAAAGTTGTAAAAAAGTTATCTAGCGGATGTGATCTTACCTAGCTACTGTACATGTGCGACTTCCAACAAAGATAGTATAGAAGTGAGATGTCTCACTCTGTAGCTAAAACAGAGACCTAAACACACAAGGTGAAAACAGGATGTGCAGCAATGTGCAGTACAACAAAAGAGCACCTACCAGATGCCCTGCCTCGACGATAACGGGATGATAACTCGTTCAATAGAAGAAGCCACAAAGAAGACATTATTATTATTATTATTATTATTATTATTATTATTATTATTATTACTATTACAGTTTATTTAGTTTAATGAAGTTTAGTTTAATATAAAGTTTCATTTATTTTAAACTGATTGAAACTAATGAAACTTTCCGCTCATGTACTAAACTGTTTAGCGTGCGCTTCGGTGATTCTTCCATCCTTCATGGCGTCGTCACATGGTCGCGGTCAAAGGGTCTGTAAACGGATATCACATTTACCACATGATTTTGTAGCTCAATTTCATTGTCAAAATCTTTTGTAAATGATCTATTTTTACTGTTTAAAATATACATATTTTTGACACACATCAATACATTATAGAGGGTAAAAGTATCACAGTGCATCAGTTCTGTCCATTACTTGTTAATGTTTTGTGTCCAAAGGGTCATTTGTCTTTTTGGGTGTTTTTTCACTCTGCTGTGACGCAGAAAATAAGACCCACCCTTATTTGTTCTGTCTCAAAGGGTGGTTGAACTGTGCTGTGTTGACTGTTAAAGATAAAGCAGAGAATAATACACCACTACGCCATACCAACTCTTCTTGGTAACAAAGATAGTCACTTTTT
This sequence comes from Percina caprodes, assembly GCA_013375575.1. NCBI lineage: Eukaryota > Metazoa > Chordata > Actinopteri > Perciformes > Percidae > Percina > Percina caprodes. The sequence goes on along the minus strand of JABXJD010000005.1, from coordinate 6,711,394 downwards.
ATTGGTCAGTCATTCACCTCTACAATAGGGTTGTGAATCACCAGAGGCCACACAATACAATATTATCACCATACTTATACAATATGATTGCAATTTCAAGCATATTGCGATACTGTGCTATATATTACATTGTATTACCTTTTTCCAACTTCAAATTACTTCCACAAAGGAAAATTTTATCAACATCTGTTTTATCTAAAAATATAAATGTGTATATTTTATTATTCTAGTACAAAAAACTTACAGGCGCAATTTATATAAAAGATCGATACTTGGCATCCATGTATCAATACAGTATTGCCACAGAAAATATTGTGATACTATGCTGTATCTGTGTCGTCATTTGGATAATAAGTAACCGCAATGTTGTCACTCATTAGTATAAAAGTCAAAATCTGATGATCTCTTACCTTTGATGTCTTGTCTTTCCTGTCTGTTCACCAGTTTTACCTTTCTTTGATAGTTTCTTTCCTTTTCTTGGTAATTTGACAATACTACTACAATTAATACTACTTTACTCTTGATCCTGCTGGCTTCACTGTGGGTATAAAAAGGTCTGCTGAAATGTCTGACGCCATAAGAAATTTAGATGAAATATAGGCATATACAACCCATGTTACTTAACATGCTATTCAAAAACCTGTTCCTCCTCTTGCCTTGTTTTACTGGCTTTTTAGGTCATGGCATCAGATTATATTTTATTTTAGTGCCTTAAAGCTATTGTGCGTAGATTTTGCCGCCCCCATGAGGAATTTTAAGTAATGACAACAAAACTGTCGGCACGTCCACATGATACAAGCCTTCCATGACCAGGGGACCCCCCCACGACCCCTTCACACAGTTGCTAGTAACCAAGGACGACAGAGTATTTAACAGCCCTAGAAAAGTGTGTGTGTGTGTGTGTGTGTGTGTGTGTGTGTGTGTGTGTGTGTGTGTGTGTGTGTGTGTGTGTGTGTGTGTGTGTGTGTGTGTGTGTGTGTGTGTGTGTGTGTGTGTGTGTGTGTGTGTGTGTGTGTGTGTGTGTGTGTGTGCACTCGTCATTGAACCACCCTTCTCTTAACCGACAGTATTAACAGCAGATGAAGCCACCATGTCTTAAGAAGCTTGGTGTTTACTGTTTACACACTTCACGTCATCTTTGCTTTCTTTTTCCTCTCACTTTTCTCTCACACAGCCACTATGCTAAAGTCCAACACCACTCACCGGCTCTCAGGCACTGATGTCACTCACTTGCCTGCCGTTTTCACTAATGCTTGATTTATGCTTCTGTGTTTAATCAATGTTTAATCTGCACTCCGAATTTCGTCACCCCATGGATGTATTAAGCGTGCCCATCGTAACAATGTCCACAAAAGTCAGTCTGTTTAGGCAGTAGCACGTGTCTCGGATGGTCACGTCAGAAGTGCAGAATGGTTCAGAGCATGCAGACAGAGGTTGTAGAAAGTATATTTTGTATCTTAAGCACTAGTTATTATATTACACTGTTTAGTTTATGTATTACTTTTTATGGTTATTTAACTTTAAATGTTCAAGTTAAAAAATGCACATTTCAAAATTTTAGAAGCTAATTTTCTAGGGCTGCACAATTAATCAAATTTTAATTACGATCACAATTTTGGCTTCCCACCATCAACTTTGCATGATCGAGCGATATTTTAAATGTGTCATTCCGTTTCATTTTGCAAAGCCAATTTACCGCTCTGTGAACCACTGTCTGATCATGTGCCAGTCAGAGTTGTTCCCTGCACCGCACAGCTTAGTTTCTAGATGTAAACAGTCACGGAGGACAGAGTAACATGAGGAAAATTCCACAACAGATAGCACTTGGTCATACTTCGGTCACAAGGTTTACCAATTTACTAGTAAACGCAACATTTTGTCCCGTCTGTTATTTTTTATTTTTTATTTTTATTTAAGATAACAGCAGTGACCAGTGCTAGTTAGTTTCTGTTAGCTCACAGGGCTCTAGGGTGCGAGTAACATTTTTCCTAGGTCGCACCAGTGCACCTAATGTCCTTGTATCCGCTACACAAATGAAGCCGTGCCTGTGTTCAGATCTCCCCCATTCACTCACACACGGCTCCAAACCAACATGAAGAGACACAGCGGCGACATCGCTGGTCCACACTTATGACATTTGTCCAGTTTTAAAGCTTTATATTGTTAAGCATGAGAAGGAAACCTGTATTTCTACCAATGTTTCCGCTGGTAACTCTGCTATTGTGGCAGCCACGGCAAAAAACACAGAAGAAGTTATTGAATGCAACTAATTTCAATTCAAAGAGTAACAGCGTGAACCAGAATATCATAGTTCATAAAAATGCAGCGCAGTAACGATACAGACATTTCATACACACCACGTGTGTAACTCTGCTGACCCGCCATTCGACCCGTGCTGGACCCTTTTATATTGAGTCAGCCGTCACTCTGTGACTAGCATACGTCCATCTCACTCCCCCTCTCTCCCTAGCTCTTTTAATCAGTTATTGTTGAAAACAAGTGAAAGAGCTTTCACAGAGATACACTTAAAAAAAATAAAAATAAAAAAATATATCCTTGGCAGCTATATGTATGGACAACATACAACTTCAACATAAGAGGAATGTAGCACAATATGGATGTCAAAGCTGTTATAAATAGCCTATGTGACAATAAAATTAGTTTTGGTTAAAATCACCAAATAATTGTGATAAGTAATTGTGATCTCAATATTGATCAAATAATGTATGATTATCATTTTGGCCATAATCGTGCAGACCTATCATTTTCTGTGTTTTCCTTGATCAAATAAACTCATGATACCATTAAATCACAATTGTATTTGCAGCATTGTAAATCACAGTATGACTTTTTCTCCAAATTGTGCATGACGGCCCCTACGGTTTTGCACGCATGTGAACTGTGGATTTAAACACATTGTCTGATTTCCTATGTAACCTGTTTTTTTTCTGAGTAATCTGGTTTCTTATGTGCATGTGAACATTCTTTTGTGTGCCAGGCCAGACAGCATACTTTGAATACTCTGGCTCTCGCAGCACTCATTGCCTGCTGAAACAATGCCCAGTGTTGTGTGACTGTGGGTAGAGTTGGAATGTAATACTGGACAATTGATGACTTATTGTCAAAGCTGCAAGGCTGAAGTCTTCCTATTGACTGACAAGGATACATTACGGTTTTACTTGTGTTATTCAGTGTGCCGATGTGCTGCAATCGGCACAATGACTATTATTGCCCATACTTATACTTATTATTCTGCCTGTTTTTTGTTCCACCACTAGTCCCGGAGGCTTGCCAACACGTGCACACAAAATATATCAAAACGTGTATAATGATCGGGAATGGTGTGCTATGATTTTTCAACAAGATTTGTCGCATGGTTTTCGCAAAATCGCTCAAAACGCACCTCTTTGGGGCCATGTTGTATCGCCATACTTTAACATAGAAACATAATTAAAAGTTTAAACTGAAGACAAGACTTTGGTCTTTATTGAGCTGAATGGTCATTCAGATATCAAGCACGGTTTCTCCTAGGGCTGCATGATTATTAAAATGATAATCACGATTATTTTGATCAATATTGTGATCACGATTATTAGTTGATTTGAACCAAAACACATTTTATTGTCACATAGGCTGTTTATAACTGCTTTCACATCTATATTATGTTACAATCTTCTTATGTTGAAGTTGTATAGACATACAGCTACAACACACGTAAATGAAAATTGGCTATCTGAAATATATATATATTTTTTAAATGTATCTTTGAGAAAGCTCCTTCACTTGTTTTCAACAATAACTGATTAAAAGAGCTAGGGAGAGAGGGAGTGCGATGGACGTACTCACAGAGAGACGGCTGATCATTATGAATGGGTCCCGCACGGGTCGAATGGCAGATACACACATTGTGTTTACGAAATATCTGTATCGTCACTGCGCTGCATTTTTATGAACTATGATATTCTGGCCATGGGTCACATTTCTTGCAAGTCCAGCAGGCTCCATCTCACACGCTATTACCCTACCAACTGAAGTCAGTTGCATTCTTTAACTTCTTCTGTGTTTTTCGCCGTGGCGGCCGCGATAGCAGTTACCCTCGGAAACACTGGTACAAATACCTCATGCACCTCTCATGCTTAACAATATACAGCTGTGTTAATAACAATTAAAACTGTAGACAAATGTCAGAAGTGTGGCGCTGTGTGGCGGGGCTCCACAGAGAGTAAGAGGAGAGATCCAACACAGGCATGGCTTTACAGAAGAAATGGGTCATGTAACGCAAAATTAAACCATATCCATAGAAACAACATTGCAGCGGATGCGACGACATTAGCACCGGTGCGTCCTAGAAGAGCTAACGGCTAACAGACGCTAACTAGCACTGGTTACTGCTGTCGTCTGAAAAACAACACAGATGGGGAAAATTTTTTTGTTTACTGGTAAACTGGTAAACCTTGAGATCGCCGTATAACCGACTGCTATCTGTTGAATTTTCCTCACGTTACTCTGTCCTCTGTGACTGTCTCCATCTACAAACTAAGCTGCGCGGTGTAGGGAACAACTCTGACTGGCACATGAGCAGACAGTGGTTTACGGAGCGGTAGATGCTCTATGCAAAAAACCCCGGAGCGTTCTATGAAATGACGCTTAAAAAGAATAATCGCTCGATCATGCAAATTTGATTGTGGGAAGTCAAAATCGTGATCGTGACTAAAATTTGATTAATTGTGTTTCTCCCAAATCACAGTTTACTGCAGTACTATTATCTGAAAGTTTTTCAAACAAATTGCTCTCTCTCTCCTCCAGTTTTCACTCTTCATACATCATGGTTGCTCAAAATGTAGGAAATCCTGTGCCGGTCGCAGACATGTAACTATGGAGTCCATCAGACTTAAACTTTTGTCTCTGTTCGCACCAGCTGCAGGTTGTGAGACACACACACACACACACACACACACACACACACACACACACACACACACACACACACACACTTGACAGAAACCAAATAAAACTAAGAGCAGCTGTTTTTGGTCTTCTCTACACTTTACCAACCATCACAACTCTATTGTTGGTGGAAATAAACACATACTTAACCGATTTACATGTGAAAATATGTTGCTCTATACACGCTAAAAGTACTGTTTTTTAAATGGAGTCTGGTTGGTTTAGTGCTAGCTACGTCATAGCTCTCTCAGCTGTTTCTGTTTTCTTAAATAGGTTTTAAAAAGGTCTATCTCTGAAGGGTTAATACACATGACACTTATTATTTATGGTTTTATTGTAATTCGGATGTGCACCAAGTTGTAGGCATACAGTTTCTTTGTTTAACTGCAATGAATTGCTAACATTTGCTAAAGTCCTAGGACCTATGACTGTTGAAGATAATTGTTGCCAAATTGTATTTATATATGTGATTATTGGTTGGACTGTAGAGCTATGCTTGCTAGAGGCACCTGTCACTTGTTGCCATATCAACTCCAAACTTCATGGGCTGTAGTGAGTCAAGCCAGATATATTGAACATGTTTGTGTTTCTGGCCCAAAATCTGCTCGACAAATCCGCTGATTTTATGTTCATGTAAAAATTAAATTATTTAATAATTAAAATTGTTTTATGATAATAAAGAGGCTTGGTTTACTTTATAAGTCATGGTCACATAACAGCGATATAACCAAAATATTGGATGGAATTCATTCAAAACTTGAATTTGTTTGAAAAATAAATAAATATTTTTGAATTTGACTGAAAGAGACAAATCGTTAATTGCAATTTTGTTCTGATACAATTGTACAGCAAAATTTGGAGTTGTTGCTGCTCTACTTATACCTTGTTTCTAAATTCAAATGAATTCTCATTACAGTCTGTTTTTAAGGTGTAGCAGTGTAATCAATATGGTCTCCTGTTTGAAAAGATGATTATCTTATATTTACTGTTAGAGTCCATGCCTATATTTAACTGTTTTATTACTGTAAAGGAGACGGCTTGTTTCCTGTAGTGATCACTGTGGCATTTGCTGTTAATTACAACTGGCAAGGTCATAATACATGTTCTTCTATTTACTAAACGGGGGTATGACATTTTAAAAAGTCACACTTACTGACTGTTTTTTTACTTAAATGAGCATTATTGGGTACCCTGGTTTTGTTATGTACATTTTCAAAGAGATGTCAAGAAGTCAAGGCTTATTGTAATGATTTGTTATTTACTAATCCTGTTGAGACACATTTATTATTTACCCCTCACACAGTAAAAAAACAAACTTGAATAAAAACAATTTCAATAAAACTAAGTACTTTTAAAACAGTGATTATTCTGTAACATAAGTCACAGCGATAAGAAAAGATATATCTAAATAAAATATAAGAGACTAGTAAGTCCATGAAAATAAAATAAAAAAATCATACCTATTCTATATGCCAGTTCTGGGTTTCTCAAACATATGTGAGCAGTGCAATAGTGAATTTAATTACATCTGGCCATAAGGCCAGGGTTCCTGAGTGTCCTTGAGCTGCATGCTGAATTGCGTGTTTCAGAAATATTTCTCTGCAACTGGCCTCTAGTTTGACTTCCTGGTGTACAGTGTTGAGTAAGAGTAACATTTTACTTTTAGTGATTAATAATTAAGCAGCAAAGGATTAGATACATACCATTTAAATTGCATTTGCTTTTGTTGAATGGTGTATTGACCTAATGACACACAAAGAGGGTGCTACATTCACATAAGACCAAATTGTAAAAACTCTACAAACATATTTTCAACATTCTGCCAGCTGATGGCGGCACTGCACTTATGTTAAGTGTATTATTAATCTAACCATGAGACAGATGGTTACCTGGGGTCCAGTTCTTTCACATTGCCCAGAAATCATTATGCAAAGGAAATGGGCATTTAATCAGTAGTGGTAACTTGTAGTATATTTTATAATTGAACTATTGTGTTTATATTTGATATCAATCACCCTCACCCTCCTTGTCTCTGTCTTTCTGTCCAGATGCTGCAGGATTGTGCAAAGGCCCGTAGGGAGGTGGAGCTTCACTGGAGGGCGTCACCTTGTGCCAACATTGTGTGCATCATTGATGTCTATGAAAACCTCTATCAGGGCAGGAAGTGCCTGCTTATCGTCATGGAGTGGTGAGTTAAGCACATTTTTTTATCAGATGTGTTTGAGTTGGTCAGAGCCACTGACTACTTTTCTATAAATTTATCATCTGTTTTAGTGATTAGTCAATTGATCCTAACAATGAATTTTCTTCCAAACAATCAAAGATCAGCGGTTCAAAAAACTGATGTTGATGCATTTTGAGCCAATAAAAACTGTGTAAAACTGGTAAAACAAAGTATATCACACTGTTACGGCGTTGGTTTACAAGTGAGATACCATTGCCGTAACGGCAGCTTTGTTCCGGATTAGTCTTTATGATTTGAATGGACCATTGTATTATATATTCCAACAAAGTGCAATGATTTGCCAGAACCACAGAGCATTATTTTGATCTAAATATTTCATTCAGTACAGATTTAGCTTGCTTTGCAAAAATGTACATTCAACTAAATGTTCTGGGTATTAGTGGAATTTCCATGTATAATTGCTGTTGGCTGGATCCAGACTTGGGAAGGCAGGTTTGAGAGAGTATCACTTCCCCTGAGCAAAAGTGAAGTGAAGAGAAGAGCATTGTGTCTTTTCAACTGTTATAAGCACAGTTCAGCCAGGTAAATTATTGTAAACCTGTAGTGTATGACCTTAGTTGAAAATGACCCATTTCTTCTAAATGAGCCTAGAATATTTTCCTTGACTTTGTATTTCCGTCTAGCAGCACTTCAAACCACCAAAACCCATCAACTTGTAACACGTGCACTCATTAGGTCTGTGGTTGCTCTACGGTGCGGAGGTCATGGACCTGTATGCCTACACACTCACATGCAAAAATGCTGCAGCTGATGAGTAATTTCCTTGAAGAAATGCTAATAAAGAAAAGTAGTTCTTTTGATGAAACTAAAACATTTCCTTGTCTTCTGACAATGCAGAAATCTAGTCGGTATGATGACATATTTTGCTGTTTAAGTAGTCTCTCATGTTGTGTAAAAGGTCACTGTGTCAACTCACTTTGATAATTTAGGAAATTCAGTTATTCATTAAGATATTTATGAGCATTTTATTTCATTGTCAATTACGTACACACCATCCAAGACTCAAATACTCAACAGCACACCAAAATTGCAGCAGGAAATAGTCCCCAACATATACATTATTTACTCTAGTGTGAACTGTTCTCTAAAAACTACATTGCCCAGCTGTTTTAGGAAATTATTAAGGGTTTTTTATTTTATTTTTTTATAAATGACAGTATATTTTAAAGATGCATGTCTTCAGTAGGCTTGGGGCTGAGAGCCACTGCACTGGAATTCAAAGTATTGAGAAATGTGATGCATAGTTGTTTTTAGGAATGCAATCATTTTATTTATTTATTTATATATAGATATAGATAGATATATAGATATATATAGATATAGATATATATCTATCTCTCAGATCAGAATCCGTACAAATACAAGTAAAGGAAAAAAAAATGCCTTAATTGCCTCATAGTGATTGCTAAAATCAAAGCAACATTTTTTGTTGATTTGAAACAAGATTAGGCAATTACTTTGTGTCTATTGTAATATATTGTAGGCCCTCCACAACACAGTGTGCAAAATAAATAGCCTACCTTTTAATCAGTAATGACAAACAAAACTTTTAAAATTCACTTCATTGCTTACACAAGACACAGGAATAGTTTAACCAACGTGTTACCTTCGCCGTGAGTTATCGCTATACTTTAAAAAAATATGTATCACTCCCAATGTGTAGCGTATAGGTGGCTGTGCTGAAGAAGTAGTAGTCAAATGATCGTAGATGCGAGGAAAAATGTGGAAACTATCATTGTGTATTTCCTCAACTAAGCCCAGGTAACCAGTTGTTTTAGATCAGCCAAAACAAAATGTTACCTGGTTGCTGACATAGTTGATAGATACGTGACTGGAAGTGTTATTTTATACAGCTTTGGTTGTGTAATGCGTAGAGCAGCGGACTTGGGTGTTATTTATGTGTTTTGCCACAAGATCAAAACTAGCTCGATCCGAACTTGAATGATTATATTGTTTTTACATCTTTTATTTTTTTGTAGGTGGCTGTGATCTGGTGCTCACTTAAACATTTTTGCAGCAATGGATTTGGGAAACGATTTGAAAATCGCCAGTTCTCAGAACGTTCCCCTAACGTTATCCTAACGTTGCAACCTTTAGAGAGCGTTACCCAAACGTTCTTTTTTACATTCCCCTAACCTTTAGAATTTTTTAACAACCATGAGACCAATTGTATTATTACTTTAAACTTAGCAGGAATTAATGAAGAGGCAAACTTGATGGGATTTAAAACTTTAATATACAATATAAAAGAATTACAATAATATTGTCAAAATTACAATAATTATTGTCAATATAGACATATTATAGTGCAAATTTAGTGTGCAAAATGCATATTGGAATGATAAAGTACCATATTTTAACATATGTAACACTGGACTATAGTTGCATTCATACGGTAGGTGTCCGTGATGTTAACGGTAACACATTAACAATTATTCAACTGCGCAATAGCACACAGAACTACCACCAGGGCGTGGATTAGTAAATACGGTTGAGAAGCCTCTCAGTCCCGGAAGCATGCTGTTCATGGACCCATGTGGACCCGTCCTCCAGCTCTGGCCTTGCCTTTAGCCCACGATTACCTTCCGTTTTCTTCATTTCAGTAAGAGTAACCTTTTTGCCAGTCCCTCACAAGTTCCTGACTCACTCTAAACTTTCTTTCTGCTGCTCGATTACTGTTTTCGGCTGCATATTTTACTACCTGCAGTTTGTAATTTGCAGACAAGGATTTTCTTTTTGGGGCATTTTGTTTATGTTCAGTCTTTCTCAGTTGTCCATTCTAGAGCGCCCTCTCGTGGCTATAGACGGTAATGTTTTCATTATAAATTAACGTTTAAAAACATGTGAAATTATATATATTTTCATATATAAGTCTCACCGGACTCTAAGTCACAGGACCAGCCAAACTACGAAAAACAGTATGTAATGTGTAGGTGAATGGCCAAAGTGGGGATGTCCCCACTTATCAGCAGTTCAGGAGAGTAATGGCAGTGAGAATGAAGCGATTCTTGTGTCTCGTGGTTTCTGTGTGCAGGGATCTGAAGGGATTTTCTCATCACAAATATTGATAGTTTAATTATTATCAATAATATTATTATTATGAACATAGAAGAATTTCAATTTACCGTCTGTGTGAGGCAAACTTCAGCGCGGGAAAGTTTTTTTTTTTGGGAGGCCGCTAGAGTAGAAGTCAAAATGAAGCCAAGTTACTAATTGATTACTTGTGAAATTAAAACCTTATCAGCCAAGCTATGCGTAATACTGATGTGAACAATACCCTGCAGATTTTCAGGTCCTGGAAGGCCTTCTTTGCCTATTTTGGCTATACTTTTTTAGAAAATCATTGGTTGCACTCGCCGTAGCATGCGACAGATAGCAGTACAGTACATCTGGTTGAACCTCCAAGGCTTGTCAGGAAAAGTTGCTGTAAAAGATAGAAATGAATTATAAAAGTAGAAAAAAGTGGAGAACTTTGTATGATCTCATTTTGTAAGAGAAGTCAGTTCAGTTTTATAATATAATTGCAGTTATGCAATTATATTGTGTTAATCTTAGGGCAGGACTACGGCCACTTAATTACCATGTAGGTCCTCCTCTCCTGTTGGTCGAGACTCCTGTGGAACACTTGCAGCTCTGTGACTGTTGAACAGGGCGACCGCTACATGTCATGCAACATGCAGGTGGTGGAGGCAATGACGTCTGCTGACCTGAAAGGAAGACACACTCGCATCAGAACAGTCACATGATATGCACCAGGTTGAATGTAGTTCAATGGCAGGAAATATTTCCTAAATGAATGCATAAATGTTAACTTACGGACAAGTATTCCAGACACACGCCCTGTAATGGAATGCTTTCTTGTTTGTGGAACGGATTCATCTGAAATAAAAGACCATACAATTTGTACTGATTGCAAAAAGAATATTTGAATGTATACAGTCAATGTAAAGATTGTATTTGACAGGATTTCTGCATTGTAGACTAGAGACTTTCTAATGGGGAGACACAACATCCACAGAAATGCATGGCTAGTTTGTAAAGCCAGTATTGCAGCTGTGTAGCCTACACATATTGCATCCCTTCCTGTATGCTTTCCCCTTTACTTAGCTTGCCAATAACTGCCTAAAGTGCGTTGCAAGATGGCCGCCAATCAACCTGCCTAAAAGGAATTTGATTGTACTGGCTTTATATATGTACTGTTACAACAGAGTCACTTCAATATACTTGTTAGATAATGTTTCATTACAGAGTTCTCTGTTGATTTTGTGTTTCTTTGCTGTCTGCTTGTTGTGGAAAATTAATGTAAACAAAGTTGCGTGCCAGAAATACAATGTGCCATGATGTAGATCCCCTTCAAGGCCAGGCTAATGTTAGAATTCCCTCTAGTGAACAGAACTTTTAACAACAACCACATGCTTATAGTGACATTGACGATGCAGACCATCAGCCTAGAGAGAAGGGTAGTACATGTTAATAACAGCCTGCATTTGAACATTGAATATTTAAATATTTGAATACAAAAAAACCAAATTAAATTTAAAATGGTATTATAGAGGAAGATTAACAGCTCTACTACCCAGGCGCCCCTCCTCGATTAAACCAAACATTAAATAATAATGCGTCTGACACAGGCAGTCACCTGTTGTGTGCTACAAGTGTGAAAGGGCAATATGAGAAAATGGCTATACTGTATATGCCCAGTTATTAAACTTTAGTTAACATTATATATGAAAAGTAGTTCTGCAATGACTATAACAATTGATGATTCCACAAGCTAAAAGGTGCAAACTATTTGCTGAAAGTGATTTATCGTGCATTTTGAGAAAGAATATAGACTGAAACTGTCAGGGTGCTACAGTGTTTCTGCTGGGATGGTGTAAGATGTGCGCTCTTAGTACTTGGCACATAAGTATCTGTTGTGCTGAGAATTCACACTTCACCTCTAGACATTTTCAGGAACACTGGGTGGGGTCAAGAGACCTCAAATTAATCTCTGTTTGGCCTCAGTGTAAAAAAAATTGCAATTATTTAAATATAAAAAATATGATAAATGGAGCTGCTGTCCGTTTGTCAGTATGCAAAATGTGAATGATTGATTTTGAGAAGTTAAGTGTGCTGTGGTTTAGAAGGGCTGTCCCACTGCTCTCCTTTTAACACATGCATGCCTGAAGAATCGGTCTGTGCAATAATGCACATGTAGTCATGCACACACAAAATTGGCATTGATGATTTCATCTGAAACTCGCACAGTCATACTGAGCTAAAAGATTAAATGAAACTTAAGTGCATTGAGTTGGATTTTCTCATACTCATTCTCATACATCCACATTAACAACCATTTGCTTCGTAACATTTTCTGTAATTTCTGTCTTAAAACTGACCACACCTTTACACATGTGGTTGATCTTTTAGTGGATCGGAGAATAAGGAGTGACAATCCTAGTGTTATAGTAATGAGCTAGGCTGTTTTCAGTAGTATTCTATAAAGTTTAAGGTTTTTTTGATACAGTAGGGTTTCTCAAACAGCATTTTGACATTGACAATGCATCATCTTGAGTAGAAAACTCAAGAATTAAGTAATGACATTTTATATCCAAAAGGTCAGCTTCATTATAACTACATCATAATGTTGTGCAAAACTAATTGTCTGGTCATTATACAACACCATACCTCAGGAGCAGAAGGAGAGATTGTGATAATATATTTTACATTTAGTTGCATACTGAATTGGTGAAACTGTGGTGATTGTATAGATGTGTGTAAAACGTAAAAAAAATACCTTTTATTAAATCGCTTCAAAGTCTTCACTACTTTTTTATTTATTTATTTTTTTGCAGCATGGATGGTGGGGAGCTTTTTAGTCGAATCCAGGACAGAGGGGACCAGGCCTTTACAGAGAGAGGTAATAAGCTTGTGTTGACTTAATAACGATCACAACAATTCTTAGAATACTGCTGTATTTTATTTCATGGCACACTGTTTCATATAAAGTACTGCATCCACAGAGACATAATACAAGTGGCACATACTGACACCTGCTAAATACATAAAGTTCATTGTTATGATGCACAACATCAGGCAACCCCTATTGGTGTCTTTACATTTGCTGCACAGTGTTGAAATATATGAATGCTGAATACAGTGAACCCTCGTTTTTAACGGGTTACCTTCCAAGAAGAACCTGTGATAGGCGAAAGCCGTGAAGTAGTAACCTTTTTTTTTTACCATAATTATACGATGAAATACTCCATTATACACTGAAACCAAAGAACAAAACCTTTTTACAAGCCCAAGCATTTGTTTAACAAATAAAAGTACTGTATAAACGTTTTTTTACAAATAACTACTGTACTGTAAAATAATAATTTTAATCATCAATACGAACTGAAGGCTTCAAATTGCGGAGATCAGCACCGCCCCCCCCCCGCGACCAGAGTCATTGGAACGGGAGAAAATGAAAAATGATTATGAAAACAAATACAAAGTAAAGTACAGTAGGAAAAATCAGGTGTATTTCCCTGCTCTTCTGACTGAGCCGCTGCATCCCGACTCCGCTCTGTAGCGTTTTTTTTCTTCTAAAGCCCGCGGTGCAGGTGTGTTTTTTTCGAGAGAAGAACATAGTTATCGGTAGTTGTTGTCGCTCTTTTTTTCTTCTGGGCAAAAAGATTCTTATAAACCGACATGCCACCATTGATTATGTTTGCAGAATGCAGAACACAATGCACGATGCAAATCCGTGAAGCAGCGAGACCGTGAAAGGTGAACCGTGATATAGCGAGGGTTCACTGTAATTCAATATTCAAGACACTTGTAATCTGTTAAAAGAGCTTCTGGTCTCTGGTCTTTAGAGGCATCCGACATCATGAAGAGCATAGGAGAGGCCATTCAGTTCCTGCATGCCATCAACATTGCACACAGAGACGTCAAGGTTTGTATCGTAACATTGTATTATCACACTACTTAACAAGGAATTTCCTTGCTCTTTACTAAGAAATTAAAGCAATCGGAGGGTTTTTTAAAGAAGACTTCCATCGCAATAACAACGCCATACCTCTTGTTTGTCTTCTGGCTGGCTTCTCGAATCCTCCCTGCAGCCAGAGAATTTACTGTATTCCTCGAAGAGGCCCAATGCCCTGCTCAAACTCACAGATTTTGGCTTTGCCAAGGAGACCACTTCACACAACTCTTTAGCTACCCCCTGCTACACACCCTACTATGTTGGTAAGGATCTATTTCTCTGTGTACTCTCATAATCAACTCAATGTGTTGCTTATTAGTAAACAGTTAATATTACATAATGTCTCTGTTTTTCTATCCCATGCTTCACCCTTTATTCCTTCCTTTCTGTCTGCAGCTCCAGAAGTTCTGGGCCCAGAGAAATATGACAAGTCATGTGACATGTGGTCATTGGGTGTCATTATGTATATCCTGTAAGCCCACTTTTTGCATTTCTGAACTTTTTATTGCATTAGATTATTACTTGGTTCTATAACTAATATTTTACATTTTAAATAATCAACAGGTTGTGTGGATATCCTCCTTTTTATTCTAACCATGGTCTAGCCATCTCTCCTGGGATGAAGAAGAGGATCAGGATGGGACAATATGAGTTTCCCAACCCTGAATGGTCTGATGTATCAGAGGAAGGTCAGAACAAAAATGCAGAAGGCAGTTTATTTTATTGTGCATGTCTCAGGCTGTACCACCTAGTGTCATTCAATCTCTCCTCTGAGTGTGTAAAGTAAGATGTAAACGGTAAACAATAATTACACCACATCATCTCCAGACTCCATCTGGAACTTGTAAACTAAATAAGACAGTCAGCTATAAAACTAAAAATACTTTTCATATTATTTATGAAAGTGCAAATTACATAGAATAATAACCCAAAAAATGTTACTGAGGCAAGACATTCCCCTACAAAAGATTAGACCGTATTCTTGCTATTAAGTGCGACAGGCATACCTTTGCCAACCGGCCACGACCTCCTGTAGCTTCTCAGCTAGGTAAGTGCTTGTGTGCTGCTCGTACAGGGGCCCGTGTCTGTAGAACTGATGCATTCATTTACCGCTCAGTCGATAAAAATTAGCAGTCATCGTGGGATAGCTTTTTGTAGCACGAAGAGAAGTCCAACCACCAGTCATTAGTGAAATGGACAGTTTTTTTTGTCTCGTTCCAGTGATTGACCGATCTGGGTGATGCTGTTGGATATGCATTAGCATGTTAAATGTATTTCCATTCACATACCTGACAACTGCTTAACAACACTGACACACAGTCCTTGTCTTTAACCACCACTCCCTTCGTCTTATCCACCACACCCTACTGTAACTGGCTGGGAAACTCATGTTTGTCCAAACTTGCTATCTTAAAGAATCTGGCAGGTCCTCTAACTCTTGTGGGTCGCCACCACTCACCATAGACTAGGCTACTCGTCCATATTAGTTTGCTGCTAGCTCTAACTTACTCACTGGACCGGAGACGGAGATTGGCTAGCGGCTACATGGCTTCAGAGCTAAGGCGGGGCTACAGATTAGGTGTCCCTAAGAAACGTGTATCTAACAGTAGTTCTGCATTACATTAATTAATTTGCATGCAAGTTTTATTTATTTGTATACTGTTTTTTTTCTCCGTCTAAATTCATCTACCAAACCGAGACACCTGTACTGTTTTGGTTCAATACAAATACATGTACTGTTCCACCCCTAATACCTACACGTGTTGGATTTAATTATAATAAACTGTTCAGATTTCCTGAAACTTATTATGTAAATGATTATTTGGTTCATGAAGAAATATATCCCTCCTTAAAAGTAATATGTGAAGAGAACTTACTGGGTTGACAAGCAGAAGCAATGCTCCTGTATTAAATTAGAAAAACTATTAAAGTCAAAAATACCATTTCATGACAATGCATATGTTTCCCAAGCTCCTGCAGGCACCCTTGATAAAGCATCTCACTTACACGTGACAAGCAAGCTGGCTTTTGGTCTTACCCTTCTAATCAAGAAATTGAAACTGATGCAGGTGTTTCATCTCCTATTTGCAACTGTCAGTCACAATTATTGAAAGTGGTTTATTATTTCCTGAGTAATGCAAAGCTTTTAGAAAGAAAAGAGAAGCTACTGACTAGGGCTGCACGATTATGGCCAAAATGATAATCACGATTATTTTGATCAATATTGAGATCACTATTAATTATCATGATTATTTGTTGATTTTTAACCAAAACAAATTTTATTGTCACTTAAAGCGGTTGAATGGTGATACATGATATATAACTCCTATATATTTTTTACAAAGTGGGATAAATGTTCAACTTAAGATCGAAGCCACTTTTCACAGGCTCTTTTATTAAAACAGATTGGGATTAAAATTGAATGAAAAAACAGGGTTTCCTTCCCAGATGGAAAATGTACAGCTGCAATACATGTTTACATGCGCGCGCATGTGTGCATATGCTACTCACAGAGTGACGACTGACTCATTATAAATGGGTCCAGCACGGATCGAATGGTGGGTCAGCGGAGTTACACACGTGGTGTGTATGTATTGTCACTGCGCTGTATTTTTATGAACTGTGATATTCTGGCCATGGGTCACATCTCTCGACCCGGTCCAGCAGGCTCTGTCTCACAGGCTATTACTCTACGAACTGAAGTTAGTTGCATTCAATAACTTCTTCTGTGTTTTTTGCCGTGGCAGCCGCAATAGCAGTTACCAGCGGAAACACTGGTACAAATACAGGTTTGCCTCAATATACAGCTGTGTTAATAACAATTGAAACTGTAGACAAATGTCAGTGTGGACTGTTGCTTCTCTCTCTCTCCGTGTTGCTGGGAGCTGTGTGTGAATGAATGTCCTCTGTCCTGTGACTGTCTACATCTAGAAACTAAGCTGTGTGGTGCAGGGAACAACTCTGACGTGCACATGATCAGACAGTGGTTTACGGAGCGGTAGATTGGCTTTACAAAAACAAAACGGAGCTTTCTATGAACAGAATGACGAATTTAAAATATCGCTCAATCACACAAATTTGATCGTGTGAAGCCAAATTAAGTGATTAAAATACAAGTAATTGTGCAGCCCTACTACTGACCCAATATCTTCTTCTAACATAGGGTGTGGAACAACAAAAGAGCCGTATTACAATACTCAAGAACCAGCACAATCCTTACTGTCGATGTGTACGCTTCCCCATGCTCTCACAGTATGATTTCTCAATTAATTTTAGATTACATTAATCC
Source organism: Percina caprodes (assembly GCA_013375575.1). Taxonomy (NCBI): domain Eukaryota; kingdom Metazoa; phylum Chordata; class Actinopteri; order Perciformes; family Percidae; genus Percina; species Percina caprodes. The sequence goes on along the minus strand of JABXJD010000005.1, from coordinate 6,693,955 downwards.
ATAATAGGATTAACTATCTGGCCAATTAACTACCAGACCGTAGTGTGCTTCAGCCCAGCCTCTCAAATCTCCCACGCTTTTCTTTTCCGAATGTCACATAACCTACATTTGAAAATGGGATACTATGAACCCTGCTGCCTGCATGAGTAAATAATGTACAGATACTGTATGCCTCATCAATATACATATACTATATACAAGAGAGTATAACAATGGTCGTGTTTGACACCCTTCATACAGGGCCAGGGGCGTCAATCTGAGTTTTTTGAATGTTAGTTAATGTGTCAGCTTGTAATTGTGTTCAGTTTTGTGGTTTTAAATGTCTGTGTTATACTTACTTGGCCCTTTCGAAATGGCTTTTCTTTTTTATGTCCCTTTTTTGATGTAAATAATTATTTTTGCAGCTAAACAATTGATTAGGACCCTGCTTAAGACTGAGCCGACGCAAAGGATGACCATCACAGAGTTCATGAATCATCCATGGATCAATGTAAGCACATGCTCTATTGTGTATTTTTTAGCTCACTTCCGTACCGTCTTTTCAACTTAATTGCTCTGGCTGACATTTCCTTCTTCCTACAGCAATCGATGGAGGTTCCCCAGACCCCACTTCACACCAGCCGGGTCCTAAAGGAGGAGAAGGACGCATGGGAGGATGTCAAGGTTCGTTGTCTTTCTTTTTGCATCAAGTTTTGCTTCCAAAGAAAAAAAATGCTCTTTCTATGTGTAATGCATGCTACATTAAATAGAAAAATGTCTATCTGTAAGACGTTTTACCTGCTACCCACTCTAAATGTTTGATTGATAAAAGAATCCTTCCAATTATATCAGAAAATACCTATGGTTAGCTTAATAAACTACAACGTTTACTCCATACTGGTTGGTAACTTCATTTCCTGTTTCTTAGTGGTATTTAGTCTAAAAAGGACAATGCTGTGGCCGGGTTAACTCAGTTGGTAGAGCAGGTGCGCATACTGTATATAGAGGTTTACTCCTCGACGCATCGGCCACTGGTTCAACTACGACTTGCGGCCCTTTGCTGTATGTCATTCCCCTTCTCTCTCCCCTTTGATATTTTCATCTGTGCTGTCAAAGGCCTAAAAATGCCCCAAAAAATAATCTTTAAAAAAAAGGACAAGGCTGTTTTTTTTTTTTTTTGGTCATCACCCATTTTCCTGAAGAAGTATCAGAGGATATTGCTTATAACTTTATTTATATAGCACATTTTTAAAGAAGTTACAAAGTGTTTTGCAATTAAAGTTAAGCTATAGCATGTTATAAAACCAGATCAAATAGTTTAGATAGTTACAATAAATTCCATCAGTTAAGAAAAAAAAAAGTTCATAATGTAAAAAAAGTAGTGTCACACTGGACTAAGTCAGGATCTGCTTCGCTAGCTTGAGATTTGTATGATGACTATACAAAAAATGCAGACTGTTTGGGTAAAGCGAGTGGCCTGATGAGCTTTTTTTTCCCCGTAATTTTTCAGGAGGAAATGACCAGTGCCTTGGCAACAATGAGGGTTGACTATGAGCAAATCAAGATCAAGACCATTGAGGACTCGACCAATCCACTGCTAACAAAACGGAGGAAGAAAGCCAGTAACCCCATGCAGGACCCACAATCTGCTGCCCACTGAAAGATGCATGCATGCACATACAGATACAGGTTGTAAAAAGGAAGCAATAATTTGTCGACACGTGAGTCGCGTTGCATGGATTTTTTCAGTATTTTATTTTTCATGGCAAATTTTTTGTAGGAGTGTTTGTTTTTATTACTCTGCCATTTTAACAAACCCACCACTCTGCTCTGGCAGAGAGGATGTTGACCTGTGTTTTTACACCACTGAAGAGATTATGAATTATAGAAAAGGAGAGAAGAGGGAATTGGTGAACTATCTCTTCTCTCCTTTCTCAAATATCAGGTTGTGTACTCAGAGGGGCTTGGATGTTGAAATAGGACATGAAGCCTTAGCATTAGCAGTAGTTCTCTTTCACCCAGCAGCCCTGTTCTAGCTCTAGGCCCCAACCTGTGAATGTTAAAGCAAATGGCTAAATCCCAAAAATGAAAGCAAGGGAAGTTTTCTTTTACGTACATGCAAAGTAAGCAGATGTATTTTGAACTGACAAGTGGAATGTAAGGACTCTGTCCCTGACTGTTGGAATTAGCTGGAAATAGTTATCCATTTCTGGGACTTTAAGTGGGAGCGTCTGTCAGGTTCAGTTTGTCTTTGTGAATGTTAAACGGAGGCCTAGGCACTCACAAAGGCTGTGTGCCATTCTGACAGAGCACCTCACAAAGGCACCTCTCTCCTACCTTAATCTACGCTTGTTTTTCAGGTACATAGTTTATAGGGCAGAGAAGGACGCCACGTTTAAGACCAGAAACTGGCTCAACCTTTCTCCCAAATGTAGCTCATTGGAGAGTGGGTGCCAACTGATACTGTATTTTTTCATGGATTTTATGAATATATTAGCATAGGCCTTGCTGAGTGTTGCTAAAGCAGCAGATTACTTTTAACCGCTACCTACCATTTGGTTCAGGCTTTTACTAATGTAATGCTTCCCAATTTATACCATTGCCAGATTATATTTCAGGTTAATGCTATGCAGATGTGTTTGTCAGCTTGAAGTACTGCTAGGACTTTTTCATTATTACTGTTTGCAAATGTGTTGGAGAGATGTCAAGCAACAATAGGCAGCGTTTGTGTGTGTGTGTTTATGCATACACTCTATGGAATACGCAATTCAGAAAGACCGGGCAAGCTCCAGAGGTCTCTCTGAAAAGATATCTTAGTTACTGTTGGTTGCACTAGCTCAACTGTCAGGAGGCTCAGTGGGACTAATCTGGTGCAATGCCAGTGTTCTCCCAACACTTCTCCTTATACACTTCCTGTAAAATTAATAGGAAGTAGTCAGTACTTTAGAGCTGCTCCTCATCCCAGAGCGGAATCTTTGACAATACCACCAGCAAGCTGTCCTCACATGTAGACGGGGGTGTGATGCCCGGTTTCTCTTCAACGTTCTTGTTAACGCAACCGGACACTTCCAGCTCACTTGGGATCATGGGAAATTGTGTTAATTTTGTCAGTTTGCTCCACTTCAGTTTGTAAAATCACATCACATTACCTGTCACATTGCACCTACAAATCTCACTGTAAAAATGTTCATTGAATGTTTGTATCAATGTTCCTTCTGTTTTTTGTTTTGCTTTTGTTTTTGTCCCTCTCAATACCTTTTTTGTAGTGATAGCACAGAAATGTCTCCTCCCCCCCCCCCATCATTAAGTCTGTTCAATGCTCCCCCTACCATACTTTTGTCTGCTTCAGCTTTGGATTAAAAAACACCTAAAACACAAACCTGCTCTCTTATCTCCATTTCTGCATACAAAATAACTTTGGCAATGTACAATGGATGGATTAAATGGAAGAGAATCATAAGGTGCTTGTCTAGTTGTTACATGTTTGTTTGGGGTTTGGTCCAGTTGATCATTAATCTATCAAGTTTAAATATTCTCTGTATTTGACATTTGCTTCAACATTGACAGAATCTTTGTATTCAATCACATCTCCGACTATGACTCAGGTTGCCGGGTTGGCTTAGGATTTGTGGCTTTGACACGGGGTGCACAGACTCAACTCGTGACAAACTTGTATCATACTTGCTAGCATGAGTGACTCCTGGAATATACACATTTGCGTAGCAAAAGAGTGTGGTGGCATTGAGTCAACACAGACATTTGCCAACACTGGGGTATTTAGTGCAGCTTCCCGCTAATGCATAAGCTTATTTCTCTTCAGGTGCGAGGCAGCCGTAGGCACTCAGCTTCCAGCTTTGAGTGTGACGAAACCTACAGTCATCTCTCTCTCTCTCAGGTAAGTGAGAAAGGGGGTAAATGGGGCTTCAGGGGAGTTCCTCATGATAGTAGTGCTGTGGAGATTCTACCCCCTTACCCCACCCATTACAAATATCAGGGCATCCTTTTTAAAAGTGTGGGGGAAATATAAAGGATAGAGAGTTCTCAGTTGATGTGGTACGACACAGCTCAGAGTTCTTTGAAGTGGCGTGCCATCCTGATTCTCACACATCTTCAGACATGAGGTTGCTGATTGACCTGCCCCAGACAGTTGGAGGCCACACAGCCTCAACGCAAAACACCCACAGCTTGAGCTGTAGCAAGATTTTCAGACATGATCAAATGGAAAGCGGTTTCAGTTTTACATACATTGGCTAATCATTCACATGTGCTGGAAATCTGTTTTTACTGTATTTTTTGTTATCTTTTTCAAGTGTAATGTACGGATATCTTCGATGAACAGACTCTGGTCATAATAGAAAGCGAGTGTCACTTTTCATTAAAGCAGCATCAGCACATTTGGAACAAACTAATCCTGTACTTGACTCATCAGGTGTAAGCAGAAACCTCAAACATGAGCCTTTATGATTCAAAATGAATAAGAACGGATGTCTTTGACGACTTATGCAATGTCTTCTGTTCTTATGGATGGTTTTAGTGGCACATGTATCTTGACTATTTCCAAATGGACTTTTCTAAATCAAGTGTGCCCACAACTGTTGAAATAAACAAACATTTTAGGTCACCAACTCTAGGAGACACATCTATGGAGACAGGAACTTTTTTCATGTTCACCCTTTTAAATAAATCTTATAAACACACACACATATCATACTAAGTGGCTGTATGGGAATTATTGGGGGGGGGGCCTCAGAGGAGAGGAGTTAAGCTGCATGAGCTTGGAAGACCGAATAGCTTTAGATAAGCCCGAATATTGAGTCAGCGCCGCGTCAAAAGAATTTTGGAATGATGTGGATGGCTTTTCTTTAAAAAAAAAAAGAAATATAAGATTTAGCACCTCATCCCCGTATTTTTATAATGATTTGTCGAGGTCTTTTGAAGTAGGCCTAACAGTTTAATAATGAAAGGCAGTGGGATTTGAACCCAGGACTGACTTGTTTTGAAATAACTGTTGAGGTGAAAGTGGTGTGTCAAGGTGGAGCCATATAATAATAATAATAATAATAATAATAATTAATAATAAAAGTAAAACAATTTGACCTTTATGATCCTTCAAAACAGTGATTCTGCATTTTTGCATCAAAGTCTATGGTGTGGAAGAGCCAATAACGGATGGTCTCCATTTTTTCTCACGTTGCCTTGAAACCATTGCTCTCTGTACAGACACTCACAGTCATATAACAGCCAGACATGAGCTAAACCAGCAGGTTAACAGCCATGTTATTCAAAATGTAAACACAGATTTTAGGGAGACAGAAATCTCAACCTACACTTAAAGAACTTTTAAAAGAATGAACACAACACTGATTACAGTGACTTTAAGGAAACCATTATTAATTATCTCAAAATAAGATTGGTCATGCTTCATCAGACATTTGTCATCAATGATATCTTTGCATAAGGCACGGTCATCGCTGGAATGATACTATTCAGATCATTCTATGTTGACTAAGCAAGTGACAGATAAAATGTCTTAGAGTAGTTTCAGTTCAGTGGACTGAGTCAAGTCAGGAATCTCATGTCACTTTGCAGTCGATGCACGTACGTACATTCAAATGTTATTAGAGGGGCATCTTTTAGCACCCTTACTGTTAATATTTCTTTGCTCAACTTTAAATGTATTACAGTACAGCTGGTGAATTAAACCCTGCAGTTACCCCTCTCTGGCTGTCACTGTGATGATGTTGACATAATAAAAATGCAAAAGATTTTTATGCAGGGCAGCTCTTTTTCACCCAGTGTGCTACTTCTGTTTTGTGTGTGTGTGTGTGCGCGCATCAACTATGCAACTGTGCATATGCCATGAGGGTGAGGCTGGCTAGTTACGGTAAGTTAACTACAGGGCTGCTGCTGGTAAGTGTTGTATATGGGTCACGTTTGAGGTTAGTGCATCAGCACGTTGAGTTTACGCTAAGTGGTTCCCCACATTTAGACAGCACAACTGCAGGATGTGATGTTTTCAGCACTCTACCAATTACACATTCCTAATAAATGGCATAATAGCAGCTGTATTATCTTGGGAAATAAAATCAAAAGTCATTCATATCAACAAGTCATTTATTCATCAACAATACAATATTGGTCATCATAAATAAAAGAAAAACATATTGTACAGCATATGATACAAATAAATATCAGCTTCATAAGCGACAGTTTTAGCTGTAACTTTGTATGTAGGACTCAATATGGTCTTAAAACAGAAACTTGTCCTCAGGACAAAACCAGAAGTCTCAGAATGAGTAAGACATCAGTTCATCAGGCTACAAAATGTGACAACACTAATACCACTGAAAATAATGGCTCATTACAAAAGAGTGTAAGGCTCAAGGCTGGCTTTTCTTTTTGCTGAGAGACAAACAAGGTTACATTTTGGTAAGGGTCAGCAGGTCTTTAAACAGCGGCCATTCTGTTTCTTTGCCGTTTAGAAGCCAGATATGTCTCAATGTAGTTAAACAGCAGATCCAGCTCGCTCATGGCCTTATATGGACCTTTACTCTGCATCTGTGGACAAACACATGGTTCTGTTTATTAAATGATCTGTTGAAATACATGCAAAAACATATTTTCACAATTACAGATTAAATGTCAACACTCACCTGAGTGTAAATAGCGTTGAGGTTTTCGATGTCAAACTGTTTCTTGCAGGAAAAGTAATTTCTCTATAGGAGGAGCAATACAAAAAAAAGATGATGTTACCACACTTGCATTTGACAGTCAAGCCCTGAATTCAGCCAATACCACCCACCACACAGAAGAAAAAACTTTTGGTGAGTAGCATCAAGCCATTCCTTCTTCCCCTTTTGTAAGAACTGGATGATGCACAGTTATGCACGCTACTGCAGTTAAGGAATCACTGACTAATGCAACATTATGACCTGTCCTGTGAGCCCCTCTTCCCTTTTCTGTCATGGTCACCCATTTTCCTCGACAGTGCAGGGAAGATTTGGTTGGTTTTAGGATGTAGTCCGAACCCAGAAAGAGGTTTCGATGGTTTTGCTGTGTCAGACTTGGGCTAGACTAGGTCAATCGCATGTAGACCTATCCCTGAAACTTACACCACATGCGTTTCATGAGCAACAAATCGCCCTTAGTCCACGTGTCCAAATGTAACCTTTCAGTAGGCTGCAGTGCAATAATTAAAACATATTTTAAATCAAGGAACAGGGTTACGCTTGTATTGTTGGAAGTTAAAATATTAAACTTGGAGGTCCATTTTAATTCTGTTCCTCACTAATTAGGCTACATTCTGCTGCAAATTGCGCACTGAATGCTAACTACATCCGAGCTTTCGGCACCGCGCGCTCCCGGTGCGTATTTACATCTTTATTCTCCTGTAGTAGTAACACGTGTGTCAGCTACTCACACATTTGGTGACATCCCTCTTGAGGTCGTCGAAGATCTGATGAATGGACTCCATGTAAGGCTTTAAGTTACTGGTGTCCTCCGTCACTCCGGCCATGGCTGTCGGCAGAACCGTCGTCAGATAAAACTCCAGTATGCTGTTCATAGCGTGGCAGGCAAACGGACTCTAAAAGGAGAAGGAAAGCGCCAATCTGGTTATGCAATGACGTTTAACTCTGTCTGTAACCATGTTCGCTTTGTCGAATAATTTCAGGCTTTTTGTATTTCCTGATTATACGTTAACAGCAGTGCATTTGTATGAATGAACTTCGTGTAGAGTTAAACAAAAAAGGAACTTACTTTAAAAGAGTCTTCGACGCTCTGGTCTAGCAGCGCTGTGTCCAAGTCATCGTTTGCTTCCTGCAGACAGAAGAAAAAGCTTGATCTCAATGCCAGCAGAGGCAGACAGACAACGGTGAGCAAGTGCAGCATCACCTGGAGACTGACAGGACTACATGGACACATGTATTCGAATGATGCTGCATTAACTGTAAGGTGCTTTCAGAGTCAATGTTGTGCTTTTACTCACATAGAAGTCTCTGATTTGTAAATAATCCTCTCTGAGCTTCTTTAGCCTGGCAGGGAAGCCCTCCACGAAACGACAGCACTGGTTATTGCACGTGATGGGAGAACAGGAGGCTGTGCTGAAGAAAGCCAAGAAAACCAGGACGGACAGGAGGAGAGACCGAGGAGTCATGCTGGACACGCAGATGTGATGGATCTTCTAGAAGCAGAGAAGAGTGGGCCCTCAGGAGGAAAGATGCTGCTGGCTCAGTGGACGTATGAAGTTTGACTTCTGAGAGACGAAATCTTCTTGGTAGGATCTTGATGAAGAGCTCAGAAGAGAAAGGTGCATATATATTTTGGCTCAATTCTTGTCTGTATTTATAGCCAAAATTGGGACAGATACCTGAGGGAGGAGACTGACTGGAAGACAAACGGTTAAACATGCTTCATACATGCGGGGAATTTTTTTTTCTTCAGACTCTTACATTACATATAGGTTACTCCTCCCATGAGATAGGCTGGTGATAGATCTCAAAATCTTTAACTTTCAAAGAAAAAAAATGTGACATTGCACGTTTAGGAATTTTGACATGACATATTTTTCTCTTTTATCATGTTTTTAATATTATATATACAATTCATTTAGAATAATAATAAATATTTGTTACTCTTATCAGTGTAGTATGACAATATCAAACATAAAGTGCAGCAGCATTGCCTTTGCCTGATAAATTAGCACAGTAATCATAAATCGTTATAGGTGCAAAAATTGTTTAAAATGGCATAAAATGTAAATCACATTATATTCCATGCATTCACTAGAACAGAGGAAATAGTTCCATTCAGACGGAAATTATATTAATCTGTGGTTTGTGTTTGATGATGCTGTGGATTCCCTCTGTATGCCAGACGTGTAATAAGACATGTGACGTCATCATCTTTGCTTTTTGCTTATGTGATTGAGGTCATGGTATTCTTTGGGGAGGTTTACATATTCATAGGCAAATATGTAAACGTCTTTATAGATGGAGAAACTACATAGAAGTGTTTCAAGACTCTTAGTTTTGGCAACGTAAGAGGTGTTTTCCCATCAGTACTTTTTCTCTTGTATGGAATGCCCATTTATCCACAATTAATGTCTCTGTCCCTCCAGTTTACGCTTTGTTTCGTTGGGCAACACTGGTATTTTGAAAAGCGTCAGCAAAATCATTCCTAGTGATTATCTGTGCAAGTCAAAGTTCAGTTACCGGATAAAGAGTCTGTCATGCTAAAGATAACACAGTGTGCTTTTCCAAAAAGTAAAATAAATAAAAAACAAATGCCTGGTACCACACAGACAAATGTGCATAAAGATTGCCCAAATACAAAAGTTTGATAAACAGTTTTTTAGTTTGTTCCTAAAAGGCCCTAAAGTATGGAAGATTTTAAATGCCTAAATTAAAACAAATACATATGTAATATTCATTGTAATATGCATTCATGCATTTACAGTGTCATAAACAAATACAAAATATGTTAAAAGAGCAAAAAAACAGAATCATTGTTTTTATTGAATTTTCCATGTCACAATATGATAAAATTACGACACAGAAAACAGAGTAGAATAGGGTAGCCAAGAAATGTAATCCGTAAATGCCTGAACACCTTGTTACACCCACTAGCCCCACAAGCCATAGTGCAGAGGTGTGTTGCATTTCAGTGTTGTCCAGAAGAAAGCATTATAGAGTTGATTTTTTTTTTTTCAGTTTCGCATGTCTATTGCGTTTCCATTTCAAAAATGAAAATGCTCCTTCTGTGCTGCATTCTGCTGGACAACACTGACATGAAATGAACCTCTTCTCTTTGTTTTCTTTGTGATTTGATTTTCAAGTCACAATGGAAAATGATTAAATCAATTACTAAAGACAAAAATGTATATATTGGCCATTTTACAAAACATTTAATTTGATTATGTGGCCGGGCCATAGCAAGGTCTAATTTAGCTAGGAACTTTGAATTGCAATTACCCTTTCACTTTTAATCACATTAAAAAGAATTCAACTAGAAATCAAATAAATAAAAATACACATGCCCATCAAATAAAGGCAGAGAAAAGGTCTTCCCTCAAGAATTAATTCATTACATTTATATAGCCCTTTATCATAGACGCTCAAAGCGCTTTGGGGGGGGACTACTCTCTAACACCACCAATGTGTAGCACCTACCTGGACGGCAGCCTTACAATGCCAGACCCTCAGCACACATCAGCTTGGTAGAGGGGAGGGAACATATTTTTGTGGTAGGGAAAGCCGGCATACCCAGTGCTAACCTTTGGGCCAACGTGCTGCTTTTAATAAAAAATTTTTAATATGAAATATATTTGACCATACATTGTGACTGTTTGAACTATTGAAATCGTCAATTTATTTTAAAATTTTGTTAGGCATTATAAATATGATACAGTTCTGTGCATGTGTTACCTAAAGTAATACATATCATTCAAAGATGTTAGTCAACATTAATGTGAAATAGTCTTTTGCCAACTCAAAAGTTGTAAAAGTTTAGTGGATGTTGAACCAATATTTCAAGTGTTTTGAAGTAGTTTTGCAAAGAATTTCAAGCAGCAAATATAGGCCTACCCCATACATTCAAAGATGCTATATATGTAATATTGTATATATACATATGTATATATGTAAAATTAAGATGAGTCAGCTGTACTCAGTTTATGGGAAACCCTTCTGACTTTGACACTAACTCTTTGTGTGTGTGTGTGAGTGTGAGTGTGTGAATGCATGTGTGCGTCTGCATTTAGCTGTGTGATTTCATGACTGTGTGGTTGCAATTGCATTTGAGATGCTTCTGCTGGGATTGTTTGTGTATGTGAGGAACATTCTGAATCTGCCATTAAGTCATATTGTTTTTGTTCATAAAGTAATAAATATATATAAATACCAGATGTGATCAGAGCAGCTGCTGATAAAACCAATGTCATGCACGATCATCAAGATCTTTAGACATCTTTTCACAGAATTGGGGTGTCATGAAAGTATATTTATGTAATGATGATGTGCGTAGCAATATGTGAAGTATTACCAATCCTGTCTATGATGATATTCATCAGTCACAAGTTGTTTTCCTGGTTTCAGAAGTCTGTAGCACCAAAAAAGCAAACCACAATAATTTAGCTACGTCTTTCAAGCTCTATTTACATTTCTTTCTTGTTTTATTATCATCACCAAGGTGAAAACAATAATAAACTGACAAATAAATGAGTGAGATTCACTGATTGGCGCCACTGCTTTGCAAACTATAGGAATTAAAGACTATGAGTCAAGTGAGTGTGCGATTTTGCTCTTTGTCTATGCTTTTTTGATGGGGTAATATTGAAACTAATTTGATCACATTTATAGATCATAATCTTGTGAGTTAGAAAATGTGTTAACCCTTTTGGAGGCTTCATATTTGCAAATTAATGTTCACTCAAACCAGAGGTACAGTAAGAAGCTGGTGACATTTCTTGCACTGCTTATTCTGATTAAACAGTTTCCTTCATGTCCTGTGTACTCGGCATTGGACCAAAGCTGAATCAGTTAAATCTTATCTTTCATGTATCACTTTGTCAATCACTGAGTAACAGTCAGCAGGACGTTTGTCTGTTCTGGAGATGATCACTGTGTCACTGTGAGTCTTTGTTCTCTCTAGTCTTGTCAGTTTCGGATGTTGTCACTAACCGGTGCTCAGGATCTGCAGTCAGCAATACTGCGGCACATTACCTGAAACCTGACTGCTGGTATCATATCCAGTTGATTCAGCTTAGTTGATTATGCTGTTACATTTTTTCTCCTTATATATGCCACATTTTCTTTATTTGTGTGTGCATATTGAGTGTCTGCAAAGTCTACTTGCGCCTTTAGAGGAAATCTATCTGTCATTACAAATAGATTCACCACATTTTTCTTTCAGTTTCACACCTGTCGCCTGACTGCGGATGTGTGTGTTTGTGTGTGTGTGTGTTTTTGTGGGGGGTGGGGGGCATTGAATCCTTCAGAGGTCTCTTTCTGTTATTGTTTCTGTCAAGTGGTTGTTGAAATAGGGACATAAATAATAGTAGGAAAAGTAGTGTGTGTGTGCTCGTATTGAGTTGTCTCAATATGCCGAAAAAGAAAGGGGTTACTATGAGAAATCTATATGAGGTGACAACAGGGTGACAGCATCCTGTCCAACCACTCACTGTCCAAATCATTCACATTCATTAATGGGTGTTGTTTGACAGCTAATATGTGGGTGGGCAGGGGCCCATTATTAAGGATTGTGCAGAACGGAAAATACTTGAAATCTTATCTATGATCTACCAAGACCCCTCTGGATTTCAGATGAATTGTTTAGTCATTGGGACTTCCTCTCAGTTCACCCGTCATGGTGAATGTGAGCTGTTGTGTAGGCATGTTCCCTACTTCACCCTGTGGATCTGAACAACCGTGTGTCTGTGGTAGATCTTTCAATGTAACTGTGATAATAAATGGGCACATTTGAAATAAATTATTCAAATGTGCCCATTTTAGTGTGAATTACTAAAAAAAAGTTAACTTCCTCCGAAACCCTATCCTTTCCACATAGCTGAGCAAGCAACATGAATATATTGCTGTAACCTGAAACTAAAGTAGCCCTGTCCTCCTGCTGGGCAAGACTCCTTTTGGGAGATGAAACTTTGAAATTCCCACTGAATGCAATGTTCAGTTTCACCTGGACATTGTCAATAATGTAAGATTAAAGTTGTGCAAGCAGTTTTCCGGTTCAATAAGTGATTGATTCACTCCAGTGTGATGCTTCCAAAGTATGACACCTGATTCTCCATACTCTATTTATGCGCGTTAGGGTGGAAGTGCGTAAGCACATGCATGCGTATGGCCATTTTCGTATGTATCTGTAAGGGTGTTAACCGCACTTATGTAAGCACTGCTTATTGTGATGGCTCATATTTTCCCATGGTGTGCAAACATCTGAGTGCTGAATTAGTGAAAGTAAAAATAACAGTTTCTAAAGGCAATTTAAATGATGAATCACAGTTTCATTGACTCTAATTTAGGTTAATTTGGTTCTTGGGCTACCAATACTCAAATGTCAAGCTGGGGTGGGTATGAAGAAGTGAAAAGAGGAGATATAACTCTTGTGGTTATCATCATCATCATCATCATCATCATCATGCTGCTGCTGCTGTTGCTGATGGCAGCGACGATGCTGGCTATGTTACATCTGCTCACCTGTAGTGGATAAAACACTATTTTCACTGATCGCCACTAGAGGGCAGTAAAAAGCTTTTGATACTGTTGATCATAATACAGTATATAATGTCTAATAGAGTTTAGACCATTGCTGCTGATGGTTTCAAGTCAAGGCCACAGATGATTGTATAAAAATGTCACACAATTATCAATTGATATTTAACATTCTTAGTTGAGTTTTAAGTCTTATACCTACTCTGAACTGGGGAAGACTGGTTTACAGAATTATGCACCTCACTACTGGAATAAACTGCATAACAAACTGAGTCACTCGTTCCTCTACAAGACCTTTAAGGTTTTCTTATAATGTGTGCGTGTGCGCGCGTGCATGTGTGTAATGACTGTGGTATCGAATAGTCTTGTTGAGGCGTTGTACTGTATACACTGTATGTATTTTGTTCTGTCTTGTAAATAAAGCTTAACTACTGGTAACAACAACCAAAGCTGACTAACAGTTGCCCACCTACATGAAGGTGGTATGGTAGAACAAATTAAATGAAAAAAATAATTGTACTGCTGTTGTTCAGAACAGCTTCTAATTACATAGATGAAGTTGTAATCAATTAAATGAGTCAAAACATAAATATATTAAATTAATAAGCTACATGATGCATACAGTTAAGATAATTGCACAGTAATGTTTATAAGTGATGTTGAATTCATTATACAGGCACTTTGGCATTGCTGAGTTTCTGTCTGTTTATGATATATACATGTAGGTCTCGCTGCCACCATGAGTTTCCTCTCACACAGCCACAGCAGTCCATTCACCGACAACAGTATTTATGAATTATTTTTGTTACATACTTAAATTCAAATAACTTTTCAACCAAACAACTCAGGTTGCCCGGCTTGTCTACCAAACAGTTCAGTTGCTCAAAGATTTGACCCCTCTCCTGCCACTGAATGCAAAGCATGCCCATCTCCACAATACAATATAGTACTGTAGTATTTCAGCCAGAAGTAAAGTCATTTTAGAATGTGATTAAACTTAGTAGACTTTTGAAATCCTTACGAAATACACTGAAATTCGTAACATATTATTGGAACAAAAATACATCTCAAAGTATTAATTTCTTGGAAGGTAATCTTACAAAATACACTGAAATTCGTAACATATTATTGGAACAAAAATACAGCTTTTACTCAAAGTATTAATTAATTTCTTGGAATATAGATTAAAACCAACTAAATATTCAGGTAATCTACGAGAAGTAGAATAAATTCTAGGTCACTGTGAACCCCAAATTAAATCCTCATTGAAGTGCACCCTTTGCAATCGACTGTGAAAATGTTTGCGAGTGGTTATTCAATATACTACACACCTTGATGGTTCTCTGTGTCTGCTCTCCATAGTGACAGTGCAGCACAGAGTTGTGCATATTTATTAATACAACACATCTGCTTTGAATTTAAGCACATTCAATTGTTATATAACAAATTTACACAATTATGTATATAATTGCTGTAGTAACCTGTTAGGGCTTTGGATAGAGGTGATTTGGTGCCAATGAGGAGAACCTCAGTTTTATTACTGTTTAAAGTTTTAAGGTAAACGACATCCGGCCGACAAGAGTAAAATCCGGTGGAATTTCCTGCGGCTTTGGAACAATCACCGAAGTGGAACATCGTAGATATAGACTAGTACAAGCATAATGTCGAGGCAGGCACACGGTATAGTTGAGCCAAACTGTGAAACTGTCCCCCTGTAATTTTGGTGGGCTTGAACACAGTTTCAAGGTGCCTGACACTTACACTTTTTGATGTCAAACGTTTTTTTGCAGGAAAAGTAATTTCTTTGTAAGAGGATAAAAAACTGATGTTACCAACTATCATTTGATTATGATTAGCACAGGTTTCGAGACAAACAACGCCCTGTATTTACCCACCACCTCTCTCTTTTGAACATTTTTTTTCAAATTAAATAGGCTACAGTCGGCTTAATAGGCAAAGGTCCTTGGTCCTCGGGATTGTGCAGTCTCAGAGGCAGAGTTAAGGGCAACAAAGTATAACAAAGTATATTTTGCTGATAATACTTATGTAATTTTACAGAGCAGAGCAGACATCAAGTCTTTGTGTTGGAAGGAAACACTCAAAGTCAGTGAGTAAAAGTATTTTTTTATTGAAGTTTAAATTAAACCATTGTTAAAGTGTCTGCTAACAATACAGTAGAAGTACACATACTTAATGATAATGAATGCATTTACACTTGTCAATATATATAATATATATAATATTTCATAAATATTGTATAAAAAACAGTCCACATGTTAGTGGATGAAATAATTATTAAATTAATTCAAGTACAAGTAATGTCACATCAGAATGACATATTTGATGTTAGCTTGGAGACTGCAGGCACTTCTGACTGATCAAGTGTGTGTTTTCTGGCTGAGTCCCTCCAGCCACTCCAGCACAGTGTCCAGTTCGCCCATGGCCTTCTGTGCGGCCTGGTTTATTTCTAACTGCTCAATGGAAGAAAAAAAAATGGAAAAAGGACAGTAGATTTAAAGATGGGCATTTATGTATAGAAACAAGTAAGACTTGGGTTTGAATAGTCAGGATATTAAGCCAAAAAGTAGATATATCGATAAATACCTAACAAATCTTTTGAAAAGAAACCATATTATTTTAATCTCTTTGAATTTCAAGAGTGCACTGTGTCACATTTTTGGTAACGTACAGAACTAAATATTCGTATTGATGGCAGTATTTTTGCAAGTCCCATCTTTTTTCCTAATTATTTTTTCCTAATTAACCCTCATAATTGTAATTTCTGTGTTAGCGGGTCAAGATTGACGTGTGATTAACCTCGGCCGAAAATACAAAAGAAACCCATTATTATCATCCAATAAAGTTTTTAACCTCATTACTAACTCATTATGTATTCATTTGAATCCAAACTCTGATTTAAATTTTAAATTTTTTTGGCCCCATGGAACTTTCAACTTAAAATTCACCCCTCGTTCATATTTGCAAACAAATATATTTTTATGTTATTATGAAATTATATATATATATATATATATATATATATATATATATATATATATATATATATATATATATATATATATATATATATATATATATATATATATATATATATATATATATTTAGATACTTTTTAAAGTATTTACTAAAATTGTTACATATTTGGTTTTGTTAGAATAGCTACTTCTGGGGATATCATGAAGCCTTGATCCAATAAAAAATAAATGGTACTTCTTACTTATCAGAAAATGGGTAAAATTTGACCCTAATACAAGTGATAAAATATTCTATAATAATAATCTATCTATATAATAAACTATTCTAAATTGAATATGTGTGAATGGGACACCAACTGTATCCCATAAAACTACTGAAAACAAATTGAAATATCATTTTAATAAAGTGAATTAAATTTCCCCCCTCATCAGTCCACTGTGTGAACGTCTACATACCTTAATAAACTCAGCATGCAGGGAGTCAACTGTTCTTTGTGTGCCTTCTCCACAGAGGCAGTGCTGCTCAAAACAAAAGCACAATTATTAATACACGTTATTGGTGTTTATAATTAAAGAACTAACAACTAAGTTATTGAACAACTAACTTACACATTTATGTATATCTTTTCTGAGGCTGACAAAAGCGTTGGCCAGAGCGCTGGAGCAGCGTTGCTGCTGTGGCTGAGAAGAGGCGTAGTTGCTGAACACTCTCTCAACGTAGAAACGCAGCACAAGACGCAGGAAACAGCACTTTTGACCATCCTGATAGAGACACAAAGGTCAGATTACAGCAGCTCTCACACATTCATGTTACATACACTGTTTATAAGTACTTTATCATTTAGAGCAGATAAATATTCAGAATCTGAACAGGAAATTAGGATAGAAAGAATTCCAGCACTACATGGCAAAAGACTCACCTGAACATGCTTCATCAGTGATTTGTCCAGAAGTTTCACTCCAATCTCACTGTCTCCTTCTATCTGTAACGCAAAGACCACAGAGAACAAGTGAGAATCTCTCTCTACTTATAGGTGTTCGCTGTGAACAGTTTCTGATATTTTTGTGCGGTAAAGTGATCGACTGTGCCTGCATGTTATGGTGGATGCTGCATTTGTTGATTTCTATTATTTTATTTGAGTCAGTGGTTTAAAGAGTGTGTGTGCAATAAACTCACCACGTTTGATCGTATGTCAGTGTAATATTTGCGCAGTTCGTGTGCGTGAACATTGACAGAGCAGCTGTCCAGGTTCAGGGTTCGGCTCTCCACATGTTCACTCAGACAGCTGATCAGGAGGAGCAGGCAGAGAGAGCAGCCAAGCAGCATCTTCATCATCATCATCGCTGTGGTTGTCGGGTGGAAGAGCTAACAGAAACATTTTGTTTGTTAAATAGAGAACAAAATTCAGAAGTTGCATCCAGCAAATCCTCTGGGATTTGCGTATTAAATGATTTAATCGATGCATAGAACTGTTTTTTTCTGTTGATAAACTAATATTTCACAGTATAGCATTTAAAGCATGTAATGACCTTCAAAAGTGACATTGTATTTGCATATCATCTCTAATCCTTTCCTTTCTTGTTTCAAAATCTAAATTAATCTAAGGGTACTATCACACAACACCATGTGCTAGCACCACTTCAATTCAATTTATTTATAGTGTCAAATCACAACAGAATTGATCTCAGGACACTTTTTAGATAGTAGGTCTAGACCGCACTCACACCTGTGTTTAGACTCACCTGTGTGTGTTACTCAGAGGAAGAGTCCTGGGAGGGATGTGCCTTTGTGTCTCCATGCTGCCTCCTTTTATAGTGGAGTTAGGGGGATTTTACCATTGCACAGCTTACACACACACACACGCACGCACACACACACACACGTGCACGCACACAAATTGGTTTACAGGAGGAGGAAGTATGTTGCAATTAAAAGAACTGATGTCTCAATACCTGATTGGATGAAAGGAAAAGAACTAATGATTAAAGATTTCCTCCTACCTGATGTGATGAGAAACTTTCGCTGTCAGTGATGCAATTATTTAATGAGTCATTTGTTAAATCCTTTATTTTTTTTTAAGATGATTTTTTTGGGCTTTTCCCATTATTAGTGACGGTGGATAGACAGGAAAGGGGGGGAGAGATGGAGATGAATGACACACAGCAAAGGACAGCAGGTCAGATTCAAACCCGGATCGCTGCAGTGAATAATTTCTTCATCTGTGTGTTACTCGTTATATCGTACTCATTTCATTATTGGGCTAATGATCTTTTAAAACGTGTTTCTCTATTATTTTAGGGTGAAAGATGGGCATGTTTTGCACCGATATCAATTTGTTTTTTATGTTCTCCCTGACCAATCACCATGTCTGCTCTCAGGTGTTGTATAGACGTTCAGCTCTTTACTGGAACTAAAACCTCCTTTAGCACATTGTAAGCCATATTCCCTTTAGGAGCTCTCTCACTGGGCAGTGACATCACTCCTGTCAGACAAGTCCTGATCGGAATCACCTACCGTACCTGCTCACTTACCTGGCCGGTTTACCTTTTAATAGCTGCTGAAAATGCAATGCAGTGGAAAGAATTATGAGCATGGGAAGTCCAGTGGTAAACAGGAATATCCTTTGGTTGTGGAAATAACATACATAATAGCAATATAAATGAGGAAGTGAAAATTTCCAGATTCAATACTGTTGTGCATCCGTCAGTGTAAGTAGAAAAAAACAGCTGCCAGCACTTCCCAGATCAGGAATGCTTAGTGCTCTTGTATAACCACTAGAGGTCGTCACAAAGCTTTATGAACATAGAACAACTTCAAACGATCCAGATCACAAGTCTCTGAATCTGTGGCACTGCTTCAACAGCTGGTGAATAGATCATCTATTGGTCTAAGATATTCATGTTCATATCAATCACTTTTACTACTTTAACACAAAGTAGGCTATGTATTACATATTTTGAGGTATGAGATTGAGTCACAGTCACATTTTACTGTTTCAAAATATTACTTTAAGCATAAATGAATATATTAATTTCACACAAATCATATGTCACTTTTTTAAACACATGGAGTTTTCTTGTGATCCAACAAAAGTTTAAATTTAGTGTTTCTCACCAAAATATATTGAATGTTTTCTTGAACACATTAACTTCCTTTAAAGGGGCACTATGCAGTAAACCTGTTTGAGTCGTGATTCACTCGGATCTTTAACCTGAGTCTTTAAATTGACTCACAAATTGCAAGTCTCTAGTATCATTAACTCGGATCAGTTGAGTCCTACTACAATTCAATCTAAAATGATAACCGTACCACACACAAACCTCTTGCAACATTAGCTACTACTGTTCCTAGCAATCTTAGCTGGAAAAAGCTTTACAATTTCGTAGGCAACAACAACTCCACAAGTCAACTCGAGCGACCCGCAGACTCAGAGCTGGAAGCTCGCAGACCATGGGACTCACTTGAGAACTCACAAGCCCTCAATGACTCGTGAGTTGTCGACGCTCGCGCGAGTCAGTCAATCACGCAAATCAGCTGGCTACGTTATCATGAGTGGATCTGATTCAAAAGAGCGAGTGAGGTCTCTCCTCGAGCTCAGGGTAAAGCAAATCAACAACAAAAGCCAATCTTTCCCTTCTGAAATAACATACAATGTTCTGCATGTAGCAAAGCTAGGCCTACTGTAGACAATCGAGCAGACAGTCCGAAACATTGCAAGCTCGCCTCGTCTCGTGTCTCAGACTCGCTTTGCAGACAACTCACGAGTGCTCTATGACTCGTGAGCTTGTCAGTCAGTCAGTTGTGCGAATCAGCTGGTCATGAGTGGATCTGTATCAGACGAGTGAGTAAGCAAGCTCAGAGTAAAGCAGATCCACAACAAAAGCCATTCCTTCACTTCTGAAATGTCATACAATGTTTTGCACAGAGCCTAGCTAAGCATACTGTAGGTTTGGTGTATAAATGTAATATTAAAATGCAATTAGGTCGAGCAGAAAATTTGAAACATTGCAAAGGCCTAGTGGTGAAAAACACCACAGGGTAAGAAAAATCCCACTCTAGAACAGAATGTGTCTTTCCTTAGTTTTGCCTCCCAATTTCCTTAAAAATGACTGTAACCTAAATTATGTTGGCGTCTGCTCCTGCAGAGTTATCAGCAAAGCACAGTGGTGGAAGAAATATTCAAATATTTTGCTTAAAAGTAAAAGTAACAAGACTGCAGTGTAAAAATACTCTGTTAGAGGTAAAAGTCCTGCATTCAAAATCTTACTTAAGTCAAAATACACACTATTAGCATCAAACATAAAAAACAATGTGCAGAATGACATATTTTAGATTCATATATTGCCTACAACATCACTGAGTTATAATTATTGATTGTTATGTTATGTTAACATGTACATAATTGTTTAAGGTGGGGCTAAATTAAATTGTGTTATATACTGCTTGGTAGCGTAATATATGATATGATATGATATATATATATATATATATATATATATATATATATATATATATATATATATATATATATATATATATTGATTAGTTGATTTATATATAAATGTACATCTGTAAAGTAACTGGTAACTAAAGCTGTCATATAAAGTAGTGGAGTAGAAGTAGAAAATTGCATGGAATGGAAATAGAATGTATAAGTACCTACAAATTGTACTTAAGTAGTACTTGAATAAATTAACTTACATTCCACCACTGGTGGGAGCTTATGAGAAGGTGGTAATAAAATCTCAAAAATCAAACACTATCAAATGATGAAAGAAAAAAAGTTTTATTTTCCATTATTTGTACAAAGCTTCTTTATACAGAAGACTAAGAATAAAAAGAATATTTTTTTTACATGAAATACCTTGAAAATCACAGGCACATTTAGACAGTTTCCACTACATGGTAGTTATGTTTTAAACTAGTTCTTCTGAAATCCACTGCAGGTCTGTTTGTTGTCCATGGTGGCAACTCTACTCTGGTCACATCTGCTGGTGAACATAACTACCCTCCATATGTGTAGTCAATGTACTTGCATTTTCAGGTGTTGTACTTATTTTAGTTTTTTACATTGTATTTCTACAAACAAAAACAAATACTCACAAAATATAACCAAAACCTAACCCTAAAGTTCAGTATATCTTCTCTTTTTGTAGATTCGTAGTTCAAGGTTTAAATTTGTTTGAACTTGGCAACAATGAATTAACTATCATTACTGTACAGTTTTTTTTCCATTTATTTGTCTTTCAACAGTATTTACGGTTGATATAACTTGTTTTTCACTGAGCATGCTTTTCCTTTAATTGAGCTGGCACAAAGTGACTCTGTGTGTATTTGTGTATGAAATGTACATGTGTGGTTTGTGTGCATGTGTGCATAACCCCAGGCACATTCCTCCTAAATGACAATAGAGTGGAGGTGTCTGAAGCACATGATGACATCCAGTGGGATCGGAGGGCTCAGATGGTTTCCATCTAAACGCAGGTACCTGACACAACAGAACAGGTGTGTAACATGCCATTACAATGACAACTGATTTTTAAAACTCATTATTTCCTGGCATAATTATTGTTGTTCCTATTTACTTACTGCCAAAGCTGCCACTGTACCAGTTTGTATTGATGAGTGCCAAGTTGTGACATAATAAGACGTACCTTAGTCTGGGCACCAGACTCAGATCGCTCACATCAGTCTGCAGGCTATAAGGGCAGAGCAGGGTGCCATTGATGCCTGTTGGGAAAACCCACAGTCATGAATGTCCATTCCTCAAACAAGCAATAATATGAAAAATCGGCCAATTGAATAGGATTGCATTACTTGCTTATTATACTAATAATAAAACCTTGTCCAAAGTGCTTTAAAACAACAGACACCTAAAAGACTGAAAGATAAACATTAACCAGTCTATGCCAAGTTTTTAAAAAAATAGCAGAATCTGAGACATTTTTATGAAGTAAAATAATGTATGAAATTTTGTCACTATGTTGTAGATTTTATAGAATTACATTTATTTCATTTGTCTTCATTCTAAGTCAATCTGAGTATTCAACAGTGTAGCAGTAAAAGCGTATGAGTATCATACATTCATTTTAACAGATCAACTGACTCAGCTCCAGGTAAAGTTAGAGCTAGAAAAGAAAACACTTCGGAGAGCTGCAACGTCGGATGATAATTCTCTGTAGGTTTATCCCAGTGAGCAGGAAGGTTTAAATCAGATTAGGCAACATATAGTGAGACAGTTCAAGTCAACTGACTCATTAAATAAAATTCCAGATGTAAAAATGTTTGCTTGTATAGACAGCGCAATGCGTCACACTCTGAAAGCCATGCACACTGGAGGAGAAAACAACTTGACATGGTGTTACCTGGAAAACATGGAAGTGGCTGTGCACACGCACACGCACACGCACACACACACCACATGCTTGCTTGTTTTGCCTTTGTTATAGTGTAGCAGCATAATAGAAGTTTATCTATAACTAAGTATTGATTATGAATCTATAAATTAAATACATTCTATTATACTTTAAGGACCCATGGTCAGTGTTTATTTGTGTATATGTTGTATAACAGCTGATCGTGCAGGTCAGTGTTTGGAGTCACTCCTTCACTGTTCACATTATAAAGATGAGATTAATTATTTAAGATATATAATATCTGCATTTTTAAGAGAACACCCCTTTTTAAGACACACTAAGTCAGTTATTGGTCCCTGAATAGTATTTCTTCAATTTGATAAAGTAAATGATATCAATAATCAGAATAAATTAATATTGATAAAATACCTTTGATGCTTGCTAATAACTGAATCTGTGCATTCAGAGTCAAAGCCAACACCTGTCTGATTCCAACACCAACAATCTGGTCGATCACTTCAATCATATCTGCTTGTCGGCACTAAATATTACTGCTCCTCTAAAGGTTAGGCCTACATCTAAAGCTAGTAAGCAACCCTGGATAAATGACAGCATTCGTAGCCTAAAAAGGGAATGCAGGAAAGCAGAGCGCAGATGGAAAAAATCCAGTCTCCAAGTCCATTACCTCAGTCTGAAGGATTTATTAATTAACTACAATAACATGGTTAAGGATGCGAGAACACACTATTTTTCTGAACTCATTACTACACATAAACACAATCCCAGGTTTCTGTTTAAGACTGTGGATCATCTGGTAAACCCAGCCCCTCCTTGTGCCTCAGCTGGAAGTAATGATGACTGTGAATTGTTTTTATCTTATTTTACCAATAAGGTGGTGTCAATCAGAGCCACTATTACCCCTGCGGCCTCTTACTCAGAGGTTCCTCACCAGCAACAAGAGAGTTTTAACCAGTTTTATCCCATCGACTTGTCTGAGCTTTTAAAAACAGTATCACAAATGAGAGTGTCCTCCAGCCCACTTGATGTAATACCTACAAAATATTTACTGAAAGTAATAAATTCTGTTGGCCCCATTTGATCTCTGTTTTCAACAGCTCCTATCTACTGGTTGTGTACCTGATTTTAAAACGGCTTGCGTGAACCCACTTTTAAAGAAACCTGGTTTAGATCCATCCCTCCCACATAATTTTAGACCAATTTCAAAACTACCTTTTATTGCAAAGATTTTAGAAAGAATTGTGTCCAAACAGCTGCTCACTGTACTGGAAAATAACAAAATATTTGAAAAGTTTCAGTCTGGTTTTAGGAAGTACGACAGCACTGAGACTGCCCTGCTTAAAGTCACCAATCACCTTTTAATGTCTGCTGATGAAGGCATGTGCTCAGTCCTTGTACTCCTGGACCTTAGCGCTGCTTTTGACACCATTGATCACAGCATCATGTTAGACAGACTGAGGCACTGGGTGGGGATCTCTGGCACGGCCCTAGAATGGTTTTCATCCTACCTGTCAAATAGGAAGTTTTGCGTGTCTGTAAATAACTATGTCTCCTCGTTCTGTTCAGTTAAATATGGTGTGCCTCAGGGGTCGGTCTTAGGACCCACTTTGTTTTCCTTATATCTGCTTCCCCTTGGACATATTATCCATAAACATGGCATTTCTTTTCATATTTATGCTGATGACACACAAATATACTTGCCCGTTAGATCCACAGACCCTGGAATGCTGAGTTCACTTAATAACTGCCTTTGTGAAGTTAAAAAAATGGATGTCAAATAATTTCCTCCAGCTGAACTCAGACAAAACAGGAATCCTGGTCATCGGGTCTCAGCAGATGGCAAATCAAATACTGCTATCTGCCGGTTTGCTAGTAAATCATGTTAAGCCTGTGGCAAAGAACCTTGGTGTTTGGTTTGATAGTAATTTAAATGTTGAGCAGCACACCACAAAGCTTGTTCAATCATGTTTTTATCAACTTAGAAATATAGCTAAAATTTGATCTATGTTAACTTTTAAGGACACCGAGACCATTTTACACGCCTTCATCTCATCACGCCTGGATTACTGCAACAGCCTTTTCACCTGTTTAACCCAAAAATCTATTGATCTACTCAGCTGCCAGGCTTTTAACCAGAACAAAGAAATATGACCACATTACTCCTATTTTAGCTTCATTACACTGGCTCCCAGTATGTTTTAGAATTGACTTTAAAATTCTATTGATCACTTTTAAAGCTCTTCATGGCCTCTTGCCGTGTTATATTTCTGACCTTTTAGTCCCATATACACCAGCACGCACCTTGAGATCCTCGGGCAGAGGTCTGCTATCTGTTCCAGAGTCTCGACTGAAAACTAAAGGGGACAGAGCGTTTGCTGTCAGGGCCCCGAGGCTCTGGAACAGCCTGCCTGAGAAATCAGGTCAGCTGAGTCAGTGAACTCTTTTAAGTCCCTTCTTAAAACATACTTTTATAGGAGAGCCTTTCCCGATCTTATTTGACATTATTTTCTCACTTTTATTTTATTGCATTTTAGGAATTTTATATTTATCTGTATTTTAGTCTTTAAATGTTTTTCATGCTTTTATCTTTTTGTATTATTGTCTCTTTACACTTGTTAAAGCATTTTGTAACTTGTTTTTGAAAAGTGCTCTACAAATAAAGATTATTATTATTATTATTATTATTATTCCCAACTTCTGCTACCTCTCACAAATCCTTAAAATGGTGCAGATTGCTGCTGAGATAACTTACTCTCAATGCTGTTGTGGTTGAGGTGCAGATGCTCCAGGTGATTGTTGAAGAAAGGAACTGAGGCGAGCTGGTTGTGGGCCAGTTGCAGGTCCAGCAGGGTGGATATGTTGAACACAGATTTGGGAAGACCTTTATCACTCAGCTGGTTGTAGTTCAGCCTTACAAACGCCAGGTGGGTTAAGCCTTCAAAGTAGTCTCTGAACAACAGAACAATGGATGAGAAGAACAACTGTAAAATTTGACATCCGACCTTTGTTTAGTAATGCATGCAGTGTGTGTTTGCCGCATGCGTGTGCGTTTATCAGCTATTTGACAATGTGTGCACTGTATACTTGCTTTGGGATGTCATCTATGTTGTTCCTGTCCAGGAAAAGCTGTATTAGGGTACTAGGTATGCCCGCAGGCATCTTTTTCAGGATGTTGTGAGCCAGATTAAGCTGCATGAGGCTCTTCAGGTCCTTAAATGTGTTCTTGCCCAGATCACTGTCACTCAGCTGAGAGAGAAGTCATCAGGCACTTTTGTTTGCTCCAGAAATGCATGCAGTATAGATGGTTGAAACAGCCCATTATAGTAAGATGCTCACAAAGGTACTTTTAAATAGAAGTTTACCTGGTTGTGGTACAGGTCGAGCAGTGTCAGGTTCTCCATCTTGCTAAAGGCACCAGCAGGGATCTTAGAAATACGATTCCTACCGAGGCGGAGCTGTTCTAGGTTTGCTGGAAGACCGGAAGGTACCTCTTTCAGGTGGTTACGCTGCACATAGAGGTACAGCAGTGCTGGGAGCTTTTCAAACACCTGCACAAGAGATAGATACAGAAAACACATTTATACATGGTTTCATGTGATTGTCAAATCATGAATATTAATCGAGGAAACCTTCTGACATTTTTGTCTATTCGGTGAATGCGGTTATTAGCCAAGTTGACCCAGCGGATCTCAGTGGCGTTAAGGAATGGCTCTGCTGTCACTTCTGAGATGTAGTTGTTCTGCAGGTACAAGTAGTGGGCTCTAGATGGGATGACAGGGATCACACGGATGTTTCGGTTCTCACAGTTGAGAGCATTGGGATAGCTTGGGGAGCAGAAACACTCTCGGGGGCAGTCAGGAAACATGGAGGGTGGGCCCAGGATGGGAGGGGGGAAGTCTGTTGGCTCCTGGGGCTCTGGCTGTGCTGGTACAGATGGCTTCCTGGTGGTGGTTGGGCGCCTGGTGGGCTTCCTTGGCCGAGGTTTCTGGGTAAACACCGCCCCCATCAGAAGGAACAGAGCCAATGCAGAGAAGAGTTCCGCGCCGGCCTTCATCGTCCTATGACAGCACACAAAACAGAGGTAGTTGATTTGTAGACTCTACTGTATGTACAGTTACATGGGTTGAGAGTTAAGAGAGAGAAAGCTGTATACCCACAACACGCAACCTGTCATTTTGGTTCTGCTGGTTAGCCAATACGGTCAGCTTATCCCACCCACACAGAAAGTTTAACATCATGAACATTGGTCTTTTTTTGTATTTCTCACTCTGTGTGGGAGCTCTGGGGCAGTGCTCTCTTTCAATTGGGTACAAATCCTGCTTCCTTGATTAGCAACCATTTACAGGCTCAATGCAGACAAAGCACCTTTGATTACACTGAAAACTTCACCAAGCAACTGTTTGTATTTGCCTTTTGATATCTCCTATTTTGAAATGGACTTTGAAGTTTCTTTTTGACTTGTGGCAAAAATATTTCCAAGCCCTACTGATTTTTGTTCAACCTGTGGTGAGAGAGAGAGTTTTCAGAGTTGAACTGGCTAAGTAGTACTTTGACCAACATAAAGCAGGTTTCTTTGGATCTTAGTCATGAAAACACAGACTGTAGTGATGTAAACCAATGTTGGTGTAGTATGTTCAGCAATCTGCTTTATCTTTTACTCCACAAATGTATATCCACCTGATGCTGCTCTTACATTAGTTGAAATGTTGCTATTCATGACATCAATATAAAATATTTAAGCTATGTACACTAAGAGAGTAGGCTGGTTAACCCTAGCTTTCAGTCGCGTATTTGTCACTTTGCAACGGATGAAGATGTGCGTTGTGCATGCTTCACTTTACGACAAGTAGCATGCAAAATGCTAACGAGAGACTTCTGTAATGTCAACACAGTTTGTTTACTACTGGCTACTAGTTAGCAATCAAACACAACAGAGGCTGTCACTTGAATATTAAATGATTTCCATCTTCTGTTATTGTTTGAAATGAGAAAAGTTTATTATTTTATGGATTTCACAAATTTCAGTATGACACGTTATGCCGTAAACTGTTTAAATTTGAGCGTGCGCAACTCACATCTGTACTCAATTCACATCGGGCAGAGAAAGAATGTACGGTTTATGAATAAAGGGAAACAGAAACAGAATTTTCCTGGTACTTGTCTTCTTCTCCCTCATGCAAGAATTTTTCCATCTTTCTTTGTGTTCATATCATTGTCATCATTGTATTATTGTGTTTTATTGTGTTTTATTGTATTCTTCTTTTTTTCTCCTTCATATGCTGTATCGGATGCTGGTAACTATAATTTCCTTGCGGGAGTCATCCCAAAGGGATTAATAAAGATAAGTCTAAGTCTATATTTACTGTATTGTTCCTTTTCCACACAAAATCAGCCCAAATAGGTCCTCTTTTACTGTATGTATGACTGTAACATATCAGAATATAATTTGGCCAAACAAGGAATGTGACTTTGGTTACTTTAATCCTTGCTGTCAAAGTACATCACTTACTGTATCACATAAAGAATACTCTAAAAAGATGGTCATGCGATTGAAAGAACCTCAACAGCTGAGTGTGTTTCCTACATGGGAATCAATTGTGATTGATCTATTTGCATAACTTCAATTAACTGTTTCTCTCATTTACAGTAACAGTGGAATACATGTAAAATGCAGGGGATATATGTTTTTCAATTTACAATATGAACAACTGTTCACTTGGACTTTAGTCTATAAGTTAGGTTTAGAACATGATGTTATCTATTCTGACATACAGTTTGAAAGCATTAGCAAATTTGTCAGTAAAAATCCATTATTTTGGTCTTGGTTGGGCTTGTTTGTAAATGATTTTACATTTTGTGTTAACTGTATGCATTTTATGTTAAAGCAACAATACATGTGTTAATTGTATAGCCTACACAGATAGATGTTGTGCTTACTGTGTTAAGAGTTTAGGAAAGTTGTTAAAAGTATTGAAAAAATTGTCAAAGCAATCGTAAAAAAATGTAAGATGGGGGTTGTGGCTTGAAGATACAAGTGAAAGAGAGTGAGCAAGAAAGTAGACAGTGATTAGTTTAATTTGATCTAATCAAAGAAAAGGAGGGGCAGATACAGGTACAGGAAGTTAGTACTTATGAGGGAGAGGAAATAAAACGTTTTGGGATAAAGGCTCTTTTGTCAGCGCTGGTCCAGAGGGAGTGTGGAGGGGAAAACTGCAGGTCTGGTAGGTTAAGGCTCTGTGAACCAGGAGAGGCCAAAGGAAACTGGGCTAAATCCCAATAAGGCTCTGATGGAGACAATGTGGATCTTATTGCAAATACAAAAATCTTGCAAGCAGATGTAAATCAATGATAGGTGAGATTTATAGCTGATACATCTTTTTAGAAAACAATTCATGTTTTTATTATGCTTTAGTGCTTTCAAATGGCGTTAGTCTAAAATCTAGTTGTTTAGATTTAAAAGTTTCTACTTTGCATCTTTTAGTACATTGATAGTATACAGGCTCATCAGTATTCATTTGTGTACTGTAATTGATAACTTTAAAAAAATATGTACGACAGATGTGTGCAACTTAAATCGGCTTAGGTCTTGTGTGTGTACAATGTAATGACTTCATGTCCTCTCTCTCACAGACACACACACACAGACACACACACACACATCTCAAGTGTTTACCCTTTAAATTACATTATTCCAAATATCTGTTTGCGTGCATTTGTTTCTTAACACTGCCTTGTACCACATTAGCATAAGCTTGCTGTAAATAATCACCACACAGCTGTCAAAATACATGCAATGCTTCAGCAAAATTGCACCCTTAGTTTCTAGTCATTTTGCTTCAGTTGAGCAGGCCTCTGGCCAATTTGATAAACATCACATGAATCACGGGGCAGGAATGAGGCTCAGAGCCATAATCTGTCCTGCCTGGAAAAACAAAACCAAACTTTTCACTGATGGTGTTCCCTGGCACTGCTTTTCCTTTTCCCTCTCAGCCACCCAGAACCTCCCAGCCCCTCGTTCAAAACCAGAACCAGCTCTCCTCCCCCTCTTGCTGCTGTCGTCATGATTAGTAAACAACTGAAGACTCAAAGTCAGAGATTGCTGACTCACTGATTTAATATTTGTCACCTCAATGAGCAAATCTGATCAGTACAAGAACTATACATTGTCCAGATTCACATTACATATGACTGTAATTCATTCATCACTAACCATGATTAACTAGTTAATCTGACTTTAAAACCCCAAAAATATTGTGATATTTAAGTGCATCCTCCTTTTAAAAACACAGTTCACACATGCAAGGTCCACTTAGTGTCCTGAAGCTTTTGATTATATCACAGCTGTATCGCAGATGTAGTTTGTCCTGTTGTCATGGAAATGCAGTATCCCAATTTTTATATTTGCCTTCGTACAAAAAAGCTGCAAAGTACTTGTAAAATCACAATTCCATGACACATTGTCAATCTCCAACTGCTGCCAGAAGAACTACTAAATGGGCCTATTGGTGGGAATGTATTCTCAAAAGTTTGTTTTTATATATATTATATATATATATCTCAAAATATTTACTTTCTGACGCTTGAAGATGTCTTAATTGTGCTTTTTAACATCTATGTCCGCACATTTTATTTATATCTTTATATCAGTCACAGTACAATTGAAGATATTTTGAACTGCAGCACACTATATATATATATATATATATATATATATATATATATATATATATATATATACCCATTTTAGAGTTATGAGTACTCGTACTAGGCGAAAATCCTCTTGAGATGTCCATGTGTATCAGGAGATTTAAAGAACCCATAATTCTCAGCTGGCCAACAAAGCTCTTTGTGACCACAAAGTTCTCAATTAGGAGCTCTTTCCTATTCATTTTGTTCCTTTGGTTGGCAGAACAGGTACTGTCATTCCTTGATGTAAGTGTAAATATCACTATTGTTTTGATAGACCACTGAATGAGAGCCACGTCACGCACAGGCTGAATTCAGTGATCTATGTCAGATGTCTGAAAATATAAAAATGCAAATACTTTTGGTGTTTGTGCCATCATAAAAATCTTCTGACCACTCATCTCTATGTATCTGAAACTTATTATGGGCAGTTAAGTCCACTTTAACTTTAGTTTTTGTTTTTTTTGATTAGCTAAAGCTAAACTCAAACTACTGTCTGCATTACCAACAGTCCTTACCTGAGCTAAACAGTTCACATCACTTGCAAAACCCATTTCAAACAACACAACTTTTCACATGTCTCAAAACGGGCTCAGTGCAGCCAAACACTATGAACAGTCCTCATTGAAACAACATATGCCATCACTCAGAACACACTGCGAGTAAAAACACTTGTATCAAACACCAATACATAAATTACAAACTTTTAATCTTTACAGTTTGAATAATTTACAGTAAGTGACTTCACACTAATCAATAGTTTCTCTTAAGAAAAGAGTGAAATTCTTTCACATGCACATTTTTATTTTATAACATACCAGTTTTTTTAGGAAACAAAAAGGTAAGAAAATCAACAGTTTGCTTCAATAGATAAATCATTTTATTTTGCCTGTAAAATGTAACGACTGGAAAAAAAGGTAAAAACTAAAGGTACGTAATAACAAAGAACATCGGATCTCCTGGCTTGCCATGCACTGGCATCATCTCTAAATACAAATTAATTTTGTGTTTCCATTACTTTCTGAAAAACAGGAAGTCACAGTTTTACTTACATAAGGTAGTTTTTCATGTTTTTTTATAGCTGTGTTGTAACCTCAGACATCTTACCTGAACATGTTGGTATCTTTGCTCTTTTACCTGTTTACTGTTTCTCTCGAACAGTACAGTATATAACTGATTCATTCTTATTTGGTGTTCATTTCCAAAAAAAGTCTTTCTGAGCGTTCCCTTTATATTTACTGCATTTGTTCACTAACAAGTCTTTCAGTTTAAATTGCTAACAGCAGTTTTTGAAATGCACCAGACTGGAGAGAGTTTTGAACATGTAGGTCCAGCTGTGCCGTGTCGTTTAGAAATTGGGGGAAAAAAACTATAAAGATGGACTTAATATTAAAATGTATTGGTATACATGCACCAGAAATATGATAGTTTCAGAGGTATCTGCCCTCCTTTTGAAACCCTCATCAGCAGCAGTTACTCTGCATTAGTATTGTGGGTGGAGCAGTCCTGCAGTGGTTGTGCAAAGGTTGGATCTACGTGGTACGGCAACGATGTGAGTTGGACGGTGCACTGACAAAAACAACTGATGAAGTAACTCAGATAAAATTACACTATTTTAAAGTAAACTTAGAGTAAAAAAAACATGAATCTACACTTCATACTTCAGTCTGTTGTCCTACCTGACTGGATGCTGTCATCACTTCTTTTTTGTCCTCAACATTAGCCAGCTCACCAAGATCAATCTTTTTCCTTTTACATTCTTCACAGAGGGATTTTTAAAGGTTCAACCCTATTACAGTACACTGTTTCACCACAGGCAGTGATTTTGAAAAAAAGCTGCATGCCTGAGAACTTTCTTTCATATTTTCAGAATATTCCTTTTCAGTTTTATATGAAGTGGAGAAAAGCACTAGTAGAGTTGAAGTGTGCTACGGCTCCCTGGAGGACAGAGTACCACTTTGTATGGCACAGCGTTTCTATAGAAACACACCAGCATGGCTAAGCTGTGCCTGTGCCAGGATTCCCCCCATGGTCCACAATCACACATGTAGGCTACACTGATCTTTCTGCCTCTCTCTGTTTAACACACAAACACACTCCTGTCTGAATTCTTATCTTATTGATAATGCCCCATATAAAACAGCCCCCGGAAATAACAAATAAACTTTCTTACCTGCCTCTGGTACCTGCCCTCTTTTGTCAACTCACAAGTTTTGTGTCTTTTCTTCTCTCTGCCTCTCTCACTTTTCCTTCCCCTCCCTCTCTCTCCCTCCTTCTCTGTTCCTTTCTGTCCCAAACCTCCTTTCCCTCTGCCTCTCCCTCTCTCTCTCTCTCTCTCTCTCTCTCTCTCTCTCTCTCTCTCTCTCTCTCTCTCTCTCTCTCTCTCCCTCCTTGGGTGGACAAGCTGCCTATTGGATTTGTTTGCTGCATTTTTCCCACTGAAGGTCACAGTGGTTCTTTCTCCCCCTCTGCTCGGCTAAGGGCCAGTGAGGTTTAATCTTAATTCTATCTGGAAGACTGCGGGCTCTTTCATGTGTCTGCACTGTGTTACAGTATGTTATTATTTTTGTTCTGTTGCTGCATAGCATGAGAGTGTGTCTCTCAAACAGCCAGTGTGCACGGGCTAGTTTACATATTTGTGTGTATGCACATATTTGTGTGTATGCATAAGCATGTGTTTCTATTACAGAAGTCTTGGGAAAATGCTGTGAACACTGAACCTTTGTTATGGAAAGCCCAATTGTACTTGCATCTCTCTGTCTCCCACCCACTCTGCTATTGTGGAGATGACTGCCATGTCATGTGCTTTTCATTAGCAGCATCCATTGTCACTCCACTCCACGTCATTTTTTCTGTGTCAGTTTTCTTTTCTCCCCGTATCAGTAAACTCAAACAGTCTGATTACTTAGGTCCAGCTGAGGAATAGGGTGTTATAGGGTCTTTTCAGGAAGTGGGGTTGTGTAGCATTGTGTTTAACAAGTGAGTTTAAGTGTGAGCCTTTAGTGTGTGTGTGTGTGTGTGTGTGTGTGTGTGTGTGTGTGTGTGTGTGTGTGTGTGTGTGTGTGTGTGCGTTTATATGCCACTGGGGGTTAGGAGATGTGTGCTGTCCTGCATTCTTGAAGAGTGAGCTGCAGCAGAAGGATAATGAGGCAAACACATGTGGGGAACAGTTTCAAACACACATGTACTGTACACATGTGTGCCTCCTTCTCCCACTTTCCCTCGTCTTGTTTTTTCTTTTCATCAATTCTCCCCACTGCACTCCTGTCTCCTCTTCACTCAGTCACCAGGTTTGGGTTATTGAGCTCAGCTGGGAGAAAACATCTGGTCCCAACAAAGAAAGAAAGGTTACGTCAACAGATATGACACAGTGACAAATGGGTATATGTGATAATTACGGCACTTTCTGATTTGTTGCTGTCTTCTCTGCTACCATTTGAGAGACGGTGCAATAATTCTATTGAATGACTCAGCTCCTCCACCTATTTTTCATATATCATCTCCATAATATACTATTGTAAGGTTTACAAGTTAATTCATATATTTGACTTAACTTACAAAAGATATTTACAATGTTTATACAGTTAACTATTTACATATGTGTGTTTACATAGTATTTGCACATTTACATTTGAATTTAGAATAGTGCAATACTTATAAAAAGTTTTAATAGAATTGAACTGGAAATTAAAGCAAAGGCGATTCTCTGAATGAGGTGGTCTGCCACAAATTGTTGGTATCCGGCTACTGTCTGGCATTGTGCTGACACAAAATGTGACAGGCCTGCAGGGCTCTCTCTACAGAGTTGGCCAACGTTTAAATGGGACACACCACTTATTGCAAGCGCAATGAGCTGTGAACCAGGATGTCACGTTCCGTCCTGTGTCATTTTCTGGTTGTTTTTTAAATTCCTGTTTTATTTTGAAGGGTTTTATATTAACTATCTATGGTTCACATGCTGCCTCCCCCTGTTGCCAATATGCTGGAAAAGTGTTTTGTGGCTCGTGCACTCCATTCTGTTTTCCATTTACATGGCCAGGGCTATGTATTAACACCAGATTGTTTTTCGGAACACACAGATAATAAAGAGATAGCTGAGGAGATATTTGTTGAATTTGACAAAGTGTATTGGATTAACATCACTTACAATACTTTTGGGCGGGGCTGAAATGAATCAGTGACTGTGGATCCCAAAGACAGCTTATGAGTCTAAAGAGCATTACATCATGCATGACATCAACTATAAATGACTTTACCAACAAATAAGCATATTGGTAAGTGAGTCACTAGGAGGAAGCCATCTGGATAGTGGACATTTCCAAATCAAAGCTCATTTGTCATACATTTAAAACCAAACATGCAGGCTTCAGCTCTCTTGCTGATGGTTTACATACCAAACAGATGCGCTTTAGTGACATCAGCTCAGTGAGTGATAACAGTGACTTTTACTAAATTCTTGAAAAAGTTGTTACTTATTAGACTTTAATATTCAAAGAAGAATTCAAATTTTTAAGGAGTGTTTTTTTCCTTTAGTATGCAATAATGCAACAGTACATTGGAATGGTTGATTAAACCCATCCTATTTGCATAGTTTGCATGGTCATGTCAGATACCTTGATGAAGGCAGCTGGTGAAATGTTGGGTTGTTTAAACTGCGAGAATTCTTATAATTATATATATATATATATATATATATATATATATATATATATATATATATATATATATATATATATACTGTAAACTTTTGCACATTGCTAACATTTTTCCACACCCTGCTGAAACCATACAGCCTTCTTTTCCTTTCTTATGATTACAGCAGCATTCTTTCTTTTCTATTCAAAAACAGTTGCACATTTTTGTTGTATTTTTACATTGTAATATCTATTCTGTATTTTTTTTTTTTAATGTAGCAATACTTTGCTTTATTTTTAGTCCCTTCTTGTGTTTATTGTTTACTGTATGCACTTTATACACAAGACAAATGTATTGTGCAAAGTGTAAACTAGTTGGGCAATAAATCAGATTCTGAAATATGTCGGTTTTCAATGCCTTTTAATAAAAAACACCCAAAGTTCATCAGAACTGGTTTCATGTGTTTCAGGGATCTTGTATTGTTATTGCTATCGCAAGATATTATGTTAGCTACTAATTTATATAGGAAAGAGTGATGATTGTTACATAGATGGACTCTTTTTTAGTTAAAAAAGTGTGTGTGTGTGTGTGTGTGGGGGGACTGCACGTGTTTCACATATGAGGCCCTTTGGTTGGTACTCCGATAAATATGGAATGTGTGATACAGACAAGCAGTCAAACTCTCCTCTTAAACAGGTCTGGACCCTGAACTCCACATCTCCCACCTTTAACCACTCTGACTAGACCACCTATACCCCTCTTAAGGTGTTGTCAGTGGTCTAATTAAAGTGTTATCTAGGAAAACCACAACTACTTTACTCTGAGTTATATTGCATTATCAACTTAGAAAACCATCCAGTGGTGCACAGTGCAGGGACTGTGTGAAAACCTCAGGAAATGGTGCCATAAACTTTTCAACAATTTTAAGGAGGATTATAAACCGACCAAATACTCTGTATCTCTCCAATGTTTGATATAACCCTATACAATTTAAATAAAAACTAGATAGTAAATAATAGATCTGGCATTTGTAGTAAAATTGAATTGCTCATTTCTGTGGCTAAAGCTACTAATATCAAGAACAGAAGATTTTTTTGAAGATTATGTGTTTGCCGCTGTATTACTGAGGCTCATTAGCTTGTTTCCATTACTATTACTGAAGTTGTGTTTAATTGCTGCAATAAATCAAAAAATGCAAGCCTTCTCTTTTTTTTTTGCAAAAATGTGTTTACTGCACTGTATGTTGGTGACTTTGAATTATAAAAATAAATGCTAGACAAGACAGCAGAATCAGCATCTGTGCATGTGTTTATGTATAGGTTTTGTATCTAGTGAGAGGGCTTGCGGTCTCAGACTTGTAAACAGCCCTGTAAATGAAACTAACAGCTTCCTCAGTTATCTAGCCAAAACCACATGTACCATACAAGTCTGTGTTGGATTTAGAGATGATTGCTCCGCCCAGCAACAAGCAGCCTCTTTACACAGCTGGGAGGTCTGAACCTCTCTGTACATTATTCCTCTTTTAGATCAGCCTGTTCAATATGTTTAGGGTTAGGCTTATTTTTGGAACAGCGATTTAAAAGATGCTGATTTTATGGAACAATCAGGGCATTGATGTATCTTGCATTTTAATCCTCAATGCTAGTCTAAAAACCATCTCACTGTTTCCCCATTTTAGTGACCTGCAACAACTGGAACTCTTTTGACCTGCCAGCCAGACCTGAAGTCAGTCATGACCAGAGGTGTCACAAGTATTCACATTCAATACTCAGGTAGAAGTATAGAGATATTAGGGTTTAAAAAGACTTCTGTAGAAGTTAAAGTATCAACTCAAGCTTTTTTATTCAAAAAAGTGTGAAA
Source organism: Percina caprodes (assembly GCA_013375575.1). NCBI lineage: Eukaryota > Metazoa > Chordata > Actinopteri > Perciformes > Percidae > Percina > Percina caprodes. Next base: position 6,657,200 of record JABXJD010000005.1, on the reverse strand, counting down.
GTACTGGTTTCAAATCTACTTAAATTATAAAAATAAAAGTTATGTAAAGTAATGCCATTAAAGATGAACTGGAAAAACTAACGATGAATGGAATTTGAATATTGGTGATATAACAGATGTATTTCTTCTCATTGGTACAATTATTAAAATGGGTGAATTTGTTAAAAGGGATAAAATGGTAAGTCGAAAATGTTGTTGTTACACAGGCGCTGCCATGTTGGAATTCCACAATCTACTACGTCACTGGCATGGTAAGCTACTCCGTGGCTAACTAGCACTAGCAGCGCAGTCATAGCAACACCATAGTCTGAGGCTAGTGGACATGGCTGAGGAAACGGAAACCAAGAAGTCACATTTCCACAGGCTACCTTTGACAAGGAAAAAAAAACAGTCCTCAACTCATAGCAAGCTGCCTTAAAACTGGCTAGCCCTCCAACAGCCCCTGGATTTCAGGTCTGTAGCATTTTTTAGTGACAGCTTATTTAGAGAGCTGTGCTTTTGATACAACAGCGTCACTGGTGAGGGTTAAGTCCAACAGACGGTAGCCTGAGGCCTTCAGGCTCCAGTACAGGTCAGCTCGACAGACTGACACACTGGACATTACTTGAAATTGACACACAACACCAAGCTAGATACCAAATGATTTAACCTAGGGAAAGGGCTAGCAACTGAATACGTTGGAAGCACTCTTACGACTAACTCCACAAGCTAGCACGCCGACCATAGACTGTATAAATAAACCAAGACTCTAACAATATCACAGATCAATAATAATGCGTTTACTAGCCGCTAACTAAACCACAGACTCCAACGTCCCTCTGTACTCACCCTGAAGCTAGCTGATGTTCACCGTCTCAGGGCACACTGTTGATGCAGAAACAGCTGCTATAGTTCCATAGTAAAAATCTGCCAACTCTGCACTTGCCTTAAGTAAAGTAAACAGCAAAACTCGTGAATCCTCTGTGCGTCTATGGTCAAACTGGGGTAACTCCTACGTGCAGCTAACAAGCAACCCCATTTGATTAATTCATTTAATTACATTTTCCATTTAATTGCCTTTATTTTCTTAAACGAACAGGACCGTAACCATGTTTTTCTATTTTCTCTAAATGTACATAATATATATGCAGTCTATTTCCTAAAATGCATATTGTGCTTGGATACAATAAATGAGAGTGCATGACAGTAAAACGTATCTGCACGACACACACACACACACACACACATCGGTCACTGTCACTCCACCCCAAACGATCCTGTACTGAAGATGGAGCCTGATACTGATCGTCCTCCATGTGGTGGTAGTCAGACACTACAGGCCTGTCCCTCACAGGCTATGCATAACCCATGCCACTAAAATTACTAATTTTCGTGTGTATGTAACATGCTGCAGCCGTTGCCTGTATATACCTTTGCAGGTCCTACCATGCCAGTGACGTCATCGATATTGTCAGCGTTCTAATACTAACAAATGCAACTTTTGTGTTGCTTAAAAAAAGCTATATTGATTTGTTTATAATTAAAAATGTTACTGTAATTTATTTTTAATTATCATAACCAACAAGTAATCAACGTTTATTCTTTCAGTTCAGTTTATCTATAAGGTCAAAAGCTTAAGCCTATAGTGCATTAAAAAAAGCATTTTTCTAGCATTTGTACTTCGTCACTTGACACCTCTGGTCATGATGTACAGCAACAGAAAACCAACACATTCATACTCTCATCTCATAAAATACTGATGCTTGGTCGGGTGCCTTGCATCATTATCAAATTTGCATGCTTGTTTGTATATCAATTAAATTGCCTTGAATTCATGAGCAGAGTGAAGAAGAAGAAGAAGAAGAAGAAGAAGAAGAAGAAGAAGAAGAAGAAGAAGAAATTGCCAAGCTCCATGGTAATGGAGAATCAAAAAAACCTTGGAAAAGTTTTGATCATTTGAAGGAATAGAGGCACAGTTTTCTTCAATAATTCAAGGCAACACTGGTGAGAAATTGGTATCCAAATGATAATTTTGAGGGTGAATTTTTTTTTAAGCCTGCATTAATTACTGGAAATTATGTATTCATTTCAGTTTGCCAGTTTGTTTGTTTGTCTGCCTGTCAGCAGGATGTTGGCCCTATTTTTTTATAAAACACTTTACTTGAAGGTATCTACATATGAGTGACATGACCCTTTCATGAAAGTGTCATAAACAATATAAAGAAGTCATAATCGTATATGCCATAATGCTTCTTTTAGTAAGTGTCATTCGGTTTTGACATGACAAGTTATGGTTACGGTTAGGGTTACGGTTCATGTGTTCATGACAGTGTTATGCCTGTTATACGTAGATACTGTACCTTCAAGTAAAGTGTTACGCATTAAACTTCGGAGCGGATCCGAATCACGGGGCAGATACACAAAATATTTTTCACTTTTGTTAACATTGCAAGATTGGGCATTTAGCTGATATTGTTTAGGCCACTTGGAGCACAACAATCTATGAACAACAAACATTGACATATTGTAGTTAATATGACGAATGTGTTAGCAAACTGTGGCCTGGTTACACATTCAGCAGACATGGAACAACATTATTATTAATATTGAGTCATGTTTCTGGCCCCCTGATAAGTTTATGTCCAATATTGCCTCCCCTTTTAGCTCTGTTTTGGTCTTTAAAACAGAAAAGAAATGGTGGGCAAATTACGAAGCAACTCCGAATCATCTGGAAATATTAACTGTGCTAATACAGACCATAGACAGCAGTGGATACAATAAGAACTAGATTCAAAAGAGTTTTTGGTGGTTGGACCAGTTCATATCTTACCTGTGTAGATAGTTTTGTACTACTGGAGAGTTTATTGGGCTAGGGGGTGTGATATGTGAAGGATCCTGAGGTTCTCTGTGTTGCTGTTATGACACAGCAGGGAGCTTCATTGCAGATTGTTTTGACTGATGGTTTCCAAGGCAGAGTTTAGTTCAGAGGAGAGGAATTGCCAGAGCTCTAATGATTCCACCAGTCAGTGAGTTTTTTTTCTCTTTAGAAATGGTTGCAAAGATACTCCCCCGGACTATGACACTTTATTAGAAATAACTTGAAAAATAGCCCATACCATCTGAGGTTTGAAGGATTCAACTATAATAAACACTTTGAGATATAACTAATGTCTACCAGTAAACATTCCTTCATTGTTATTTTTACCATGTCTATTTATCATTTTCCCACTTTATTTAGATCCTCTTAGCTGACCAAATCAGTGAGCCTGGAAGGTAGTGATGGAAAAAAAATACATTAGCTATCTGCTATTAATGACAATGACCACCGTAATGCCTTGCATTTAATTAAACAAAAGTTCAGTCCACTGTGATGTGCCAGAGTGCCTTTCAGGTTCTCACATGGACCATCTGGCTCTTCAGTGCCTCTGTCCTGCCACTTGCCAGCTGGCAATTCCTAAAAATCTACAGCTGTGTTTTCTCAATTGGTTGGGAGACACTGTGTGTATTTACTAATATGGATTGTGTACCATATTTCAAATGTGTTTTGTTTTTAAATATCAGTATTGTTACTGCTGATAAATTGGAGCTTCATATTTGATCACTGTGCTTCACGCCTTTAAAAAGCAGGAATGCAGCAGAGGTCTGGTTTGAGTGTGCGAGAACTAGTGATTTACAGACCATACAGAATGCTATAAAACAAAGAAATATATAGAGAAAAATAGTTTGTGTTGAAAAGTAGCTAATGTCACATTTATAAAAGAGGCAGGTGACAGTAAGACTCAAGAGCAGTCTCAGAGCAGCTGAGGATGAGCATTAACTGGTTCAATAGTTCTTCTATAGCGCTGACCTCCAAAAAGGTCACAGAGAAGTTAAACATGGTTCAAAGAATATTTCAACATACGCTTATTTGCCTTTTTGCATTAGTTAGATGAGAAGATGGAAACCACTCTCAAATCTGTCCGTTATATATGAAGCTATAGCCACCATGCAGCTTTCTTTTCCATTCAGTTTCATACCATTGGGGCAGCGTTCTATTAGCGATCTCAAAGAATTTCTAATGAGGAAAGAAGTTCCACTCTCGATACTTCTGGCTTCTGAACTGGTTGCAGTTCCACCAGAGTCCCACTTGGGGTGCTCACAACCAAGTGTAGAAAGAATGGGACTCTAAGGAGCTATGCCCCTCAAAATCCACTTTTCTCATGATATAATTGTTTCGTCTAGTAATTTGAATGTTGCATTTGAAAGGGGAGGCTAAGACAATACACCCTGCTGGGTGTTACGTTTTTATTAAAAGTGGAATTTTTGTTCTAAAAAGCCTTTTAAATGTCAATGACATCATAGACATCATACGGCCGGGGATACTGCTTTATGGCAAGCTCTAAGTCACTTCCTTTTTTCTCTCGAGGCAAAGAATAGAGAATATTTTGCAGGACCGAGTCAAGCTAGCAGTTTCCCCCTAAGTTAGCTAAGCTAACTGTCTACTGGCTGGAGTGGACTGCAAAACAGTGAATAACCATGTTTCCCAAAATGTCAAACTATTCTTTTAAAATAGCGTGATGTAGCAGATGGGTTGCTTGTATTGTGTTTACAGCTTCTCAGCAGCAACATGGAACCAGTGAAGTTTCCATCATGACTTCATATGTATCCAGTAGACTGCCGGCTGGTCGTCATTGGAACAAGCTCACACAGACTTGGTCATGGTTAATTCTCTTCACTCAAAGGAACCATGTGTTTGTGACTCTGGTAAATGTGGGTCCAGAAGCACAAGTCTGATCAGACAATTTACACTGCATTAAAAGACATTGTGTCACCTGGAAAATATGATAGTGGCTTTAGTAATGACACACACACACACACACACACACACACACACACACACACACACACACACACACACATACACAAACAGAGTAAATTGAGTACATTTTACTCTTTAACACTGATTCTTAAATGTACTACATTTCTTTTATCTATACATCTCTACGTCATTATTATTAGGAAGTATTGTCCTTATGAGAAAAGTGACTCAGTATTAACAGTATTCACGATTTGAGTGAACAGGAACACAATGACTCCATGTCACTTCCTTCTATGTTTGTGGCATTGAGAGGAAATGTAGATGATTAGTGTGTCAGCATTGCGCAGGCATTTCTATAATTCACTGGCGTTTTGTAGATAAAAGCACACTCCGGTGCACACATAATATAGTTATATTCATTTAGTTGTTGTCTTGCTCCCGTTTATCTTTTTAAATCAACTCACTAAGGTTTCAATCAAACTCCCACACACGTCAGCATTGAATGGTGTGTTCGACATATTTGGATTTAAAAAAAAAAAGTGTTAGTATGTATAGTATTTTGTTTGCAGGACAAAAGATGTTACATCCTTTTTGTCAGTGAAGCTACTAATTTTGACTCACATGGGCAACCTTTAATAATACCACTGTGTCATGTGTCTCAACAAAGTATGAGAGCTCCTCAGTTGGTTGGACGCTTCTTCCAACAGAATAAACTGAAACACTGTGAGACATTGTGACAAAACGTAGGCTTGAAAAACAAAGTGCAGAAATGTTATACACAAATGGAAGTCAAATGAAAGTCAACCAGAAATCTTTTAATGCACCATTAAAGGACAAATGTCAAAGTAACAAAACAGGACAGTACTGTTAATCTGCTGATGCCAAATAGGTCTCTGTGCCTGCTGTATTTGCTCCTTCCATGATCTGAATTTAACTCTGAGCATATTTTGCTGTACATAATGACTTCTTTCTACAGTGTGCATGTTCATACTGTACACATTCTAGCAACATACTGTATAGAGATGAGATTACATCTGTTATTAGACCACCTCATTAGTTTATTGTGCTTTCTGTCCATTCATTCATATTTGACATACATCTGCACTTTGTAACTGTTTGCATTATCTGGTTAGATGCTAGAAAAAGAATCTATTGTAAGTTTTATTTATAAAAACACAAACAGACAAAATCTAAACAAAGAAGAAGATATATACAGCAAATTATCTCTCTTTAATTGAAGCTGGTACTAATGTAAAATGTCCTTTTTTTGGTTATCAATGTTTACTAAATCGCATGATTAATTTGGTAAATTATTAATATTGTTAAGTTTATTGTGTAATGTGAATCACTGTTGTCTCTAGATTGCTTCTAGGTTTTGCAGGTATTTACAGGGTAAGCATTGCAGCAGCTTTAAAAAACAAAACAAGAAGAAAAAAACACACAGTACACAATATTATCTAAATGTCCCTTTTTTTTTTCTGTTGTGCAAACCAAGTTTCACATTTTAGGATCATGGACATCAGCTTTCAAATCAAAGTTTAATGTGACAATATTTTGTAAAAAGAGGTTTTAGAAGAAGAAGACATGCCTTTATTAATCCCGCAACAGGAAGTTCACATTCAAAATTTTAAGATTTTTAATAGTTTTGTCAGAACATTTTTATGGTCAATGTGTGTCCACTGTTGGGGCTGTTTAACACTGCCCATCTAACTCAGTCAGAATCTCTCATGGGAAAGCTACTGAATTTTGCCATTCATACATGTTTTCCTTTCCTCATAATACAGCTCAGTTTAACAAGAGCACATTAGTTTGTACAGTCAGAGATGTAAGGGTTTGTCACAGTTCCTATTTGGTAATAACACACAGATGTATGACCCTGCTGAGGCAGAACTTGGAAAAGATGAGAGAGAGAGAGACAGACACCCATGGGAATGCACTGGTGGTATGATGCATGTTTTCATCAGGACTTTTGGCATAATATAACACTGGTTTAGTGTACAGTATAAGTTCAAGCTTTGGCATCATTTGAAGATCAGTCTTTCCTTCATTGCCTGGCTGTGTATTGAAGACATAATTGATTTAAATATTTTCCTCTGGTTTATAATGCTAAGTTGTTTGACTTCACAAGTGCAAGTTGCATACAAAATAAAAACCTTGAGTTGAATCACGCTTTTTTCTAGATAAGGTTGGCCAGTCACATATGGTGACACTATTTTGTTGCATGTTCAGAAGGTGGATCAGATGTAAATACTTTCAAGCACTCGCAGACAGAATACCCAGTCAGATGGCAGCTGTTGGTAGGACATTTTGTTTCCATCCAATCGAAGGAACTTTATCCTAGAGTAGGACAGAGGTCCCACCTCTCTGCAGAAACTGGTCACATTAAACTCTGTGGTGAAAAGACAAAAAACAGTTAGGATTTTATCATAGAGTCTGCATTTCCTGAATGTCTTGCAGGTGCTGTGTTGAGGAAACCACAACGCTGTCTTTTGCTTTCTCACTTTATTTCAGTAGTAGAGCTTGCCACGGCCCAGAATGTAGGCTTTGGCAGACAAGACCTGCGGTAGCTGTCATGGTACTAGCTAGACGATGAGGTGTGTGTTTTTGTGAAAGTGTTTTGCCGTCTGTCTGTCCCTTTGGTACAGAGCCCCGCTGTCTGCTGCTTTACAGATCAGGAACATACTTTCACTTTGCCAGAGCCCGTGAGCCAAAATTGCACGCCAGGTCATTGGTGCCGGATGGTCATGTGAGTCAAAAGTCTGCTGCAGTGTTATTAGAATCCTATTGGCCAAAAAAGGCCAGAGTGATGGGGAGCAGACAGAGACGGAGAGAGAGCGAGAGAGAGAGAGAGAGAGAGAGGGGGAAAGAAGAGACCATGAAGAAAGGAACAGCATGTGCTTTTGGCTCATCTGGCACTCTGCCCTTTGAATCCATCACAGATGTTTTCATACCACTTTCCTCTCTTCTTTGCTAACCTACTTTCCCCTGATCCAACCACCCAATATTCCCTCTCAGCTTCTCCACCCTATCCTTGCTTTTTCTCTTTTCATGTCTCTGATGTCCGTCCCCTCCCTTCTTTGTCTCTTGTCTTCCATCTCTGACTCGCATTGCCTGCTAGCTGCCAAACCCCAGCCCCTCCCGTGCCCATATGCAGTGATGAGGGCCGGCAATGTTCGAGGAAGCTAGGACGGTACAAGTTTCTTTGCAGTTCCTGTTACTTTTTCCACACTTCTTCTCCCTCACAACCTGATTCAGACATCCCTAGGTGGTCAGTCAGTCACATACACAGTTATACTTTACGTTGCGGTCACAAAAAGGGAGTGCATTGTTGAATTGTAAATTTAGGAATGTGTGCACATGTGAGGGAAGTTAGTATTGTCAGTGACAACATTACAATCACAGTGTGAAAGGTGATGAATTTGTGTGTCTTTGTATGTGCATGTTTTGTCTTTGTATGCCCCTCACCTTGTATTTCATTGGCCTCCAGGTAGAGGTACTGCAGGGTGGTGGGGACTGTAGGAATGGTTGTAAGTTTGTTGTAAGAAAGGTCCAGTTCCACCAAGCTGGAGATGTTGAAAACCTGAAGGTGGATGCCGCTGCTATCCAGACCACAGTGACTTAGACGAAGGTACTTAAGGTGGAGAAATCTCACAAAACTGTCTTCATCCAGCCCTGAAAGAGGGTTTTTAGACATATAGAGCTGCTGGACTGAATGGGGTAAATGCCTGGGGACAGACGAGAACAAATTCCCACTGAGTTCCAGCAGGTTCAGACTGACCAGACCTGCAAAATGAGAGGAAGACACACACAAATACAAAAATTTAATACTGACAAATTTGTGTGATGATAGAATGAGTGTAAACATTGTCCTGTCATGCCAGTAATATTCAGTGTTAATGAATGTAGTCAGACTGTCTCAGGGCCAAACATCAGGGTGTGAGATGTGGGCCTAATCAAAATGAATTGATAAACCCTAACCCTAACATGAAATCAAATCACTGTGGAATTATAAACAACCCCTTGACCTCAACCATGGACACTTCTAGATTTTGCATGTATAAAGAAAGGAAATGACACATTACACTATTATTACCTTTGAGGTCTCCCTCTCCAATGGTTTGTAGTCTGTTTCCCTGCAGCAGCAGCTGCGTCAGGTTGTGCAGGTTCTGGAAAGCTCGAGGGCTGATGCTGCTGATTTGGTTGTGTGCCAGTCGCAGCTGCTTGAGTCCAGCTGGTAGAGCGCTGGGCACTGATCTCAGGTGGTTGTGGTTGGCAAAAAGGTAGCAGAGCTGGGCCTGGTTCTGCAGGGCAACCTGGTCCAGCACGTCGCTCTGCAGCTGGTTGTGATCCAGGATAAGCCAGCGTAGATCAGTAATGTTGGCCAGAAAGGAAGAGGACATGGTTGAGATGTTGTTACCCTGGGAACAAAAAGAAACAGACGATGATTTTTCACACTTTCACAGTTAAATATACAGTACAGTGCAGTGGAGGTCAGCCACTGTGGTAAGTATACAATGTGAACAGTACTGGTAGACCATTGTAAAACCTCACACTTTCTCAGTGCCCTTGTCTGTGTTTGTCCTACCTGTAGAAACAGGTACTGAGTTCTGTCCGGCAGGCGGTCAGGGATGTCTGTCAGGTCTCTGTGGTCACAGTAGAGCGCCGTGGGCCACTGGATGGGGCAGTCACACTGTTGAGGGCAGGCCTCGGGGTTGTTGGCTCGGAACCAGGCTGGGTCCATCCGTCCCTGCAGGCTCATCACACTGGGCTCACCCAGCAGGCGATTAATCCACAGAGGAACACCTCCATAGTCCATGTCAGCTACAACAGCAACCGAGGCAAATTTAAAAACACACAGAGACACCAAAATGGCACAGCACAGGAGAGCCATGGAGATACCGGTGAGATATGTAATCCTGCAAATTAAACAAAACACAAAAAGGAGTTACATAACAGATATTACATGTCATAGTCAATGTAATAGTCATGATGAGCACTTTTATAAATGTGTGAATGTCTTCTGTAGCTCTGTAAGAGCTTCGTCAAGTTGAAACTAATGACTTAAGTGATATCACAATGTTGTTTTGGCATAGGCATTGGAACAAGTTTATTTATTTATAATTTTTTTTTTTTACAAAGAGCCTACAAGTCATTTAGTTTGGAGTCTGATGTGGGCATTTACCAGGCAGGGAGAGTCAAATGAAACATGCTGTCAAGTTGCATTATGGGAAGTGGAGGATCCAGGGTTTTTGAATCTTGACCCATACTACCTCTGCAGCATCTACTTTCACCATCATTTTAAAAGAAATGGTCTAAATCAGTGCTTCTCAAACTTTGTTCAATAATGTTACTTTTTAAATATTAAGTACCCCTGACCAGCACAACATATTTTTGGTGGAAAAAAATGCCTAAAGAGGTACAATACAGCTTTGCGCCCTCAGTGTCTGATTTACTATATTAATCTTAGCGTTCAGAGTTCATCAAGGACACGGAAGTCATACGCCCGCTGACTGAATTATCATTCCTATTAGACACACACCAACCACAACCATTCTCACATTAAGGCGTTCCTTTTAAATATGACTTCCTCATCACTGTTCCCTACTACACTGATGTTGTTTCACTCACTGCTGCTGATGCTAGCAACCCCAGTCTCCTCCCTTCCAAGTTCAGAGTCCTTAAGGTGCTGACACACCAACCCGTTTATCGGCCGTCGAATAGTCTATCGAGGTTGGTGACTCAAGTCTATTTGGTGTGTTCCATGCCATTGTCAGTCAGAGCAGCTTTAATTTCGGACAATTTGACATGTTGAATCGGAAGGCGGGCAGTTGAACTCAATAACCAATCTGATTGGTGGAGTGCTAACCCAGAAATTCTGAGCGGGATGAATGTGACGAACGGCTCTCAAAATCTGACAAAAGTCTTTTAAACAGTCTTTTGTTGATCTGAAATTAAGACAGATTCAGCAACTTCATGGACTACTTCTCCCTTAAAATGTTTTCAAAAACACGTTTTGGTGAAATATTTTTGTAAAATACGAGATAGGATTGCAAACGAGCCGCCATTATGGTCAGTTTTGAAATTCGGAGAAGCCAGATCAACGTGATGCGTTCGTCCAATCAGCTGCCGGTTTTCATTTTTTGGGCGACAATAAAGATTAGCGCCGCCTGCTGTAATAGAGACGTATTACGTCTTGTGTATGCGCAGAACGTACACTCAAGTCGACGTTGTTTGGTTTGTTCTGAGGCACTTTTTTGACCCGGCCAATGGTTGGCCATCGAGTGGGTGTGTCAGAGTCTTGACATGACTCAAGGTTTAAAATGGTTGTCATTTTCTTTCTTTTGGCTTGCTCTTCTATACCCAGGGGGGTTTCTGCATAGTGCTCCCTGTTTCAGCTTAGGATACTGCCTGGCTAGTCCAGAACGCAATTTTACGGATGTTTTTATGTTAAAAAAAGGATCTTACTCTTTAACCGAAAGGTTGTCCTCCTTAGAAATCCTTTCCAAAATGTTGACAGACACTTCTGACTCAAATCAGTCAGTGGCAAAACAAACACTTTTGTGAAGTTAAATACAAGCTGGACAATTGCCCTATTAACTTAATTACATTGTAGCTTGTTTCGCCGCAGCTGACTGGAGCGATCTTGCTTACAGTATTGCTGGACCAATTTCAAAGATTGTTGTTCCCATCAGTCACTTAGACACAAAAACATAGGAAAATATGGTTGAAAAAAACGGTAGTTACGATTGAATTTTTTTCTCCGGGGTCATCATCAGGTCAGAGTTTCAATTGATCAAAAATTCTTGGATTTATGACCAAATACTAGCAACACTTACACTGAAAAATAGTTTCAGTGTGACACAAAGAACAAGGTCACTTTTTTCAATAGCAGCCTCAGTTGTGACATTTTGTTAAAAAATACAATGCAATTTCCATTAATACAATTAGTAAGTACAGCATAAATTGAGATGGCTGCTTTTGCACACACACTTCAAACTCCAAGAGAGGGGAAACTGGTTACAGTAACACCCACGAAGTTACTGTCCACACAAGCACACATCTCTCTCTCTCTCTCTCTCTCTCTCTCTCTCTCTCTCTCTCTCTCTCTCTCTCTCTCTCTCTCACACACACACACACACATGCACACACACACACACACACACACACACACTCAGTTACTGAATGACAGCAGTTAGTGAGAAAGGTTTGCATCATCAGGAAGTTTGACTTCAACAGCATGCTTGCAATGTTGCATTTTACCTTTCTTACCTACACTACAGTCTTACAGTACATGCATAACATGTTTTCAGGAGATTATGCAATCATGCCTCATCAAACCAACTGTAATTAAACAGACACAATGTAGATTTGAACATTTCCAGTTTTACCTGCCTTGCAGAATGGAAGCAGACGAGAAACCACAACATATTGACACTTACCTTTTGGATCAGGAGCTACAGAACAGAGACAAGTCTCTGTCTCAAATTCCCAATGAAACTGTCTGAAACTGCATGGAACTATGTGTGTGTGTGTGTGTGTGTGTGTGTGTGTGTGTGTGTGTGTGTGTGTGTGTGTGTGTGTGTGTTCAAGCTACCGCATATGCTTACCCACTGTCTGATACATTCCTCTTCTTCAAACATTGCCCACATCCCAGACCTCCTCCATAATCCTTCCTAACTCACTTCTTCCTTCACCCTCCTGTCAGACCTTGGAAATGGTTGAACCCACAACATTTGATTTGTTGGCTTGTACCGTGTACCGTGTAAAATACACAAAGGACTGAAAAGAACTTCTGAAGAAAGAATTGAAGAGACAAGAAATAAAATAATGACAACTGGTTTTGGATTCAGAAGGTGTGTGTGTGTGTGTGTGTGTGTGTGTGTGTGTGTGTGTGTGTGTGTGATTGGGTCCACAGTATGTGTTGCCTGAAGGCATTCAAGCTACAAAAGTACCTGGGGAGCCGAAGAGACCATTCTGTGTTTGCAAGTGTGTATCTTTGTGTGTGCCTGTGTGTGTGTGTGCGCACTGTGAGAAAAGAGGCACAGTGGAGAAGAGGGAAAAGTCAGGATAGTATTTCCCGATCATAACATGGAAAGAGTGCCCTCTTGGAAAAACGCTTGGAATGACAGTTACAATGGAGCCAAATTCATGACATAATAAGTGCCTGTAACGATTTTTGGGGGGGTCAAAAAGAGGTGATAGAGTATTTTCTTTTTACCATAAACCATGAAAATAACCATACATTTTACCATGAATGCCACTTACACTCTTAAAGTGCGTGTGCAGCAGTTTTAGTGTTATTTCTGCATACAGTTTATGAATGTGTAGAGAGAGAACAATACAAAAGAAGCATGTGTGTGTAGTTCAGTTCCAACTTAACAACTGAGAGATCAAACACCAAAAAAGAAGACTTGGGTACAGGGGCAATTTAAGTTAACATTTATGCTAACATGCTCACATGGACAATGCTTACATGCTGATGCTAAACAGGTATACTGTTTACCATGTTCACCATCTTAGTCTGTTAGCATGCTAACATTTCCTAATTACCAAAATTAAGAGTGGCTCAGTGTTTCTGAAAACAAAGTAAATATAATTTTCAATTTGTTACATTGTATTACCTTCCCTTTTTCCCTTATTGCTTTTTTGATTTCCTATCAAACAGTATTTGGTTCATTGTAATTTCTAACTTGTTAAGTGTTGGTGGAGTTGAAATGTTTCTAGAAACATGAGCAACAGTGTCACCAGCAGCCTGTTGGCAGCTCTTTCTCATCCTACACACTTTGTGCTCTGCTCTGTATCCATCTGGTTTTCTCATAAACAGTAGAAGGAAATGGCAAAGGCGTCCTTCCATCCTGTGCTGGCTCGGATCCCTCTGCTGCAGAATAACATATTTCACTGAAACATCACCAGTATTCACCTCCCTCCCACACGTCAGTGCTAGGAATTCATGTTCATGCTTCATGAATATTAAAAATGTCCCTGTGATTATAAAAACGTGTTTTTATTTGACTGTCACATTAAATTTGAATTATTGACGCTGTAATAATACAATTCCTTCTCACCAATTGTGTGCTGGGCTTCAACCTCCCAAATCTGCACAGGATAAGTGGGTAGAGAAATTGTGGATACATAGATTTATAATTGTACTAATGACAAATTAAAGCTGAGGAAAAAGGGGGAGCTAAATGCTAAATTGAAACTTAAGAGGGTGCTGTAACACAACAATAAAGTTTTTAAATGGGACCAGAATCATTCATTCAAAACCACAAAATATATATCTATATCTACCATAGACTGTTAATATTAATATACAGTCTATGATATATACACATATTTCATGTACATTCACTTCAGTATGTAATAATTCATAGCATCTTTTAAGAGCTCCATGTTAAACTAAAAGTACAGTAGGAACTTGAGTTTGAACAGCATGAACAAGAAGTTTGTCATTCAATGTGACAGCCTGTACAGTAACAGTTGCACAAAACCCAGTACACTATCTGGTGATACACACATTACACCAACATTGCTATGACGTCAATGCTGGTGTAACTTTTGAAAATAAGTATTACAAAATATTAATAAATTAGTAACTTGTTAATGAGTCATCTTTTTACAGTAATAACATTTTCCAAAACAGATATTGCCTGTTTCCTGTTTGAGAGCTGGCAGGAACAGCAAATCTTCAAAGATATTGTAAGGGAACTCCACAAATGTTTTAACCATGCTCTACATAGTGTGAGTGTCTTTGTTTGGCTATATGATTGAAGACATATTGAACTGGTCATGTGAAATATTATCAATAATTAAATCCAGTTAACGGTATGAAAGGGTTTATTTGAACCCTGATCATGATCTTTTCCAAAACCAACCAGGAAGTTTAGTTGAAAATAATTATAATATTAAAAAACAAAAAATAATAATTTAACTAGGTCTCAAAATAATAAGTCAACCCAGTCCTCTGGATGAACTCTTTTTTGATCTATTCATCCACCACGACCTCCTCCCTGCATGTACTTTGTTGCTGTTTAAACTACATCAGGCTTTCTGGCAGAAAGGTGGCTGGCAGACCTGAAGGCTAACTTCTCCCATGTGCGATTAATTCATTAATTGTTGCTTAATTTGTATACTCCAATATTACAGAAATACAGATGATTATACTGATTAACATGTTACTTTTAGAAATTCAAACAGTCAGTGTTCCACAGTACCAGTTGAGCCTGAATTAGTTTCTTCTTCTTCTTCTTCTTGCTTTCCCTCTGCTCATAATTTCACCCAACACTTGCTACCTCAATTTTTATCTCAACAGCTCCTGTTTTTGACACTAGAGGGCACTATGTTCTCTGTAATCAACAGAATCAGAATCAGAGTAAGGTTTATTGCCAAGTAGGTTTACCCATACAATCTGCAAAATAAGCAATCTGCTTCTTTCATCTGTATGAGAGAAGAAGATTAGAAGCTTGACGTAACTGTGTAACAATGGACATCAGTCTGTGTGTGTGTGTGTGTGTGTGTGTGTGTGTGTGTGTGTGTGTGTGTGTGTGTGTGTGTGTGTGTGTGTGTGTGTGTGTGGACATCTGTTTTCTATCGCATGGCTTATTATGCCTTTATGCCTTGGGGTGCCATGCTTAAGGTTAGGAAGTTACCTTAAGTATTGTCCAGGGACTGCTAAATCTAACCAAATCTGTGTCATTTCTAGAATTCATTTGTTTGCAGTAATTCATCTTAACCCTTAAATATATTATTATTATTATTATTATTATTATTATTATTATTATTATTATTATTATTTTATTATTTATTTATGCCGGTTAATTGGTAATTACATGATAGGTGTGTGTGTGTGTGTGTGTGTGTGTGTGTGTGTGTGTGTGTGTATAAATTACATTTTGAGGCTGCATCTGGTTCCCACAAGGTTGACCATTAAATGTGGTTCAAATGTGGTTTTGGGTTAAGGTTAGTGTAAGAGTTGGGCATGTAATTATTATGGTTAAGGTTGTTGAGATTGTAAATTAATACATACGGTATATGCAATGCCCTGTGACAAACAACGCGCTTTGCTGTTTGAGAGAGACACCATTTGACTGACATGATTTTGTTTAAGTTTTATACAAGTACATATTTACAACATGACATCTTACTTAGAAAGAGCAACACTGCATTTTGTTTATTACTACAAATCTATTAAACTCATGAATCTGTATGGCAGCCAGATGCAAGACCATCTGACTGCCATACGTACATAATAATTCAATGCAAAACAATGGCCTTCAAACAAAGCAAATTTCCTCTCACTGACCTGCTTTCATTCTGGAAATAAACATATTGTTTGATAGACTGATTTAGTATAGTTTAAAGTATTTTACTAACTATTTTTCTGCAGGTGAGTGACGAGAGAAGCAACCTTCAGAATCAAAATTCCAGTGGCATTCCTGTGTGAAGTTCACAGTCTGAGTGGAAAGGGCATGGTCCTCTGATCCTCTTATCCCTTTGCAGCACTGCTCATGACCCAGACAGGAGATGGGAGGGGGACACCGGTGGGGGCTGTGTTGGGGGCAATGCAGGGTCCACCTTTCCCTTTTACTTTGAAGTCCTGGTCAGCAGAGAATCAATCTATCACACTCTAAATGATAACTGCTGCACTTTTTGTTTCATGTTCTTTCACATTTCTTTATATTGTTTGTGTATGTATCTTTTTGTCAAACACACAGATTAGACTTTATCTATTAAACCACCCAATAAAAACAAGCCTTTGGTGTTATGTTGCAAGCACTATTAAAACCTCATAAGGTTCGCAAGGTTGTCGGTAATCAGTGATGAGTAAAGGGTTGGAGTTCATCCTGGTTCAGTTCACAGGTGCAACTCCTTTGAGCTGTTTGGAGAAAAATTGTGTTGGGTAGTAAGTCCATTATTACCCATATAAAATCATATTTAAAATAACAAATATGACTGGTGTAGTGTGTTCACAAAGCTGGGCAAAGCACAACCAGTCTGTCCCACTGCATCTTCTGTCCATAGATACTTGAAGACAAACATAAAAGACACACTGAAGTACAGCTTAAAGGATACGTAGTTTGATGTATCTGTTTGTCTCTCCAGTTTGGAAATCCTTCTTATTCTAAGCTTTAACAATTACAATCTTGACCTTGTAAATTCCGTACTGCAGTTCTCCTGCTCAGCTTTAATGCGATGTAACCATCTGTTTTTTTTCTTTATTCTGTTTTTTGATCTTTTTTATTTTTAAATTGTCAGATGTCAGACCCAATAGCTTAAACAGCCACCTTCAATAACTTATATAGCACTCTTCCCAATAGTGTTTCCTACTTTAGTTATGACAAATGTTGACAAGACTGCTCTTTGATCGCTCATAGAGATGATGCGGCCCTTGGTCAAAAGCAACATAACGGGGGCGCTAGTGTCCAGCGTATGGAGTAAGACGTCTCTGCGAGAGCTCCTCTCCGTTCAGTTTATATTTGTCTTTAACCAAGTTTGCTCAAAAATCATCCCAGTTTTGTTTCTATGTCCCTGCGTGACCGTTTAAGACCAACACGCCTCTCCCATGGATGACTCTCCCCTGAAGACTATCAACACCCGGTTTGACCTACTGGATGAGAAGCTGGCCTCCCGCCAGTCATCACACAATAGCCAGGCGACCCAAATGGTTCAAATAGTTGAGACCATCTCAGATCACAATGCTCATCTATAGGCTTTGGAGACTGCTATCAACAAGCTACAGAAGAAGAATGCTTTCCTCCGAGCCAACAGGAACGACCTAGAGGGCCGCTCAAGGCACAACAATGTTAAGTTTGTAGGGATTCCCGACAGAGAGGAGAAGGGAAATCCAACAGAATTTGTAAGCGCTCTCATTTCTAAACTGTTAAGCGAGACTCACTTCGCAAAGCCGGTAATTGTTGACCGCGCCCATCGCTCTCTACAGCCTAGGCCGGTAGATCGCCCGGGTCCACCACTTTCAGGAGAAAGAGATGATAATACGGCTCTCTAGACAACAGTCCTTCAAGTACGGTACACATAAAGTCTTCATATTTCCAGACTATACTGCCGAGGTGATGGAGCAGCGACGGGGATTCCGTGAGGCTATGGCAGCCCTGCGTGAGCTGAAAATCAAGCACAGCCTGCGTTTCCCGGCCAAGCTCCACTTCCAAGATCAGAAGATGTTCGTCGGCAACCTGCAGCGGGATACGGGAAATGACTAGACACGGTCTGAAAGAGTTGTGATCCGGCAATCATGTTATGTTCACGGACCTTTGCACAGAGCATAAAGAACACTTTCACAATCATTGACGGTAATATTTCAACATTTTAAGTTCAAATGTTAATTTTGGTTGTTTAGAACGGTAGGGGGCCCCAGCTTGTTTAGGTGAAAATGTTCGGTTGGTTAGAGCTGTGCTTGCAAGCCATACGTCCAGTGGCCCTCAGTCAGTTTATGAGAGGGGAAATTATGCTTTGTTTGGGAACGTTTCTGTGGGGAGGGAGGTGGGGTCTATCCGTGTTGTTTCATGTTGTCCAGAGCTGCCAGAATAACTGTTTTTACCTGTTCATGTTTTTTGTGAGTCTTGGATTGCTATCTTTTTTCTATTTGCGTAGTCTACATGTTGAGACCTATTGGTGAAAACCAGACAGACATGAGTACCATCTCACTGGTCTCATGGAATGTGTGCGGTCTTGGGCATGTAGTTAAACAAGGTAATGTTTTTGCGCACTTGAGGTCACTTAAAGCAGACATAGTGTTTCTTCAAGAAACCCACATAAAAGCTACAGAGCAGAGTCGCCATTCTCTTTTGAAAGAGTATTCCATTCCAACTTACTTTAGTAACCACAGATCCAAATGGCAGGTATATTATGATTACTGGAGACATGGTTCGTTCCCTGTCACCTTTCTGAATATATAGGGTCCAAATACGGACAACCCAAATTATTTTTGCTAAGTATTTGACCTAATTCCGGACCTCAGCACCACCAATCTAATTATGGGCGGTGACTTTATTGTTACCTTGATCCATACCTTGACAGACTTTCCTCTCGCGTTCCAATCACCATAGCATCTTTCCAAAAATTTAATAATTTACTTAAATCCAGAAACGTAATTGATATATGGAGGCTGCAACATCCGACGGATAGGGATTATTCCGACTTTTCATATGTCCATAAATCATACACAAGGATCGACTATTTTTTAATGGATGCAAAATTAATACCCAACATCATACAGACTAAATATCATAATATATTGATATCACATCACAGTCCAGTCTTTACAACTGAAGCTTGCCCTGTCAAAGCACTTTAATCCATGGTTGCTGTCTGACAAAGTATTTATGGGCTACATGTCTGTGCGCTTGGGGGAGTTTCTTGAGACCAATGACACAGGGGATGTATTGGACTCAACGCTCTGGGAAACCTTAGAAGTTGTTATGAGAGGCCATATAATCTCATTCGAAGCTTCAAAAAAAGGGAACAGCGCCATCGCCAGCGCAATCTGTCACAAAGGTGATAGCTAATAGGTTCATTGCTTGGGGTAAGATGTTATACCTCTGCCCAAAATCCTCCATCCTCACCAATAGTGATAAATCTTGGCCCCTTGGGCTGCACCACGGAGTCAGACAGGGCGACCCGCTGTCGCCCCTGCTCTTCGATGTGGCCCTGGAGCCCCTTGCGATCGGGATTAGGGGCATTAAGATAGGTGAGGTGGAAAGCCGGGTGGGTCTTTACGCAGATGATACATTACTATATCTCTCAGATTCAGAGGCGTCTGTCCCCCCTCTGCTTGACTTCATCAATTCATTCAGCAAACTCTCTGGCTACACAATCAACTGTTTCCTTGACACACTGCCATATACACTAGTGAAAGACCATTTCACCGATCTAGGGCTCAAAATACCCCATGACCCCAAGCATTTATTTAAACTTAAACTACACTGAAATTATCATGAAACTAAAAGGTAACGTAGAGAAGTGGAGAACATTTCTCTGAATTGAATGGACTTAATGCATGTCTACAGTTTTAACCATTAGCAGGGAACTTTGTTTGATATCAGTGCACAGTACTTGAGACTTCACTACGTGCTTCACATATACCATCCTGTATGACACAGGAGGCAGGAGGACACCCGGCAGCTGATCCACTTTGGGGCTGAAAAGAAGAAGTTTCTTAAATCATGTGTTCATGTTGTACACATTCATTATTGCATTGGTACTGTATTATTGTAATCATTTGTAATTAATTCCTGTTCATGCACTTGTATATTGTTGTTGGTTATGATACAGGACACTGATGTGAGGGAAGGGTTACTGGCCAACAGGCATCAGACTGGTCTGGAATATCAGAACAGCTGTAGTTAATTTGTTTGTTTGTGGTCGTGTGTGTTTTTTTAAAAATTTTACACACTTTTTATGTGTGTGACATGTAAGATATGGTTTTAATAGTTGGTAATGGTTCTGTAATATAATACATTTTATGTAATGTTTTTGCCTTTTATGTTTAATTTATTGAGCAATAAAGACAGATTTTTTGTTAACTAAATGTTTTTCTGAACATCAATGATATTCAAAACGGTGATAACTGAAACAGATATACAACACACCATGTGTTTGTATATGCATATGTATTGCAAACAGACCTAAGTACTGAACAGATAACATCTGCCTCTGCACCACCAAAGTGAAAATAACTATAATATATACAAATATACTATTGCATATGACACTGTTGTCAAAACCCACGCAATTGACATAGACACACTTGCAGACGGCATCTTGGAAGTTTGTGATCAATACTGTATGGTGATGTAACCAAGTGGTGTCCCATTTCATAGGGGTATGTTTTAACCCCTGTCCCTTACCACTTGGTTTCAAGGGATAGGGGTAAGGGGTAGGGGTAAGATATCGCATATCTAAAGCACACCTGTATAAGTCTACAGAGGAGGGGGGGTTTAGTCTCACAGTATTCAGGAATTACTATTGGGCAGTCAACGCTGGGGCCTTGATGTACTGGCGGCCAGAGGTCCCCTCCTTCTCAGGGACGCCCACTAGCCTTTGTTGGTCGCCGGTCCGAGAGAGGCTAAGTGCTCGGTGTCTCTGACCGGCAGAGCGGATGGGGAAATATACTCCCACTAGGAGATAACAGGAGGTCTGACTGTCAACGTCAATCCACGCCGGGCTGCAACTCGCCCAGGTGGTTTAAGAGGATTCTTAACTACTCTCACGGGAGGGAAACTTTTGCCCTCGAAAAGCTGAGGAGTGAGAGAGAAATTAAATAACTAAAATCAAAGAATACAAATCTTTTGGTCCCCTAGCTCACAACAAGCTCAGGTAGTTTTATTCTTTAGTGAATAATCAAAAAACAAGTACAAAATACAAAAAATAATCTTTTCCTTTTCTGCCCTAAAAACAAAGAGTATCAAAATCAGAGAATAGAAAAAAAATATAAATCATATTTATAGTCAAAGTCAAGGCTAAAAAACCCTCCCTTCTGGAAACCAGGGTATTTCCACCATTATGTAGTGGCCACAGCAGAGGACATATTCAGACAAGATCCACTGTTACAGTAAGTGTGACCCTCAGCACACTTAAAAGGGTACCAAAGGTCACACCTAACACCTATTATATAGTTTTAGCTGTTTCTAATATTTAGTTCATACATACATCAAAACAATATCATGAGTTACAAAGCACACAAAGCAGTATATATATTTTAGCTGTGAGTTACATGGCACACTTCAAACAGTACATATATTTTAGCTTTGTGTTTCTTGGGTTTTCAACTGAATCTTGGTTCAACACCTCGGAGACCTATATATAGACACACATTTTGCCTCGTTTGGTCAGCTGGCAACACAATTTAATCTACCAAATTCTCATCATTTTCAATATCTTCAAATAAGGCACTTTGGTAAAAGTGTATTTCCAAACTTTGAAACCATGCCATCAAGTTGCCCATTCTACGATCTCATGCTGCTTCCTCCTGACTCCAAGCATCTAATATCTCGCTTTGTGTCCCTGTTCGCCATCTCCGCATCCACTCACCATCTCAGAGAAGCTTGGTCTAACGAACTGGAGCTTGAGGTGTCTGACGATACCTGAAATGAAGCTTTGACTAGAATTCATACATGCATAATCAATGCTAGACATAAACTGATTCAATATAAAGTTGTTCATCGATTACACTATTCTAAGCTAAAGCTGCATAGAATTTACCCGTCACTTTCTTCACTATGTGATCGGTGCGGAGGGCTCACTATCGCATCTTTTCTGGTCATGTCCTTAACTACATAAGTTTTGGTGTGATGTATTTCAGTGGTTCAGTCTGGTCTTTAACTTGGACATCGCCCCTGACCCAGAGCTGGCGCTCTTCGGGTGCTTAGAGAAGGCTCTCAGGTACCCGCCTGAGATGCAACAAGCAATAATGCTTGGCATGGCTGCCGCAAAGAAAATTATTCTCCTGGACTGGAAGTCCCCCACTCCTCCCTGCTTTCAAAAATGGCTTAACAAAATGACTGGGATTATCCAGATGGAAAGGATACGCATGCACAACACGAAACTGCTTTCTTAACATCTGGGGACCATTCATTGACTATCTTAAAAACGTGATTCTTTTCTGTAGAGATGTGCTCTTGACTGTATTGCAACTTGTATCGCTATAACACCTGGCCATGTAGATAACCGCAATATTACATCCATCCAAGACACGCTTTTAATTTTCCTGGCAGTTCTGTTGTTTGTTTTGTTGTTATTCGCTTGTTGTTGTTTTGTTTTTGTTTTTTGTTGTTGATTGTGTTGTTTTGTTTTTTGTTTTTCTCTTTTTTCTGTCGTTCTTCGTTACGTAAAACCTGAAAAATTTGAAAATAAAATATTCAAAAAAAAGCTAGGAGACAGTTAGCTTAGTTTATTTTAGTTTAGCATAAACACTGGGAAAACACAACACATAAACCCCTGTAACACAATGTGTTTTTTTTTTAACTTTGGTTATTATTACTTAGTGGGCTTTAAAGGTAGCCTGTTGAGTTGGCTAAGGCTAATGCTATGAGGCTAACGCTAGCGATGCTAATGCTATATATATATAAGCCTTGTCGGTCTCCCTTCTTGTTGCACATGCGCATAACATGAAACGTTAGAAATTAGTTATGACAGATCCAAAGTGGCTCTGGGCAGACCCAATAGTTTTAATCTTCAAAAGAGTACCCGCCTTCAAGGAAGTGCCCATATTATGAAAAAAACGTTTCTGAGATCTGGGTTGTTATTTTGTGTCTCTGGTGCTTCCATATACAAACAAATGCGCATGCAAACTTGGAAAAAACTATCCATGCTGTTTTAAGTGAGATACGGGTTTCTCAATGTGTCCTGCCTTTAGTCTCCAGGTGAGCTGTTTTTATGTCACTAGCCGAGACAAGGTGGCTAACTGTAGCATGCTAGCAATAGCATACTAGCTCATTCTCAATGGCAAAACACTCACAATGGTCAGTACAACAAAAATATGTTGTTTTTTTGAAAATGAAACCATGTAAACCTATTCTGGTACAACCTCAAAATGCAATTATGAACCTGAAAATGAGCATAATATGGATGCTTTAACAATGGAGAGCGGCCAGACTCTGTACAAATGAAATGTATGAGAGTCTGGTAGAATCAGGCTACTTTAAAGGTGCTGGTGCTGGACTATTTGCCACTTTTAGAAAGAGCAAGACTTGATGTTTCCCCTTGTTTCCAAATTGGGTGGTGCATTCAGGGATTGTCCAAAAAGGATTAAGAAGGTAGAGGGGTTTAGACAAGTGGAGGCCATTTTTCTTTTGGCTGAAGGGCAGTCTGACTATTTTGGATGAGCAGGGGAGTGTCTTTCACATTGGCAGCACACATTAGACCTTAATCCGAAGGTTTAATTCGGTATAGACAATTTTACAATTTGTACCAAACTAACACTGTTGTGTTGTTCTTAAATGGTGCAGGAAGGGTTTTGCAGTTTAGAGGAGGGTTCAAAGAAAACATAAGCTTCAGTTAACCTCACCACCCCGTTCATTTATATACAGTCCCTAACTGTCTCCTGCTCTTGTTTCATATTTAGTGGACAGATAAGGCCCAGACACAACATCCTACTGTGTAACCATGTTTACATCTATCTATTACTGTAAGCAATCACACTACTCTTCCCTTGTTACATTATAAAAAGGTGACCCACGCTAACAAGAAACAGAGGGAGATGGAGAGAGGAAAAAAGGGATACAGAGGCAGGAAGAGGCCCGCATTAAGACCAGAAAGACTGTCACACATGTTTTCATTTAACCCTTTACAAGATGAAAGGTTGTTGGGGAGGATTGGAGAGAGTTATATCCACCCCTGCTACAAACTCTCTGGCACAGGGATTTTTGCTAAGTGGGCTGAAGAGGGTTTGGATGTACTATTTATTATCAGTCTATCTCAATCATGTTTGAAAGCAAGAATCTGTTTTTGTATAGTATTGTCACTTTCGCTAGTGTCGCTCCTTTAACAATGACATGACCAGTTAACAACATTAAACAGGAAAAAAGTTGCCTTGGATAAAGATTCACTATTATTTACCAAAAAAAGGAAAATTAACAGCAACAATTTATCACACTTGTGTCATATAAACCAAATTGCACATACACACACATGCACACACACACATACGCACATGCACCCGTACACGCACAGACACACACAAGCAAGAAACAGTGGGGTTCAACTGAATGGGACTTAATGTGCTGCACACAGATGGGAACAATCCCTCCCAGCCACTGCTGCATCTCACATCACTCACATGTGGAAAAAGAGGCTCCAGAGGGGGGTGTGGGGTGTGCTGGGCCATGCCTAAACACACAAAATGGGGTGCGAGTGGGTGGATGAGGGACTGGAAGGAACCAACAGTAAAGGAACAGAGAGAGGGTGGAGAGGGGGATGGCAGAACTGAAAGGAGAGCAGGGTGCTGAGGAACATGTTTTTTACAAAGTGTTTTTCAGAGTCCCCTTCAGTCCTGAGCACACTCTGAAAGAGAGAGGGGACAAGGAGGGCGAGCCTCTCTGATCAGGTAGGTGTGTGTGTATGTGTATTTGTATTTGTATGTACATGCATGTGTGACCATATGTCTGTCTCTGTGGTATTGCTCTATGAAAGCTTATAGGAGATGATTAAATATGTGATTATAGTCCTATTTCTTATTTTTTTGCAATTCAGAGGGTAATAATTGGGTATTTTACCACAATTTTGGGCAGCAGTGCAAACTTTTAACAAAGCTGCTATTCATGGCAAGGTTTTTTGTTTTGTTTTTTTCTAATGCTTCCTCTCTGGATTCCCTGTGGGTTAAGACCCCTAAGAATGTAGCTCTCTGCAGGAAGTAACGCTTCTAAAACAAAGTCAATAAGCTGCACTGTACCATTGACTGTTTAATTTGGCAGCATTTTCTAGAAAGGTTTTTTCAAACCCTGTTCCTTTATGTTATATAAGAAGGAGGAACTTTCCCTTAGTGGATGCAGAGAATCAGCACAAAATTTCTTTTTTTTTTTACCATCAGTTTACTCTGAGCTGTATCTGTTTCAAAATGTTAAAAAAAGAATTTTGTTGATTTGTGAATGAATCCATTTCTGTTTTGTATGTTATTAACTTGTCCCTTTGTGTTTGTGTGTATGTTGATTACAGTGAAGATTTGTATGACTGTGACCATGCGTGTGGTGACTGTCTTCCTCTTGTCTACTCTGCTTCCACTCTCTTGCTCCCACGGACGAGACCCCTTTGCCTGGCTGTACGGCCCCCAGAGCCAAAGATTTGGCTCCCTGCAGGCAGACACAACAGGAGGGTGTCCAGATGAGTGTGATTGCCCTCCCACCTTCCCAGTCGCCATGTACTGTGATGGGCGGGGCCTGACAGCCATGCCAACCATCCCTTCCCGTGTGAAATACTTGTACCTCCAAAACAATGCCATTACAGCTGTGTCCGACTCAGCTCTAGTAAATGCAACCAATCTGGTGTGGCTGATGATGCACCACAATCAGCTGACATCTGACGCCATTGGCAAGAAGGTAATCCTACATTTGGTCTCAGTCGGATCCAGCCACACGTGAGCTCAGAGCATGAAGATGTGATAATGGTCTAAATGGTTGTCAGATAGCTGGTAGGTTGCTAATATAGTATAATTAGAAAAATGTCATAGGAAAAACCCTTACAGTAGGTTGTTGAACAAGGGACCAAGCAAACATTCACCAGAGAAAAGTGCAATGTATTTAGCTGCTCAGTTCAGCCTGTTAAAATCCACACTTCAACACCACTGCTAACAACACACTGTTTGCCCATGACTTCAGTGCTACAAGTTTGTTAAATTTATCTCTAGTTCTCTCTCTCTCTGTCTCTCTCTCTCTCTCTCTCTATATATATATATATATATATATATATATATATATATATATATATATATATATATATATATATGCACTGTATATATAAAATATGCTGTATATTTATATATGTTTTAATAATAGAATAAATATTAAACATGAATTTGAAATAATACTGACTGTTCATTAATGCACAATAGATATAACTTAATGTGAGTTCAGTTGGACTTTTTTATGCTGTTGATGTAATTATTGTGTGGAGGTTAGTGAGTTGTTCATTCTCCATGTTATTTTGTAGGCATTTATGCAGTTGCAGGGACTAGAGCGTTTATATCTACAACACAACAATTTGACTGGTTTGCCGTCAAATCTCCCTCGCACACTGCGTGACCTGAGAATCAACCACAACCAGATTAAAACGGTAATGTATTGCTTAGTTTGATATTCATGCACAGCCCCTCTTTTGACTGTACATCACAGATATTAGAATTTACAATTATTTCTGCTGTTGCCTAGGTAACAGCTGCTGACCTAGAGGGAATGGATAACCTCACTATCTTGTATCTCCATGACAACGCTGTCACAGACATGGGCACATCCCTGAAGGCACTCAAATCCCTCACACTGCTGGACATCAGCAGCAACAAGTTGACTAAGGTAATTGTGTATATCAGTGTGTTTGCAAATGTCTGTTAATCATCTGCAGGCCTCCAGTAATATTTTCATTAACTGGTCCCAGGTCCCAGAGGTACTCCCCGAACATCTGCACCAACTTTACCTGGAGTCCAACTCCATTGATTCTCTACCAGAGGGCTTCTTGAACCAGTTCACCCAGCTGCAGTATGTCAGGATGGCTCACAATCAGCTGACAGACAAGGGTATCCCTTCCAACACCTTTAATGTGACCGGGCTGGTGGAGCTAGACTTGAGCTACAATAAACTGGAGAGAATCCCACCAGTGAGCACCACACTGCAGCATCTCTATATGCAAGCCAACCAGATCAAAGGTAAAGTGCATACTCATTTTATTTATTATTTTTTGTCTAAGTTATAAAAAGATTTATCAATCAGCTTCTTTGAGCAACAATGTTCTACATAAATACAGTTTTGGGATGTGCTCTGCTCACCTGTTTGTGCACAAGGCTTGGTTAAAAAAAGGATTTAGCAACATTGTAAATCAACATCAAACAGTTGTGGAAACTTGCTGAGGTCTTTGGGTCTTTTGAATCTGATCAAACTCCACACACAGTTGTAATGATGCACATAATCTTGAAAAAATATTCACTAACAATAAATAAATAAATTCTTCACCACCTCGCCATCTTTCCCTGTAGAGTTCACTCTGGGTAGTTTCTGCAGCGTCATAGATGTGACCAACTTCTCTAAGCTCCAGACGCTGCGACTGGATGGGAATGAGATCAGTCGCCAGGACATCCCGACAGAATCAACCCTCTGCTTGCGCTTGGCCACCAGCATTGAGGTCTAACTGTGCGTATACATGACACAATGTGTGGCACTAATTTGTGTGACGTGCCAAAACTACAGCACCGTGGGGGCGACGATATGATTTAATTTCGACAGCAGGTGGGAGCAGTTCTTACTGATATATCCTGGTTTTATTTGATCAAATAAAGGTAATAAGAGACAGGAGCCCGATATGATGTTTTTGTGTATTGAAAATAATCTGACCCTCCTTATATGCTTTGAGGATCAATGATCTTGAAATCAGTATTTTATCTGTCTTTATCTATCTTTTTACAAAGCATGCCTTCCGTTGTTTTGTCTGATAAGTTGATGATAACAAATATTATGTAGGCTATTATGGATAGGGCTGTAACGATATTGAAAATAAAACTGAAATCGCGACACTCAGCTCCACGATCCTGTGTCGCGGGAGAAGGCAGAATCGCGACACAGCCCTTCCAACTCCAGAGTTATACTCGTCCAGATCCAGTGCTACCACATCTTTAACTTACTAGTAGTCCTTTTGGTGCCTTAATGCTGTTTTGTTTGGTAAATTTAGCTAACTGAACAGACGGCTAAAAGCGAAAGAGGGGGCACCGGTAACCCTAACGCAGGTAACGTAACGAGTGGCCGCTGTTTGACTCGGGTGTCTGGGTCTGTTTCCCGGCGGTTCAGTGAACTGCCGTTAGCGGCCTTAGCACCGGAGTTAAGTGCGGGAAGGTTGCTCGCTGGCTGGGGGCTGACTGTGGATGTGTCCCCCGACCTGGGCTTTAATGATTGTGAATGGTTGCTAGCTGGCTGGGGACTGAAGCCTCACAGCGCCAGGAGACTGAGGCAGAAGACAAGGGTGTGCTAGCTAGCTAAATTCTTGGTGGTAACATAAGATTGTTGTCTTAATCTTACGTCACCCACCAAGAATTAAATTAGCATTAGCTTCTTGTCAACTAGCAGCTTTACAGTAGGCACCAAAGCACCACTTTTCCTCTTCGTTCATCCTACAACTTGGAATTGTTACCATTATTCTTATGTCTCATTCCAACAAGTTAATGAACCACTGAAACGATTTTGGAAACATTATTTTAAGGTACAATAGAATATTTGGTGTTGGATCGATCAACACTGAAATCAATCAGTATCAATAAATAAGGTATCTGTTGTATAACTGTGTTGCAAACTGGGATGTAGTGTTAATCAATGACAAAACAATGCCATGTGGCAGAAAAAAAAGTTGTATTACGACTTTCCCCCGCGCGCGTGCCCAAAAATAAAATAAAATCGTGGGTCAAAAATCGTGAACCAAAGTTTGGTGTATCATTACAGCCCTAATTATTGATGATGTGAATTGTTTAATTTCGAACCATTAGCTGTTGTAGAAGCATGACAATATATTCCTCACTTCTCTGACGACCATTTCCCAATATTTAGGTGCATTCATTTTTCTTAGTGATAAAAATGCTTTGACTGTTTGTGTCTGTAGAAGATGTTCTTGTTTTACAGTGAAATCAACTTTCCTCAGAGACATAGATAGATATCTATGTTCCATGTGAAAACAAATCACCACCGTACTGTAGTGAATCAAACAAAGGGCTTTGCGTCTATGAATTCGGATTCTTGAGTTACTGTATGCATTACATGGATTGGTCATTATACTGACAAAGGGTTTATGTTTACGAGACTATTGCTGAATAAATAAAAGTTTGGATTAAAAAAAACTTTACTTTGTGTCTAATACATAACTATATTTAACTCTTTCTGTGTATGTTTGTGGTTTAATTCAATGATTTTATGGACTAAAAAGAAGAAACAGGAGAAATGTATTACAGTTGCTTAGGACAGAGTCAGCTTTTCTTCAGACTAAACTGTTGCAACTATCAATTAAGGTTATCTAGACACTCTCTGGCTATTAAATACACACATTTTTATAATGTAAACGATATGACCAGACTTTTTGGACTAAAGAGGATTTAGAGGGTGAACCCTCTCCAGCCAAATGGGGCTTTCTGTACTTTCTGTACCAGAGGTGCAAGAAGAGGCCAGTACATCTGAAAAGAGGAACCCGGAAAGAGCCAAAAAACTGTAACTTATGGTAGGTTTTGTCTACTAAATAAAACCAGTAGATAACACCTTCCTTTCTTAAGACTGTTTGTTCACCAAAATCATGTAATGTTATCTGTGTCTTTATTGTCAGGTGATAGAATGACAATAAGTGACTTATCCAGCTGTCCTGCTGCGTCAGGGCTAAACACTGTGTGTCAGCTGGCCAGTGGCTGGATAGTCATAGGACACAGGACGTCTATATTTATAATGTTTTTCTCCATCACTAAATTTTGCAATCTGTGCCCGCACCAGCAGATACCGTCATTACAGCTAAGGTATATTATGGGTTTGGTGTAGTTAGATTGTGGCCGCACATCATTGACCAAAAATGGTCCATAAACCAAAAGACCTTAAACCAGAGCACATAACACACAGGAACCATGAGAACTATGATGACTGTATGGTATTTGAAGATTTTGGCTTTCAGCGTGTGATTCAGCCAGAATAATTTACATGATCACAGCTTGAAAATGTGTATGTTGAATACTTTAATGTGCTTATTTAAACTAATTAAGTCCAGAATTAATTTGGGTGTCATTAAGGGGATACAGTATGTGTTGTAGCGTCAAAGACGCTGACAAAAGTTTGAAAAAAAAAAAAATCCACTAACCATATTTTTTGTGAAGCCTTGCACAGGCCAAAATGTCCAGCCTTAGCCCAGACCTGCCTGACCCTAGCCCCAGACCAACACCAATCACTTTAGGCTCTCGCTGATGCACACAAAACACACGCGCACACACACACACACACACACGCAAGTAAGAGGTTAATTTATTATAGGCCTCAAATATAACTATAGTGCAACTGACAATCATGCCCACAAATTGTCTCAATGAAAAGAGAAAAGTTAAATTAGCCAGAGACCAAGCCAAGTCTGGTCTATTTAAAAAAAATAAGCCCAAGTCCGGGACATATTGACTCGACGTGTAGATCGTAGACCTCTAATTTGTTGACCTCCTCTTGACCCATTGAACTGGTAAGAGGTAATATTCTGTTAAGAAATGGGTAGAGCAGGACATTTACCTCTCTGTGTCAGCAGTCATGTCACCTAACATACTTGTGGTCACATCATCAGGTTGTGATTATGGTTGACACAGATCTACGTATGTTAACAGCAAAGTGATTATGTGCAGATGTCACAGACCAAAATAAGATCTGTCCATCATTAGTCACAGCAGTGGCTTTAGGGAGTAGTTGTTATGACATGGTTACTGGTATATGATCACTCACCTGAGTCACACGCACACACACAAACACACACCGTTCAAGACCACAGCTCCTTTACTTATATGCATTCAATCATGATTCCAGTTTAAAAAAGGTTAATTGCACAAGCAGCCAGCAGTGTTGTTGGGGGAGGTTCTGGGCTGGCGATTGGTTCAAGGGCATCACAAGGCATCACTCCCTTGTCTGTTGGAGGGAAAGGGACTTTAAAACAGAACTTCCTAAGTCATTTGAGTTTCTTATACAGACCATTAACAAGCAAGGACATGCGGGAATACAGCTGGAACAGTTTCAAGGATTTAATTTTCACAAATTCTGCTGTTGTCGACCAGGTAGGATTAAAATCTGTTTGACCAGACTTTAGAGTTTACAACACAATGGTTACGTGGGATAAAACTGAGGAAATGGGGGGCTTGCCTGTATTTCTGATAATAAAATCTAATGTAATCTAGTGAGGAACATAAAACCAGCCGTATTGCTTGCTTCTGGAATATAAATACCATGTTTTTAGTTTTTAATTGTAATAATTTTAGAAAAAATATGTTTTTATTTATTTATGATACATGCTGCAGAAGAAGGTGAAAAATATCTCATTTAAATATAACAGCTTCATTTAATTTGCCATAGATGTGAAATTGTCTGGGAGTGATGATGTCATTTTTTGACTGCACTGATGGTTGGTGTGCTGAAACTACCACAATCCAATATTACAGTTTTTTGCAATTGCTTAAGCACTATTTTGGAAACAGGGTCTGGTGTTTCAAAAGACTTCACCCAATTAGCACATCAGACCCTTTGCAAAATGAAACACTAAAAACTATACATTTTATAAAAAACATATTTTGTTACCATATGAAACATGCATGTTTCATATGAATTCATTCAGAATACACACCGCTGTTGCTAAACTAAACCACTTTTAGTATTTCTACTTCTCAGTGATTAGAGTGTAAATGAAGTACAAGGAGAAGTGCAATAAGTTCACCAAACACTACACAACTGCAGACTGAGGAAAATATATATTTTTTTCTCTCCATATCCCAGTTTTCATGCTACAGTACTACAGCAGTGTGCATAACACTGCTAGCTCAGCAAACAACAGACAAATATAAAATACTGTATGCAGTACAGGTCACAATTATAGTAAAAAAAAAGACTTACCTGCTGCATTTGTGTAGTGCTTAAGGCAAGGCAGCTTTATTTGTATAGCACATTTCAGCAAGAGGGCAATTCAAAGTGCTTTACATAAAAACGAATAAAATAATAAAAGTTACAGTGCAGTACAAGAAAGTAAACAGTAAAGAACAGTTAAAACAGTTAAAAATATAACATGTAAACATATAACATATTAAACCTAATTTGTGTGTTTATAATAAAGCAATCATGTGTTTGCGCACCTGATGGCTGTGTTTCACAGATTGGCTTATACGTTTGGTAAATTTGGAATTGCAAGGAAGTGACATTGTGATATACATCTGTGTCTAATGTATACAAGTGTGTTTAGTGTTTTGCAAATCACTGTGTGTATTGTTTTGCAAAACTATGAGGCTGACATTGTGCTTATAGTTGTGCAGAACTGGGCCAATGTTTTTCCCCTTGAGTGTAAGGTTTTGGTAATTAATTAAGTGTAATACTTTTGATTTCCGTATGTAAGCACACACAAGTGAAAACAGCCTATATTAAATTTTTTACACACTGAAGTTGTAACTTTTACCACTTTTCAATGAGCAGGACCCACATGTGAATGATGGTGATGAGAATACTGAACGTGGGAACTGGGCCAGCAAGAAGGAATACATCCTCTCTATGATCGGCTATGCTGTTGGACTGGGAAATATCTGGAGATTTCCATATTTGGCCTACAATAATGGAGGGGGTACGTATTTGGGGTCTAATGCGTGTTGGTGTAGAAATCCTGTTTAATAGCACTACTGGTAATATTGTATTTAATCCCTCACTTTGAGCAGGTGCCTTTCTTATCCCCTACTTTGTGATGCTGGTGTTGGCTGGAATTCCTCTTTTCTTCCTGGAAAGCGCCTTCGGGCAGTTTTGCAGCCAAGGACCAATCAACATATGGAGAGCAGTGCCTATCCTGCAGGGTAAGCCTACCACTTAAAGGACAATCCCGGACAATTTTTATGTTAATCTTGATCGCTATAAATATGTGAGTACTTTCAGTTGAAAAAAACCCGACCTGAATCGGTGCAGGCAACACTGAGTTGCTGCAGCTACGTGTACAACCTTCCACTGAGCTAAAACAGCAGTTAACAGGGCAAGTAGAGTGCCTTTGTGCCTCTTAACAGACACACAATGCAATTAATATATCTGTACAACATGAACAGGGCCCTCACGTAACATAAAGATGTGTTTTCAGCGTTAGCATAGCAAGCTAGCAATTTTTAAAAAGTTTCAATTAAGAACATGGTTGCAAGTATATATGTACAGGACTGTATAGAGCACAAAACAAGACTTTTTTTTTAATGATTTATTTATAGGATTTTGCACATCGTAGATACATAGTACACCTCATCTATAAAATGAAAACAATACAGAGTCAATCTGTGACACAAGGTATTAACAGGTATATGATTTACACCCAGTTCCCACCCCCCACCCTCCCCCACAAAGAGACATCATTGAGGTTAAATGAAATAGGGTAAAATGGGTCATGACACATGTAAGCAGGGCAATAGTAGTCTGACATAGGCTGTGTATGCCTTTACATATATACACTAACGCACAGAACATTAATTGCTCACACGCTCACAAAGACAAACAAATGATTTAAAAAAAAACAATAAAAAATGAAATAAGATAAATTAAGAAAAAAAAAAGAAAAAAAAAAAAGGGGGGTAACAACAAAAAACGAAAACAAACAAAACAGCTACTGTGCTACAAGCTACTGCTTATGGGGGGGACAAGTAGTTGCCTAGAGACCAGGGTCAATGTCTATATGGAGAGACCTAACATGGTCTAGGAAGGGTTGCCAAATCTGATGGAATTTCCATTCTGAGAAGCGAAGAGAATACTTAATTCTCTCTAATCTCATAAAGTGAAGCGCATCTTTTATCCATTGTACATCTCACCTGCTGTTTTTCCTGCATCCATCGTGTGTGATTGTGCCGTGTATGTGTGCGCGTCAGTCGCGGGGGGAAACTGAGCAGAAGCACCGCCCGCTGCAGCAAGCCGAAAGGATTGAAATAGCAGCAACATTCAATGACTTCATAGTGAAAAAAACAGCGTTACAGTTACAGCGTACATTGATGTTAACATGTACAGGTTGACGGTCTGAAATGTTTTGCACCGTCTTTCGCTGTACGTTTTGTTGGTAAATGTGAGATTTACACACTTCTCGTCTTCATATCAGAAACAAGGAAATAAATTTGACCCGTTTTCACTCCCGCTTGGTCAGTGGCTGGAAGAGGGAATGCTGGGATTGTTGCGAGTAATGAAAATGTGATAGGGGGCCCCGGCAGTCCATCAACGTCTTCCACTGATGCGGGTCCCAGATTGGTCCTGCTTACCAATAGTTACACATCTGAATCATTCAATTCTCATTGGCAACCTGGGCCCTGCTTGTAACCTCTTTCTCTTCCTCCCCAGGTGTTGGTGTTGCCATGGTTATGGTCACTTTAATAGTATCAGTTTACTACAACGTCATCATTGCCTACAGCCTGTACTACATGTTTGCCTCTTTCCAGTCTCCTTTGCCATGGTCCAGCTGCCTCAGTCAGGCTGGCAGTAACTGCAGCAACACGTCAATAGGTGATTTTTTCAGTTGTGGGTCAAATCTGCTGTTTGGTGAAAGCTATTGTGTCATTCATCTGGAGTGGGGGTGCAAGAACAATGACAAGATGATATAATCTGAAATAAATGAAAGATTTTTGAAATGATTGCTTGTAAATTACCTTGTTTACTTTTCTAGTGTACTGCAATGTAAGTGATTCTTTAGTGACCAACTGGACTCAGGGAAACAGCACTTGCTCCTTATCCGACACAGTTCCAATGCAGAGCCCAAGTGAGCAGTACTGGGAGTAAGAATCACACACTCGTACAAACAAGCACATACACACACTTGTCATACTGCTGTGGCTGTATAGTCAGATTTCTCTCTTCCTCAGTCGTGTGGCTCTGCAGAGATCAAGTGGTCTGGATGAAACAGGTCCCGTAGTTTGGCACTTGGCCCTCTGTCTGCTGCTGAGCTCAATGATTGTTGCTGCAGCGCTCATCAGAGGCATCAAGTCATCAGGCAAAGTAAGACAACAACCTCAACAGTCCAAAGTCAGGGCCAATGCAAATATGAAGCCCACTGCAAAAATCAGTCATTTTTATATATAGGGTTTCCTGCAGTACAAAGCAAGCACATCTCTCACTTAGCTAGATGACAAAAAAACTTGATCCATGCTCAGCTGCCTTGGTACATCACAGGGAGTCTATTGACCACTATCTGTATCTATAGCTTTCTTGTTGAAAATTAGAAAAGAAAATACCACTGCCACGTGTGTACAAGATAAGAGTCTACAGTCATGCTAGAATCTTTGTGAGGCTGTATTTAACTCAAAGCACCTAGAGCTAAATGCTGAGATCAGCATGCTAACATGTTCACAATGCTGACAAGATGTTTAGCAGGTATGTTTGCCAAGTTTACTATTCGAGTTTAGCATGTTAGCATGCTAATTAACACTGAACACAGAGTACAGCTGAGCCTGATGGGAATAACATTAGCTTTGTCATTTACAGTAAAGTATTGGACAAACTGAAATGTTGATCTTCTGGTGCAGTTAGCGGAAACTAACCCATGTGAATTAGTAATCTTTAGAGTTGCTGATAGCTGGGTAGCTGTTTCCTCCTTTTGCCAGTCGTTGTGCTAAACTAAGCTAACCAACGGCTGGCTGTAGCTATATTTAAAGCTCTAGTGCATAACTTTTTATATTAATCTATATATCTATGTATTTCTCAGTATGGCTATGTTTAGAAAATGGTGTCATCCGGTGACTTTCACACACAGAAACTTGAGTGAAGATAATTATCTCTTCAGAAGAATGTTTTTTTAATCCTTCTTGGCTACCAGCAACTACGGGGAGGTGGGGTGGGGGTGCTGTGTGATCAGAGAAGGCTTGTATTGTGTGGACGCGCCAACAGTTTTGCTGTCATGACTTATTAGAATTTATCATGGGGGCAGCAAAAACTACGCACTATAGCTTTAACATATAATACAGACATGAGAGTGGTTGTAATCGTCTCATTAACTTTTGGCAGGAAAATGAATAACTATATTAACCAAAATATCAAACTATTCTCTGAAAATGTACATTTGTATGCAGATTCGAGATAAAACCAGTTTAGATGAGAATTGTGAGTGAATGCTAAATGCATATACAAAAAAGCACACGCTAATTTGCATGGCAATCACGTTTACATTTGTAAGGTTTGAGGTTTTACAATGTATGCTTGGAACTCCCAGTAGCAAGAATATATCAAATCAAATTATATTTTTTTCTACAATTACACCTCTTGGTTTTTGTCTTTACAGGTTGTGTATTTTACAGCTACATTTCCTTATGTGGTGATTCTGATCCTGCTGATCAGAGGTGTGACACTAGAGGGAGCCAGAGACGGTATAGAGTTCTACATTGGTTCCCAATCCAATTTGACTAAACTAACAGAAGCACAGGTAGGGACCCAAATGTACATGATTAACAACAACACAATACAGTAATCTAAGTATTTTTATTCAAAGCATGACTGTGTGTTTTTTAGGTCTGGAAAGATGCAGCAACTCAGACCTTTTACTCTCTCTCAATTGGTTGGGGTGGAGTCATGACTCTTGCTTCCTACAACAACTTTCACAACAATGTGTTCAAGGACTCATTTGTTGTAACACTTACTAATGCTGGTAGGATCACAGCTACAGTAACATAATCATTTAAATAAAGTTTAAATAATTTATATATTTGTCTCATCTACTTTGCTATTTTCATCTTTTTCTGAGGTACCAGTGTGCTTGCGGGCTTTGCCATATTTTCAATCTTGGGTCACATGGCTCACATCTACAAAATGCCTGTTGGAGAAGTGGTGAAGGAAGGTCAGGCAGACACACCATCTGAGCACGAAATACAGTAGTAAAACATTTGGAAGACAGCTAGGTGGCCTCTAACATTTGGTTTGTTTGTCTTTGTGCAGGATTTGGCCTGGCATTCATTGCATATCCAGATGCTCTGTCTAAGCTTCCTATTTCTCCTCTTTGGTCCATTTTGTTCTTCTTCATGCTTTTAACTGTTGGTCTGGACTCTCAGTTTGCAGGAATAGGTGAAATATTTTGTTGCCATTCAAACGTGCATAACATTAAATCCGTTGCTGTTGTGATTGCTGTATCCTGAAATTTCTCCTCTTGTCATTAGAGGTGATTACCACCTGTCTGCTCGATGCCTTCCCTAAAACCTTCAAATCCAAACGAGCTTTATTGACTATAACAACATCTTGCATCCTGTACCTGCTGGGTTTGCCTTGTATCACAAGGGTAAGGTTGCGTTAGTGTACTTTGAGTTACTGGACAAAGGCCTTGTCAACCTACTAAGTGTGTGTGTGTGTGTGTGTGTGTGTGTGTGTGTGTGTGTGTGTGTGTGTGTGTGTGTGTGTGTGTGTCTGAGATAGGCAGGAATATACTGGGTGACTCTAATCGACCAGTTTGCCGGCAGCTGGGTGCTGCTATTTTTGGTTCTCTTGGAGATCATTGGTGTCTGCTACATATATGGTAAATATGATAACTGGAGATATGTGCATTTAAAGTAACAGAGAGCCCTTAAACTCCAGCTGTGTACATGTCTGTATTGTTTTCATGTATTACAGGAGGCAACCGTTTTATTAAAGACATTGAGATGATGATTGGAAAAAAGAGTTTCACTTTCTGGCTGTGGTGGAGAGCATGTTGGTTCTTCATCAGCCCCTGCATCTTAGTGGTAAGTCAAATGTCACACAATGACCCTGATGTAAAATACTCTGGCAGCATCTGCCTAAATGCATATGTTGGTGAGTGCCATCAAATTAAGAATCAGGAATTATTATTATTATGGCTTCAAAAGCTACATAAATTGATGGGAAAATGTATTATTTGTGCCAGCTGCCACTGAACTTGTATGAATTAGAATTTAATTAAATTCAGTTTTAATGTTTGTATTTAACTGCTTCTGAGCAAAGTGAATATATAAAACTGCCCCTTGTCTAAATCCATACAGTTAGTTCTGATGATGTTTGATTAATGAAACCTGCTGCCTTAGGTGATCCTGATCTGGTCACTGATGACATTTACGCCACCCTCTTATGGAGGAGTCCAGTTCCCAGTGTGGGGTTTGGTTTTGGGCTGGTGCATAGCTGTATTTATCCTCATCTGGGTCCCTGTCATTGCTATGTATACACTGATGAGAGCAGAGGGAAGCCCCTGGAAGGTGTGTATGTGTGTGTTATGCCAGCTGGAAAAATATGGTAACTTAAATTACTAATGGTGTGTACATTTTTCAAAGCATTGCATATTGCACAGTTTAAGATTTTATTCCATGAATTCAAAGACGTGAAAACAAAATAATGTTAATCTCTTACTTTCCACAGCGTCTGAAGTCATTGTGCTCTCCAGCTGAACAATGGCATCCCTACCTGGACATTCATCGAGGAGAACGCTACTCGCAAGAACACTGTCGCCTCAGGATGAGGCATAAAACCAAACCAGAAGTAAATGTCATCTCCAATTCATGGCTGTGATATGTGTTTTTGTGTGATTACGTTTTCTTCCCTTTGGTGCAGCAGTGTAATCTGTGAAACTTTATACTGAAAGTTAAAGTTATATTAAGTGATTTGTGACAAACCATCTACCATTTCCTGCTAGGGCCGGCAGCTTGCAGCAATCTTGTGTGAGGTCATTTGTTTACGGTAAACGGAGCAGAGCCATTTAGGACTTGACCACACAGACTAATGACCAAATACAAGTGTAAAGTGTCTGGAAGCTACTAAGAATAATAGCAATTTTTTCATGTTACGGAAATAATTTGTGTGTATCAAGCTATTGCTTAATTGGGCTTGAGAATCAGTAACGGGTTTTATTTTGTCAATGATCTATGGTTTTATATTTATCTCACTGTCTTTCATCCAGTATGATTAGTGGCTCTACCAGTGATCATTTTTGTCTTTCTATGTCAAGATAGTTTTGTGTCAATTAACTACATCTTTTGATCCTCACCTCTGCTGTTGTACAATAAATAACTTATTTGTCCATATTTGTCTGATGTCCAGCTGCTTTAAATTACATATTTATATAGATCAGATATTGCTAAATGTGTTAAAGCTAATCTCACATGGGCTTCAGTGACAGGGTAGTATTACAATCCAGATCAGTATTGCATGTGTCATGTCTGTTTAATAGGTTGCATTGCTCTTTTTTTCACATTGCCCCCCCCCCCAATCGCAGAAAGTCAGGGTGGAGAGGAGCAGGTAGCAGAGCGGAAATCAACAGGGACTGCAGCAGGTCTAGAGGGAGGGTCTGGGCAGAGAAGCAAACAAGTAATTAATAGAAGCACCAGCAAGCCGAGGAACAAACACTGAGAGCCAAGTTACCACACTGGTGGACAGAACGATGTGGCAAAGATGGTGAGATCAACCTAGGTTTTTGTTCTGGTGAGGAGACTAGTAGATTGGCAGCAGCTGCGCTGGATGAATGGCAGAGCTGATTGAACGGCTTCGCCCCTTGACCTACATACACCAACTGGGAGACAGTTACACAAGGAAAAAGGGGGAAAACACACTAGGAACAGGGAAAGACTGCTGCCCCACAACACCAAGGCAATGGTATAAACATTCAGTTGCCAATTTATTAGGTACACCTAGCTAAAGTATTCTATATTTATCTTCTTTATCTTCTACTTTCAAATGTCCCTTTCCTCTCTGTGGCACTCAGTCCCAACCCCATTTATAAAACAGGTGACAAATATATAAATATATGTTTCATTTTGAAACAAAAGTCAGAGTCTTCTCTACAACCTCATAAATTGTTATGTAGTATATATAGTTATGTGAGGTTGTAGGTCCAGCAGCTTGAAAATGCTAACATGCTGATGTGAGGCGGATATAATGTTTACCATGTTCACCAACTTAGTTTAGCATGCTGGTATGCTATTATTATCTATTTATTAATTTTCCTCTGCTTGTCTGGTCGTGGGGGCAGCAGCAGGATGGCTGACCTATCTCCACAGCGCTGTGCAGCTAAGTCGTAAGAAAGGTAGTCCCGACATTCACGTTTTCAAGCTCCTTCTTGGGGGACTCCCTGAAGTTCCCAAGCCCAACAAAATATATAATTCCTCAGTCTGTTCTGAGGTCTACCTCAAGGTCTCCTATCAGTTGGATCTGTCTGGAAAAACCTTGCAGCTGGATTGCTGGGGGTCCATGGCGCCAATGGAGGCATCGTGAACAGATGCCCAACCCACCTCAACTGGCCGCTTCCTATGCGAAGAAGCAGCAGCTATACACCAAGCTACCACTGGATGTATGAGCTCCTTACCCTATCTCTAAGGCCAGCCACCCTACAGAGCAAACTAATTTCAACCTCTTGTATGCACTGCATAGGCACTGTCCCTGACAGTTTGCTAATATTTGCTAATTAGCACTAAACACAAAGTACAGCCGAGGCTGATGGGAACATCAGTAGTTTTGAGGGAATTTGGTCATAAACCAAAGTATTAGAAAAATTTAAATTGTTAACTTATGACAGCACTGGATGAAAGCTCAGGGAATCAAAGTTATTACAAATGATCCTCTGGGGAACATGAATGTATGTACCAAATTTCACAGCAATCCATCCAACAGTAAACATATTTCAATATCCAAAAATGTCAAGCTCATTTAGATGCTAAAGGGGAAGTTAGGGGATCACTAAAGTTATTATGATACACAATCTGGAACCATAAATGTTAGGGTTACAAAGTTGTATGCCAATCCAACGAGCAGATGACAGAATAAGTTAAAGTGACCTGCTGGTCGTGCTAGAGAAAAAGTCAGTAGGATGGTCTGGTCTCTCATAACCTTAGTGCCCGCAACCTATGGAAAGGTCCAGGACACAGACTGGGGCTTGACTCTGGGCTGTTATTCCTCTGATGGATGACATCTCTACCTGGATATCCGTCGAGGAGAACGCTACTCAGAAGAACGCTGTAGCTCAGCAAACGATGAGCAAATGTAAACTTCCGGTTCACTATATATGCATATACTGATTTGTTACATATACACCACTTTATTATCCCGAAGGAAATTTGATCTGCATCAAACATCAAATCACATCAAGGACCATGACAAACATAAAAATATTATGTTATATTATATTATATTATATTATATTAAATTATATTATAACAGCAACAAATACAGAAAAATCCCCCACCACAAATTAAAAGACGGTACATCTACCACAATGAAACAAAAGCTGAAAAACAAACTAAAGCCAAAAGACTGCAGTATATTTAGCAAGGAAAAATTCCACAACATGTATTGGTCTAAAGTCTTGAAATCTGGTACAGGAAAATATCTAACAATAAAACCTTGACATTTTGAGATCACATTAAATATGGCAGAGCCATTTTTATGTCA
Source organism: Percina caprodes (assembly GCA_013375575.1). Lineage (NCBI taxonomy): Eukaryota > Metazoa > Chordata > Actinopteri > Perciformes > Percidae > Percina > Percina caprodes. Next base: position 6,615,653 of record JABXJD010000005.1, on the reverse strand, counting down.
TATTATAGTACAGTATAGTATGTCTTTGGGCACTGCGCTTACTATTTTTTCCCCCAAAACATTATGAAATATATATTAAATAATGTAGGCTATGATAAGAAAAACTCACCTTAGGGCCAAAGGGTTTAAGCGATTTTGAATTATTATTTTTTTTCAGATTTGTGTTTAGGCAAGCCCAAAGAACACTTCCACCAAAGGAAATTAAAAATCAAATAAGGTGATGATTCTGTTAATGTCAGTTTAAGGAGGATCACAAAGTACATGTTGCATACAGATCCAGGCTTTTAATATGCTTCAAATGTGCTTACACATAACTTTTCAACCAGTCACAGAAACATTCACATACATTATAATTATGTGCTTATGAAAAAGCAGACTAACTGGCACATTAGTTGCCTTTGTAGCTACCTCCTCAAAGTTTTGCTGATATTAGGGAATTTAAGGGGTCACTTATTATTAACCAATGCTGATTCTCTCCAAAATCCCCAAACCAGAGTGCTCAAATTTGCAATGTCAACTACCCCTAGACAATTAATTGGTAAAGAGGTTGTAGATTACATTGAGAGCACCCAGGGAATTGTTCTGAGTATATCGGTATACTTGTTTCAGAACAACAATACTTTTCTGGTTTATAAATCACTTTTGGGCCAAAATACATTTCTGATCTTCTGCTACACTATTTCTGTCCCCAGAGTCAGAACTAAACAGGGGGAAGTAGCGTTCAGATTTATGCTCCTCATATCTGGAACAAACTCCCAGAAAACTGCAGGTCCGACACAACTCTCACTTCTTTTAAATCAAGGCTGAAGACTTTTTTTTTTACTGCTGCCTTTCTTTAAAGTGTAACTCTCGCCAAAATGCAGCCTAGGGTGCTTTTGTAAATGTACCCGAGTCAAACTTTCGTTTAACAGCATAATTAGGACGGAAGCACAACTCTTAAGATTTACAGTATTCTCATTTTCATCTCAAGCTTAGGGCACTACTATGATAGTATCAAAATCACAATTTTTTTAAAATACTAAGAAGGCTCGACACAGCATAAAACTTTACGCTATCCACCATCTTGTCAGTCAAAAAGGGTCGTTCTCCGAATGCAAATGAACGGACTCCATAGGAGGAAATGTCATTCTTATATGAGGCTCCTTTTTCAACTACAAGGTCAATATTGTTTTTCACTAACAACAAAACAACAAATTATCTGTGCATTTATATGGAACTAAGCTTTCTTCATTATCCTCCCCGGTATGGTACATTCAAAAAACAACAGCTACAGTGAGTTGTAAAAACCTTTCTTTTTAGTATACTCTGTGTACACAATGTTCTCAATACTCAAATTCATGTGTAGAGCCCCTGGTCAACATAGCAAATAAAGCAAAGTTTCATGTTGTTTGAGCCACTTAGTGTTTTAAAAATAGTGATTTTGATGTGTCCCTAGCTCTCCCATTCAAAAGACCATTTGACCGAAAACGAGAATGTGCTCTACAAATAAAGCTGCCTTGCCTTGCCGTGTGTGTGTGTGTGTGTGTGTGTGTGTGTGTGTGTGTGTGTGTGTGTGTGTGTGTGTGTGTGTGTGTGTGTGTGTGTGTGCGTCATAATGAGAGCACTGATTATAACCTCTGTTGTTGCCTTTGTCTTTCTGCTGCTATAATTTTACTGCTTTTACTGTATGTTCAAATGTTTTTATGCAGTGACAATTACAGTCATGTTTATCATCACATAATCACTTTCTTACTGTAATGCTCTGTGTGCTACAGGAGTGAATATGAATAAATATATTTTGTTGCTAATATTTGATGAATAAAGTTATTCTGCATTGAATACTGTAACTTCATTTTGCTTCAGTGGTTTAAGGTATTATGACTGAAAACATACATGAGACACACAAAACCATCCCAGATCTGTTTTAAATGAGATATTTATTCAGGTTAGATCAGTGACAGGTGTTAAAGAGCTGTTCTTGAAATGGCCTTAGATGGTCTCATGTTACATGAAAGTTGACCAGCTCCTAACTTAAGAACAACCAGTATGATGTTCAGCCATGGATTGTTTAAGCCCAGTTGCAGCACTTGCAGCTGTTATCGAACACCAGGCCGGCAGCACAGTGCTGTTCGTAGGTGTTTCCCTGGTTGCACTCATAGAAGTGGTTCTTGTTGGTTGGGTCTGGGTAGAGACCGTTAGACTTGCCAGCGCAGAAGCCAGATCCTGCGCTGCTGCCGCCGCTGCTGCCGCCACTGCTGCCACCACCGCCGGGCTGGGGTGCAGCATGCTGGGTTGGTGTCACTGGAGCCAGGGGGTCAACACGGGAAGTGCAGGCTGGGGAGAGAAATGTAAGAATTAAAAAAAAAATGTAGACAGCCTTATTATGTTTATTACCAGAGAATATGTGCTTTATGCGTACAAGCTCCAGTTCCCAGTCCGCTCTTGATGGTGTTGATCAGGGGGTATTTTCCCTGGCCGCAGAAAGTGCCACTGAAGTCATCCAGATCCAAACTCCACACCATGGCTCCACCGAAACCGTTCTGCTTCAACCACTGAATCTGTAAAGCAGATGAGAGGTGAAACCAAGTGTTAAATAACCTTGAAACATAAAGGTCTGGAACAGGAATTTGTATTAAAAAAAACAACTTCATACCTTAGCCTGGAAGCTCTTAACATTGTCATATCCAACCCAGGTTCCCTGGTTGTAGGCGTATGGCACATCCTGTGGGCTGTCCCAAGCCTGAGTGGCTCCTTGCTTCAGGAAAGTACAGATCTGATAGGAAAAAAGATGGTTAAGGTTGGGAGCTACACAATACATGTATAAACAGTGCGTTGTCCTGTCTTATACATCCACACACAGATTCAGAAAAAAAGCACAAACCTCATAGTAGGCCCAGAAGCCAGACTGACGGGTGAAAGGTCCAGCAGCTCCAGGTCCACTGGCAGGAGCTCCCACAGCAGTGTTAGACGAAGCCAGGCGGAAGGTGTGACCATAGGTGGGGAAACCAACCAGCAGCTTCTCAGCTGGGGCACCATTGCTCTTCCAGTAGTTCATAGCATAGTCCTACACATAGAGAGTACAGGCCAGTGTGAGTATTTGTTCCGTAATTGAATTATTATACATTTACAGCTGGAGCACTCACTCACCACATTGAAGTAGATCATAGATCCCTGGTCAGCAGGGCCCTTGTACAGGGGGCTGTTCTCTCCAACAGTGTGCTCCCAAGAACCATGGAAGTCGTAGGTCATGACGTGGAAGTAGTCCAGCACACTGGCAAACAAGATATAGGGATTAATGTTTAGTAATGACTTCTATACAACAAATGATGGCAATGTTTGCATGTGTTTGCTCATGTACTCACGCTCCAATCTCGGCAATCTGGTATCCAGAGTCGATAGTTCCCTTTCCAGCAGAGACAGCAGCAGTCAGCATCAGACGGGGACGGTTGGTTTTCTTGCCCTCGGCCTCAAAGGCGCTCATCAACTCCTACAGATGGGCAAAGAGAGTGTGATTGCACTGAGAAACTGAGAAAGTGTTTTGTATTATAATTGTAATGGCATTTGATTACCATATTTCCAACATATAACCCTGATATAAAGTTCTATGAAATCTCATGGACAGACTTCTTGGCCAAAGCCCCTAAAAGATGGAATTCTATATATATACACAGTGTATAACTGCAATAATTGCGGCTTGCAGACTACTAACAACACAAATTAATCTGTAGCCATAAATTTAACAGCAATATGACAGACCTGGACTAGAACGGTATAGCGCTGCTTGTCCTGAGGTGGAGAGCCACGAGAGCCAGGGTACTCCCAGTCGATATCCAGACCATCAAACTCATACTGACGCAGGAACGTGATCACGCTGTTGATGAAGGTCTGACGATTGGCAGGAGAGGAAACCATAGCTGTGAACCTATAGATGCAGGAATAAGGTCAGAGTTCTACCTGTGCTACAAGTTCCTCTTGGTGAGAGCATTGTTCCTTGTTTTATTACGACTTACTTCTGAGTACCAAAGTTCCATCCTCCGATGGCCAGCAGTGTCTTCAGGTTGCTGTTCCTGCAAGCAGCAACAATATCCACTTTAACCTCTCAAATTTAATCTGTGTGCATGCATGCTAATGTATGTATGTAATGTAATCATTTGTTTTTTCATGTGTGCTGGAGTCACACTATGAGCTATTATCACTTTGAGCATTTGTGTGTACTAACTGATTCTTCAGGGCCTGGAACTGTCCATAGAGTTTCTCATCGTCCCACTCGTAAGTCTTGATCATGTTGCCGTCCATTCCAGCAAAGGCATAGATGAGGTGGTCACAGAGACATGGGTCAATGTTGGTGGGGAAATACTTGCCTGCTCCGGGACGGTACTGTCCCCAGTTAGTGAAATAACAGGAGAGGATGTAGGATGATCCTGCAATATATGCAACAAATGCTCTTACATTATGTTACCAACATCTACACATATCTTACCAACACTGAATGGATAAAGGATATAATTACCTAGCTGCACATGCAGCAGGAGAGCTAGTCCTGCAGAGATAGGAGACAGAATTAAAGTGGGTGAGGAGAAGGCAAGTTCAGTAGTAAATGAGACTCAATTTGCATTATGCACAAGATAAAATTAAGTTAAAATGTGTAATAACAAAGTTTGAAAAGTTTCTATGAGCAAGGAGCTCAACTTACCAACGCAGATAAGTAGCTTGCCCATGTTGCTTCTGTACAACAACCTGAGGTCCAGTGGACTCTTTTATACTCTGGGTTGCTACCCATATCTGCCTTATCTGTAATATTTGTTTGATGGGGTTTGCTTATTCAGCAAAACTGAAAAGTCAAACTCATTAATTTGTTTAGTCAAGACCAGTGCCGCATTGGATTTACGGAAAGCACTGATAACCTTCAAGTGCCTTTTGATAATGATATTATCCGATTAAATTTGAAATTGTCAAGGTTATTGTTGTTTTTTTCTTCATATTGCCACCCAGTGGTTTAAAGCAAAATCTGGGTTGCACCATTTTCCGTTTATAATAAGTTGTTTGATACTGATGTTTACTCAGTTGTCCTTAAGTTTTCTGCTACATGCCTTATCACCCTCAGACATGGTTTAATATCAGTTATCACTAGTCTGTCACCTAAAGTGAACTGCGTTGTGTGTCACATCGCAATGGAAAGAGTCTTTTTGTCCTTTCGTGTCCTTGAATGTGGTTCAGCAGTTTGGTGATTGTAATGTGATGTGGTTTTTGAAATTAGTCATAAACACTGGCTGTGCCATCTCTCTAAATCTTCATTAACAGACACTGACCGGTAATGTTGTACACTCAAAGCTGTCTTTTATACACGGTTAATAAAGATAAATAATAATACAAAAAAATGTGAAAGTCCATTTTTATTTTGTTCAATAACTAAATTTGCACATTGTTGATTTAAAACCCATGTGTGATGAAGTCATATAGATGTAAAAAGTCACATTTTAAAAGGTTCAATTATGAGATAAAAACAGTAGAAAAGTGCTTCATAAACAAAGTTTAGAACAAACTAAAGTCCATGTATGTTTACTATGCATTGTATTAATATTTGCTAATAAGCACTAAGTACGGCTGAGGCTGATGGAAATCTTATACAGTTTTACTGGATAAAAAAAACAGCTGGTAGCAACAAAATGTCAAGGGATCAACAAAATCATTAGGATTAAACCTGACCTTGGATATTGGTACTTAATTTCCTGGCAATCCATTTCTTAGTTGTCAAGATATTCAGGAGTGGACCAACTAGTACATCACGCCCACACCGACAAGACATATCATCAACACTGAGCCAGTATCTGCTATGTGCATTGGTATACTTAAGGTATTCCCACAATGCCATGAAATGCCTTTTCAAATAAAAACATAATTACCTCTGAGCAACAAAGCAAGTAGTTGCTTTGAATTGTTATTTATTTTAAATATAATTTAGTGTCCGTAGCAAAGTATTACCGCTGCTAACAACGGCTGAGTGTTAACCTACTTGATAAACACAGTGGGAAAAACACCAACAAACCCATTTATTTTTTCAAAAGGACAAGGATAATGCCAATAAAATTGCATGGGCACTTTGAAATGCCCCCTCAGACTTTTACGTTTTATGTCAGCAGAAGTGACTTGAATGCAGTTGGAGGGAGTAAGTAATTGAATGAAGGTTTGGCCAATGATAAACGGTAAAAATACCGTATTTGCTTAATTGTTTCATGAGAACATGAACAGTGTTAGATACACTACCAAATCTCCCCACCAGAGAGAATCAATGAGCTGTGTAAGGTGTAGAGTCCATTGTCCACTTTGTATAAGATGGACAAGAATGAATGACTATTTATTGTTTGGATCAGTTTAGTTCCTTGTGATGTTATCTGCTCTTTGAAATGCTCTAAACATTCATACACTGCGAGCAAGACAGGTCTTAACCTCTGTACCAATTGTTTTTTTTTGCTACATTGAACTCACTTAACCACAAACCAAACTCTTTCACTATGGCAACCATGATGATGATGAACACAGACCTGTTGCTATCTCCCACTGAAATACACACATACATACACGCACACATATGCATTCATGCACACAAAGACACACACCTTCACCTGCCTACCCTCCTGCAATGGGCAAGCTGCTTAACAACCCATTTCTGTTAGATATTGCTGAGCTTGTCACCATGGCAACACATACTCAATCATTTTCTCTCTGAAATGTTTCTATGATGAGCACACACTTTCACAAACTCGCATACAGTGCTGTAATGTGGGAGGGTTGTCCAGCTGGTCTACAAATAAAAAGAATACATGCAGCATGCTGTGACAGGGAAGGAACACTGTGCTATGCATTAGCACATTTTCAGTATTTTACTTACTCAAGCACAAACCAAACTTTCACTATGGCAATCATGCACAGAGAACCTGCTGATGAAGACAGACCTCTTGACATCTTCCACGCAATACACACACATACATAAACACACGGACACATACGCACGCATGCACCCACACACACACACACACACACACACACACACACACACACACACACACACACACACACACACACACACACACACACAATGTGCTAGCTAATTGGAAATATGACATGTGGAAATGATAATTAATCATTATCAATCACGTTGTCTTTGGAGAGTTACTGAAATACACCCATCTGCTCTTCTGTAGAAAATGACATAGATAATACTTTATTCATCCCCCAGTCGGGAAATTCCCTTATTACAGCAGCAGCGGGTTTCTACAGTAAAAGCAAAAAAACAAACAAGTAAAACACACAAACAAACAGGCAAACAACAATGGGCAGAAGGTATAGAATGAATGTTAAGTGACGTCAAATAAAGGTATTGTAAAGTGCGGTTGGCATAGTACAAAAAAACAATATTGCAGTGTAAGTAAGTGACGTTAAAATTAAATTGAATATGTAATTAAAATAATATAGCAAAAGTAGGTAACCATAATATAAATTATATTTACCTGTGACCATAAATAATATTGACTTATATATAAAATATATAAATACATTTAATATATATATATATACTGCAGAATAATAGCAACTCTGCAATCATAATATATTTATTTCTATGATAGGGTCTTTCCCAGCAGGGCCGCAGGTTTGATTAACTTTTACAATTAGCAGTTGCTCTCTACAGTGTAATTTTTCTTGAGCCTGTGAACTTCTTGATATTTGATGCGTAACAAGCCTTCAGTTGTGTTACCGGTATTTTCCTTTTCTGTTTTATACGGTGGCCGACACGGGCAAACGCCCTGCAACTTCAGAAAACACATGCACATAGACAAAACACAAGCAATTTAAGAAAACAACTTCACTAATTTGGTAACACATGTATTTGTTTGTGTTTTGTGTATATGCAGTGCGTTTATGTATTTGTTTGTGTTGTGTGTATATGCAGTGTGTTTGCTGAATGCTGCACATGTGTTACCAAATTAGTGAAGTTGTTTTCTTAAATTGCTTGTGTTTTGTCTATGTGCATGTGTTTTCTGAAGTTGCAGGGCGTTTGCCCGTGTCGGCCACCGTAGAGTTTTAGTCTCAAAAAGCATTAAACTGTATGGTGTCACTCTGCACTTGAGAACATGATCAAAATGTAAATACTGTGAGTAGTAGTGGTTGTTCAGTTGCCTTTATCTAGCTCTTTTCCTCTCTCCCCATCCACCCTTACCCGCCTACTCCTGCAATGGACAGGCTTCTTAACAACCCATATCTATTAAATACAGCTAAGCTTGTCACCATGGCAGCAAATTCTCAATCCTTTTCTCTCTGACATGTTTCTATGCAAACACTCTCACAAACATGCAGTGCTGTGATGTGGGAGGGTTGTCCAGCTGGTCCACATGTGAACAGAATTCATACAGCATGCTGTGACAGGGAAGGAACGCTGTGCCATGCATTAGCACATTCTCAATATTTTCACATCCAACCTGTCATCTGACATCATGTGATATTGTCAATTGCGTGGCAGTTTTTTGCACCAAACTGTGTTGTGTTTTTGTGTGTGTGCACGTGGGCAAGGGCAAGTTTCTTCTAATATATGGGTCACAGTCCTAAACTACTACTAAATATTTATCACATGGTTTCAGAACATTGTCAGTCTCTATAACACCATTGCATCAAGGATGAGGTACAAATAATTCTTCTTTTTATTCAGAGTTATGCAGACAGACAGAGTTATTTCTCTATATAGATTTACACTTTTACAAAACCATTTTGTTCAGTCAGCAATTAAAAAAAACAAAACAAACATTTTAACTACAGCACATCATATGATACTGAATCTTCGACCATGTTGCAAAATGGAAGTGCTTACAATAAAATAATCCAAGTCCCAGGCAGTTGACGTCAGCTCGTGGAAAACTAAATGAACATACAAAGGAAAAGAGGAAGGTGACACAGAGAAAGCAGAATTGAGAGAGTGCAGAGTCAGATGGGAGGATAAGGCCGAGCTGATTTTCTTTCTCCAATAAAAGCGACACCCCCCCAGTGTTGCTATGGCGACCTCCTCTCTCTCCCATTCAGCGAGCTACCACTTATCCTTGCTGCCTTTCAGTCAGACAGGGCATGTGGGTGTGTGTGCTTTTGTGGGTTTGGCTTCTGAATGAATCAAGCAAATGAAGAAGAAGGTCATTAGAGAGCCAAGTCACAGAGTCATATACATGTAAATACACATGAATACAAAATAATATAAGCTCACACGCTGCAAAATTTATTTTACTAAATAGTTTAACTTCTCTGTTCTTTTCTGTTCATTCTCTTCATTTTTGCTCTTTCGTCTCAGTACATCCTGCAATAGTCACTTTCTGTGCTCTTTTTTTGCTGTTTCACAACCACTCTGCCTGATTCTCTCTTACCACACACCCACACTCAAATATACACATATCCTCTCCATCGCCAGCCTACAGTACAATGAAAAGAAAAACAAAGATGATAAGTAGGGAGCTTTATACATTCAATTCAATTCAATTTTATTTATAGTATCAATTCATAACAAGTGTTATCTCAAGACACTTTACAGATAGAGTAGGTCTAGACCACACTCCAGAATCCCAACAGTTCTAGTAGTTCCCTCCAGAGCAAGCAACAGTGCAACAGTGGCGAGGAAAAATTTCCTTTCTTGGTAGGCGGTGTCTACACATGTGTGTAAGTGTGTTTTCTTCCCCCATGAGCAAAAGGTCAATGACCATAAAAGTTGGTGAATTGTATACCATGAAACAAAATCACTTGAAAACCATCCAGGACCAGAACATCACAGTTATAAAGTATGCAACCCCACAATTTAAATTCCACCATTTGCTGGATGGAAAGGTACATAAGAGTACTTGCAATGCAAGTATTACATCACATCACAGAGGAAGAGGGATTACTTGTCTCAACTCTTCTTCACATTCTTTCAAAAAAAAATACATTGCATACTCAGCTTCTTCACTGACCAGAGGCTGTGTTTCTATACAACCTTCTTCACTCTTCACAAGCACCTCATTTAGTTGCTAAAATGAAAAATGCATGTCCACAAGCAAATTTCTGGCAGCTGCCGTCATTGTTAGACCCAGTATAACTCTGGATGTTATGTCCCTTCAAACTTACTAAATGTTTAATAATGTCATGGATAACATATAGTTGGGAAAAAGGGTGGTGGTGATAAAATAATTTAACCTTTATGCACATTTTTAGTTTTATTGCTCTTTAATCCAAAACACTTTGTATATAATTATTAATATTATTGCCATTGAAAGCTTAGATCACTTTTACAGTTGCCTGGGATAAACGGTTCTTCCATCCACCCATCTTCATATGCTTATCCGGTATCGGGTCGCAGGGGCAGCAGCTACAGCAGCAACTTCCTTTTCCCTTTTAAATGGTTCTAACTGGCAAAATCTCATTCTCCCATAAAGCAGATTGGTATCCATATCTGATGATCCAAAGACATAATTTGACATATGCTTATATCAGAATCCACTAGTGACCAAACATATCTTTTTAGATGCAGTGTGTTGGCAATACAGAAAGACACGTGCGCTCTGATCTTACAGTTCTGTCACTACAGGTAAAATATTTTCCATACATTAGTGGAAATACTGTATGTGTACAACTTTAAGAGTGGTTAGACGTGCTCTGTATAACACAGATAAGAAGGGGTACTGAAGGGCCTATTTTATACAACATAGCTTTGATTGTAGAGTCACTTAAGTAATGTGGTTATTTTAATTCTAAAAGTCTTTCCACAAGCATCCTTTCTGCAACAGATAAAACACAGTAACCGAGACAATGGATGTAGCTAAAGCGATAGAGAGAAGTAAGAACCATTAAACTTTTATTATGGTGATTTTGTTTGGCCACTTGGGGCATCAAAATCAAGCAGATGAACATCACATGGAAATGTAATTTCCACATAAAGTTGCTAGCATGTTAGCAAACAGTTGGCTATTTATTGTACAGAGTAACATTATCATTCATTTGGAGTCTTGCTTTTGTCCACCTGCTGATGGATGTCCAGTATTTTTAATATGTGGCCCTTTAGTGCCAAATGTTCAACTATGTTTACCAGCTAGTCACTAACTTTGTCCGTCTGCAGTTTGTTGCAGAGCAGGTAACGTACAGTGTTTTTTTAAACTTTTTTGCTGGACTCTACTAACTGAACTGATTACAGCGGTTAGTCTGAACCAAAACAATGAGCTGAAAGATCGTGGGGGAACTTCAGAGTTGTTTATAATTCTCTGTGGGTTCGTCACCACAAGTGAACTTTTCACATATCATGTAGTCACTTGATCCTTTGTTTATTTAAACATATTGATCATAGTAGCTTTACCAAATAATTGCATGAAGCTCTACACAGTCAAACAGACCCATTCCCCAATTCTGTTCCAAGATCTGTCAGGCAGGTAGCAAAATGTTGAATTCAACACTACAAACTGATTTAGGGACCAATGTGATTTACCTGTGTGCTTTAACTGCAGGTGCTATTTGCACAATCCTCCACTTCAGTCTCGACCTGCCATATACATATATTTGTATTAAGTGTAAAGTGTCTTCTACTGCCAGGTTAATTACCACAGGGGATTACTTTCCATGCTGCATGCATGCCATTTACAGGACAGTATCATGCCACTGCTGTATTGCTGTAGCCTGGAGCAATCCACAGAGTAAAGTTATATCTCATTTCAGGACAGTCAAACTGTATTGCTTTTGTCATGTTCAATATATAGCCATATTAATGGCATACGTTATACCTTACAGAGCCATGGTGTTATTGAAAATATATGAGATCCTCTCAACATCTGCAAACATTCCTTTTCTTTCATACATAAATTACCACCAGTCAACAACATTATACAGATGCTGTTAGGAGAGTGGTTTGCCTTAAAAACAGAAAATAAACACTAAAGCATCAGAAAACACTGAGACCGTTGGAATCAGAGAAATTAAATAAACAACTAAAAGTCCAAAGTCAATTCACCCCAACAGTACCCACAGTAACATGCTTCTTTGTTTTTTACATTGTTTTCTCTTTTGTGTCTTCTTTTGTTGACTGCTAGTCTGTATGAAGGGTTTAATCACTTCCTGAGTTTTTACTCTTGGCCATTTTCTATATTGTATTGCTTTAATGATTTAGACTTTGAGGAGAGATAAGATTGGAATAAGGCTCATTAAAACCTAATTGAGTCCTGATGTTTTCTGACTGTAATATTTGATTATTGAGATATTAAATGCTATGCAATGTGCACTGTAGGTTTGTAACAATTGGAGAACAAAATATAAAATCAACAAGAACAAGTCTGTTTAATGAAGAGATGAGACACAGCTTCAAAACGACACAGCTGTAAATATAAGATACTGTAACACAAAAAAAAAAAACTTACATAATGTAAACTCTGTCTCTCTGGCTACTGTCTAACCTTTGTCATCTTTGACCTGGCATGTAAGCAGGTCTTTAATCTGAACCATGGCAGAGACTAAAATGCCAACAGGAGCCAAAGAAAACTTCTCATCCAGAAAAACCACACACTGTAACTAACGCAAATGGTTTTCCTTCAGCTTATAAAACAGGAAGAGGGAGTGAGTGAGACAGGCAAAAGAAAGAGAGGAGGCAGATAGGAGAGATGAGAGGGACATAAGCTGTGCTGGAGGGAGAGAGAGGGAGAGTGAAGAGAGAGAGAGAGAGAGAGAGAGAGAGAGAGAAAGAGGGGAGGGGGGATTTATTCTGTGCCAATTTCCAGTGACAGAGAGAGGAGAGCTAGGGAAGTGATATTTCAGGAATCTTAAGAGATCCATAAACGTGTGACTCATAGGAAGAAGAAGAAGAAGAAGAAGAAGAAGAAGAAGAAGAAGAAGAAGAAGAAGAAGAAGAAGAAGAAGAAGAAGAAGAAGAAGAAGAAGAAGACATTCTGGCACTTGAAGCATTTGCAAAGGAAGACTGAGCAAATGAAGAAAGGAAGAAATGATGATATGTGGTCGGTGCCTCAGTTGCGGTAAGATACATGTTAATAGAATATTTTAAGCAAGCAGGTCATTGCAGCACTCATGCAAACATGCAGCTGTGGATGCATGCACATTTACTTTGAGTGAAAGCAGTATTGATTCAAAGGTGTTGGTAGCAGGAGTGTGTGTGTGTGTGTGTGTGTGTGTGTGTGTGTGTGTGTGTGTGTGTGTGTGTGTGTGTTGGAAATGGAGAAGCTCTAGGGTCTTCTTTGTCAAACATTATAAGTTTGTGTATTTCTTTGTCTGTGTGCATGTTGGAACAGATTCAGCTGCAGGACAATGTGTGTCTGTTTTTTTACCTTATTTTTGTTATTAGGATCTGCATTCAGCACCTCTATCCCTGCCGTACATCCCTCGTTCCTGCTCTCTTAATTCTCCCCCTCTCTCTATTCCGCCCTGTTGCAGTGTCACTCTGTGTTGTAGCTGCACAGCCCAAACAAATGGACTGTTTTTTTACTGTTTGTATTGTTTACTCCATACCTATTTTTTCCCCTCTATTTGTTAGAGAATGTAGGCTTAGAAGCTTTTTCTTCTCCTCTTTTTCTTTCTTTCAAAGCAAAGTAAAAGTCAGCCAAAGGAGAGGCATGTTTGACATTAACTTCTGCAGAACATTCATGTGACTGGTCTGAAAAAACATTTCAGTTTTTTTCACGTCCCATAGGGCTTCTGAAAACTTTCAGGCCATTTATATCCTGATGCCCATTAGAGGATAGAGACCATCCATCTTCAAGTGAGGTGCCAACAAAGTCCTGCAAAGGTAACCAAATGAACATGATTTGTGATGTATTTCATAATGTATTGTTTCATTGGTTGCCATCTAGGGTACATATTAATGCAGTAAGTAGGGCGGTTTAGCAAAATGCAGGTATCGAGTGTGTGGGTGAGTGTGGGAGGGAGAATACAGTATGTTGGGAAAATGTTCAAAATTGGTTAAAAAGAAGAAGAAAAAACAAGAAAAGCTGGCCCTGAGTAGGATGTCCAATGACCCAGGAATTTGAGTTTAGTTAGTTAAAGGAGAATTCTGGCCAATTTTTATGTTAATCTTTATTGAAATTATAATCTTGATTATGAATATGCAAGTACTTTTGATTGAAGAAACCCCAACCTGAGTCAGTGCAGGCAACACTGCGTAGCTGCAGCTACGTGTACAACCTTCCACTGAGCTAAAACGACAGTTAACGGGGCAAGTTTTAGAGTGCCTTTGTGCCTCTTAACAGACACACAATGCAATTCATATGTCTGTACAACATGAGCAGGGCCTTTACATAACATCCAAATGCGTTTTCAACTCAGACATTGTTTTAATTCACCTACCCAGTCTTGATCTTGCCGGAGGGTAACTTGCCTGCCTGGTTAGCTGCATGAGCTAGCTTTTAGCTGCTAGCTGCTATTGATAAGTGCATTCAGCCGGGCTTTTGTGAAAAATCATAAAGCAGCAGTTCCGTGTGTATTTGTAGCTCATCCATTTTGTGTGTGATTGACCTGGTGTTGGTGATTAGGAGGCTTTGCAGTGTCGATCTGTGTGCTAGTTCCCTTAGCCAGGCAGGCAGCTTTTGTCCCCACCTTCCTCGCCTCCCGCAGCTGCAACAATCCCTCGAGCGCCCGTTGGTGTGGCGGGTGTCCTCCGTGCCTTTGCGGCAACAAATTGTGGTTTATTTCCCCCTCAAAATAGGTAATTGAGCACTGTAGTAGTTATGACCATATGGAATTACCTATTCATTTTACCAAGCCTCCTACTCACCAACGCCAGATCGATCACACACAAAATGGATGAGCCACAAATACACACAGAACTGCTGCTTTATGATTTTCACAAAAGCCTGGCTGAACACACTTATCAATAGCAGCTAACAGATAGCAGCTAACAGCTAGTTCTAGCAGCTAACCAAGCAAGCAAGCTACTCATTGACAACATCAAGACAGGGTAGGTGAATTAAAACAATGTCTGAGTTGAAAACACATCTGGATGTTATGTAAAGGCCCTGTTATGTAAAGGCCATGTTGTACAGACACATTAATTGCATTGTGAGTCTGTTAAGAGGCACAAAGGCACTCTAAAACTTGCCCCGTTAACTGACGTTTTAGCTTAGTGGAGGGTTGTACACGTAGCTGCAGCTACTTAGTGTAGCCTGCACCGATTAAGGTCAGGGTTTTTTCAATCGAAACTACTCGCATATTTATAGCGATCAAAATTAACATAAAAATTCTCCTTTAAGTTAAACAATCCAGTAAACAGCATCTTTTGAAAGATAGGTCAGGAGACAAAAGTCCACAATAACGCACAAATACACATCTTGAATATATGTTTTAGGACAGTCACTGTGGGTTAGATCAATGTAGTGGCATTTAACTAATGGTGCAGCCAGTATAGACAGCATGCAAGACATTGGTTCACAACTTTTTTGGCTTTTGACCTCCCGTCACAATTGAGTTGAGATCGAGCCACGAGGCATCTTTCTCATACTGTTATATAATCCACTATTTCATTAGACTAAAGCAACAAAAAGATAATATAAATAATCTATCCTCTTTCAATCATTTTAAACCTGTTTAACGGAATGCATTGTGGGTAATACAGGCACAAAAGTTCGACAAAGTAGAAGAATGCGTGGAATAAAAAGGATGATATCTCTGCTTTTGCATTAACTTGTATTCCTTTTTTAACTGTCCATTATGAGTCTGACAATGATAAAGGAGTGCAATACTACATCATTGGAGTACTCTTTCAAAGAGTCAAAAGCCCAAACTGTTTATATAACAACTATGAAATCTGTAAGGGCTTATGAAAATTTAGTTCAGTACAATTATATTCAGTCACTATTTCTATTTTGATCAACACTTTCCTTATGCAACATAGGTCCTGCAACTATTAACAAAGAGTTTAAGAAAAATGTGTTTTTCCTCAGCTGTTAGTAACTTCAGACTTCAGGTCAGTGCAGAGTTTTACCAACCCTCTTCTGTGGCTGGGGTATTGCTGGGGATGATATATTAGTTACTGTGCAGCCATACTAAAGTTTAAAAGAAATGTGAGTCAGGGAAGTAACAATGGTTACTAAGAGCCAAAATATTTATCCTTTTTAACCAGAGAGAAAAGATTATGGAGCGCTGGAAAGGGACAGAATTATAAAAGTAGCTGCTGAGTCAAACAGATCTATTCACATTTCTTTTCTGAATAGTTCAAATAATACGTTGTCTACACACATCTACATAAAGTTCTGGTTTCCTGAAACCACCCAAAATACTGTAAGTTTTGAGAAAAAATGAAATGATGAATCCATTATTGAGCAGATTGCATGAAAAAACGAATGAGTGGAGATGAAAGTGAATTGCTGATAGAAGAGCAAGATGAGCCCGAACTGCTTCTGTGTTTATAATGCTACAGGTCAGAGCTTGGATAACATGCTGCACTTAGTACACAAACTTGGCAAGTATCTCGCCACACGTTCTCCTCATCCGCTAGCAGACGTTACAGCCTGCGAGTTGTACAGTACTTCCTAGTCATGTCACACCAGCTGCCACGATGGAAATGCTTTGCAAGTGTAAGGAAAGATTCAAAGTTCACCTAATGAAAACTTCATTAATAATCATACAAAACTTCATCACAGAAAATGATTGATTAGAGAGGAAAATGTAGTCAGGGTTCCTCGGACCAGTAAGCGTTTCATCTGTGTTCTTTTCAACTGATGCACAGACCAGAACAAATTCCAAAGTAAATCTCATAACACTGAGTGAGGCTGAGAGATTTGTTTCCATGGCAACTATGCAATAAGCCTTCTCGGAGTGTGTGTTTGTCATGCATGATACCAGTATCACATAAAACTTTATTTGGAATACAAAGAACAGTTAAACGTCACATAACTTAAATAATTATATTAATAGTAATAATCAGATTGTTGTTCATGAAACAAAAATATTGTAACTCAACCTATTAACAAGCAACTCCTTCTTTGTGCACAAGCATGAAATTACATCATAATAGGTTGAACGATGACAATCACATAAGAATTCTACACAAAGGGGTGTTAAGGTGTGATAAGCTGTTGAAACCATTTTATTTCTATGGTTAAAACTTAAATCGGCTGTAATTAAAATTATGATATAAACAATTAATCAAATCAATTACACAATGTGTAATATACAAGGTATGACTTATAGTTCCGAACCTATAAACAATTAGCAGTAGCACCAGACTGCAGTTCTCCTCAGCTCTACGGAGCCTTTCAGTGCATTCCAGCTCATCGTCTTTACGACCCATCACTTAATTTTGATTCCCATTTGCCGCTCTTATCAGCATGATTTCTGTTTTTAGCGAAGACCCCTAAAAACCCTCTAAACACTACCTGCCCAGCACCACACAGCAGACAGACAAAATTAGCAAAAAGCTATTTAGGAGGTAAAGTGCAGGTCATTTTCTCGGGAGATGTTGGAGAACAGAGCTAAAAGGAGAGTGAATATTGGACAGAAGAACAACTCCAAATGAATGATGATGTTTCTCTGTGTCTGCTGGATGTGTAAATAAGTAACTGTTTGCAAACACCGTAACAACTTTACAAGGTGATAATATGTCATTGTTCTGTTTACGTCTTGTCTCGCTAACCCCAAGTGGCCAAAAACAACTCAAATTAAAGAAAAAAATAATGCAGATTTACTATAATCGAATTACAGTAATAAGACTGCTGTACTTTTAATTGAATGTAACTATACAATAACTAGCGTGTAACCTTTCAGCCTGTACAGCCATACTTTATTGTATCTTGACTTCCATGCACTATTAAAATAGGATGTTTTTGCACTTCCGCTCCGTTAATTACTGGGATGATCTTATTGCTGCCAAATGTCTATGATCCATTACTGTGATGGTGTTGTAAATGTAAATATTGATGTAACTGGTGTTTGCGTGTGTCTCTCCAGCATGCAACATTAGTGTGTGTGTGTGTGTGTGTGTGTGTGTGTGTGTGTGTGTGTGTGTGTGTGTGTGTGTGTGTGTGTGTGTGTGTGTGTGTGTGTGTGTGTGGTGTGAGAGAGAGTGTGTGTTTCCCTCTATGTGTGCATTTGGTCCATCAGTCTTTTCCATAGTAGCCTTTACTAGAGAAGGCTGATAATATAAAAGATCCCTGTGGTCTTTTTAGCTGTTACGTAATAACTAACATTTGTGGGACGCTATGTTGTAACATTGAACGATTAATGTGAAGCACTGACATGAAATATTTAAGTGCAACATGATTTCATCACCCCTGCAAACTTAAATATTCCCCTGTAGGCTGAAAGAAACACTGGAGATTCCAACAAAGCACTCTTTTTTTCCTTTTTCTCTATACTCCTGTCTTCTCTACTTCACCTCTTCTTGCTCTTCTCGGCTTTAGAGCATGTCTCCAAAGTACAGCCTTGAAAACTTCATGTGACCCCCACTCTCTTAGAGATTTATTTAATTTCAAATTCAAACAAATTGGAACAGATAAGGGAATAGTGCTTGAAATGTTTGTATTCAAGCAAGCTAGAGTGTATCAAGCAGCTGATTTTAGGTTATTTTAGTTTCTCCATTTTCCTCACTGATTATTCTTCTTCTTCTCATCTTGTGTTTTTTGACAAAACAGTGAGCCACCGCACTGGAAGCCGTGAGACCACCACCTGTGGCCAGGATGTGAGATCGATGTGACAACAAAGGCTGTCACAGATCTACAGCCATTGTGCAGTCCATGTTCTACCACGGAAATCAAAGTTAAAAAAACGTTCTTGGTATAACAGAGTCCTTGACTATAAAGGGAACGTTTTCAATTGTGTCTAAATCCACTGTAGAATGCTATTGACAACATAATCACTCTTTAATCAGTTTAGATTTTAATGAATGATGACACTGAACCATATGGCCTACCTTGTACAGTTTGCACACACACCTTGAAACTGTTAATGTCCCACACACATTACTGGTCCAAGTGATTCATCTAACATCCTCATAACAAACTCTTTGTCACCTTGTCTGAATCGGCTCCTGTGACCTGCGATGATTATGAGGCCAACTTTGGAGTTTCTACAGTTGCAGTGTCTCCTGTACGTGTTGGTTGGTGTATGTGTGCCAAGCATTGTCGGCTCTCTACCTCACGCACTACCATGGTATGTCTCCTGCCCGGTGCGGTGTGTGTGTCAGATCAAACCGTGGTTCTCCCCTGATTCTGTCTACCATGAAGCTCCCACTGTGGACTGCAACAACCTGCTCTTGACCAAGCTTCCCTCACCAATACCCCCAAACACACACACCCTGCGCCTGCAGAGTAACCATCTGTCTGAGCTCAACACTTTGGTGTTGCACGGACTTGCCACCCTCACCGACCTTGACCTTTCCCAGAATCGCTTCAGCAGTGTCAGTACAATAACTCAGAGCGCCTCCCTGCCCTCTCTACTGTCTCTGCATCTAGAGGAAAACCACCTCAGTCACCTCCCTGAGGCCTCCTTCTGCTCACTGCCAGCTTTGCAGGAACTCTTCCTCAGCCACAACAACTTACACTCGATAGCACCTGGAGCCTTTAATGGTCTGGACTCACTACTGCGTTTGCATATCAACAACAACAGACTCACTACTGTTGACCCTCGGTGGTTCAGGGCTTTGCCCAGCTTGGAAATTCTCATGCTTGGCGGAAACCCTGTGGAGGCCCTGCCTGAGCGGGGCTTCCTGGCCCTGAAATCCCTCCGAAGTCTTGTGCTTGGTGGTATGGGTCTGAGAGGCTTAGCTGAAAAAGCACTTGAAGGGTTGGAGGGCTTAGAGAGCCTCTCCTTCTATGATAACCAGCTAACAATGGTCCCCACTCAGGCCCTGATAAGAGTGCCAGGACTGAAGTTCCTCGACCTCAACAAGAACCGCATCAAACTCATTGAGACAGGAGACTTCCGAGACATGGTCCACCTGAAAGAGCTCGGCCTGAACAACATGGAGGAGCTGGTGTCCATTGAGAGAGCCGCCATGGAGAACCTTCCAGAGCTCACAAAACTTGAGATCACAAACAACCCGCGACTGTCCTACATTCATCCACAGGCTTTCCTCCAGCTGACCAGGCTGGAGAGTCTCATGCTCAACTCCAACTCTCTGAGTGCACTGCACCAGCACATTGTGCTCAGTCTGCCGAGTCTCCAGGAGGTCAGCTTACACTCCAACCCACTGCGATGTGACTGCCTATTTCACTGGGCCGCTGAGGAGGCCTCTCAATCTCACATTGAAGACACTCAAAAAGAAAAGCAAACACCTCGGATGGTGCGTTTTATCCAACCCCAGGCCACGTTGTGCTCTGAACCCCCAGAGCTGAGAGCTCGCAGGGTAAGAGAGGTATCCTCCAGGGAGATGTCGGCCTCATGCCTCCCCATGATTCCAACCAGCTCTCTCCCTTCCTACGTTGGGGTAAGAGAAGGAGGAAAACTGGTCTTGCACTGCCGAGCTCTTGCGGATCCACAGCCTGAACTGTACTGGGTGACTCCCTCTGGGCGGAGACTTGGTTCTGAATTGAGCCAAGTATCCAAAGATTTACCAGCTCCTGCTCCCTGCCACAGCCTGACAGCCTCTGAGGGATTCAACCACACAGCCGCCTCCATCATCTCTCCAAGCCAGCCTCAAGATGATACTCACTGTAACCCCTCCAAACACTACCGGCTACTGCCTGAGGGAACTTTGGAAATAAACAAGGTCACCCTCAGAGAGGCAGGATTGTATACCTGTGTAGCTGAAAATGCATTAGGAGCAGATACACGCAGTGTTAGAGTGGGTGTGCATGGCAGAGAAAAGAAAAGAAAGTGGGGGATGACTGCTAATATGAAGGGTTATCAGTTATTCGAAGCGGAAGCCAGGTTGGAGGTGAAGGAAGTCGGACAACACCATGCTATCCTGTCATGGCAGAGCGGGCGCAACCTCCATTCAACTCGTCTATCATGGAAAGCCATATACTCAAACGCACACACGCCCACATACACCACACGCATCTTGGCTGGTACTCAGAGCTTCAACCTGACCCACCTGCAGGCAGAGACATTTTACAGAGTGTGTCTACATTTGGGGATCAGTGAGGGCGCCAAGCACAACAGCAGGAGAGCAAGAGAGAGCAGAAAGCCTCAGTGTGTGTCATTCAGCACAAAGGATGTCCCAGAACCACATCCTAGCCTGCAGCTAAACCCAGAGCTGGCCTACACAGCAGTCACACTACTGCTCCTCGCACTTATTCTGCTGCTGCTGGCAGGCCAGGCCTGGGACAATGAACCTGGCTAGGGGGACGAAAAGCACCACAGTACCATCTTCCAGGAAAGTCTTAAGGCTCTGATCATCTATCACACAGAAGGGAGCAACACATTAGCCAAAGCAGAGTAATGAACTGCTATTACACAATGACTGCTGAGATAATTATGTTTGTGCACGTTCAAATCAGTACAAAAAAACACACACACACACACAAAATGTCAAATATACACAATTACAGCTAGAAGAGAGGAGTCATAGATCAGAGCAGTGGTGTAGAAAGAGATTTGTATTTATTTTATATACCATATAAAGGATATATTGACCATGTTATTGAAAAGAATGCCTAAACCCTAACCAGGGAAATAAAAGTGGACAATCATACTCCTGCAGCACAGTAAACGAACACAGGGGAAAAAAATGAGTCTAAGCTGCAGATGACCAGGACTGAAACTAAAGACAATCTGATTTGATCCAGGGACATATATCTGCAGAGGAGAGTGGCTCAGACCTCCAGGGTATTTGTCATGTTTTCTGTATACATGTTCCACAGAACAAACCATTATTTCTCCAAGCAGAAAAAACTCTGTCTTGAGACAAATACTTAATGAAATTCCTGCATTGCTGTAACCCTTTTGCTTAGCTTTTAGTACCTTAGACCGGGTTGTTCATCTTGCAGTGCATATACAGTAAACTCATCCCAAGTCCCACTCCTCTTTTAGCATACATGTGAACAGAAAAGTAATTGTGTTAAATTCTATTTTGAGCTAATATACAATAAAATCTTTTCAATTAACACAATTGTATGGTCTATTTCTGTTGTCTTGCCATAAACATAGCGTAAACTGCATGACAGATGAGAACCAAAGTCATTACATAAAAAGTCACATATTTGGGATTGCTCTGCAGCTCCCTGCTTTTCCGTATGCAGTTGCCGTTTATCCACAGTAGGAATAAGTATGATAACAGCTCAGGACATCTGATACCTATTCAGTAAACACAAAACAGTGCGTCCCCTGCTGGATAAGACCTGGAACTGAGCAGAGGCTTTAGCCAGGTGAAAGGATAGAGTCACATTGTATTCAAGTCTGTCTTAAAACACTACTTACAAGCCCATTTCTACAATGAGTTACTAGTCACTTTAATCATTCCTGTTCTCCATAATAAACGTGAAGAAATCCCTTCCCAGAGAGACATGTCGGGACGATATCTGCAGTCATAGTTTTGTGTATAAATGACTTCCAGAGATCAGCAACAGGTAACTCAATGTTTCATCAAGTGGTTGTTTTCCAAAGGTACAGTAATTTCCATACTGAGCTGTAGCACAGAGAATAACCTAAAAAAAAAATAGCCACTTGATTTGTCTAACACAGACTAATTAAGCCTCTTAACTTCAGCTCAACTCTTAGATTGTATAAAGGCTGAACTTTTTTTTTTTCATTCTTTGAATAAAAACACAAATCCTAATTTTTAAAACTCACACTTTAATTTTTTTTTTTTTTATATATATATCCATCTCAATTGATGTGGTGTGGTTGAATAAATCCAGGCTGGATCTTTAATCAAAAAAGGAAAAGCCTTGGTCAGTAAAACACATTAACAGTAGTTAGACTCTGTATTTATTCACACAAAACATAATACATTTTCTTCAGAAAGGCAACACAATGCTGTATATACAGTACATACAATGATCTATATGTATACCATATTTAGATTTGTTGTTATTTCTTATCTAACATGTCATTCTTTACTAGCACTAGCAAGTGTAAATAAATAGTTTAGCAAATCATTTAAAAGAGTACCAGATAAACCTCAAGTCATAGTATTAGTACATCCAATGCAACAATCCTTTACACATTCTGGTATTTTGTGGTTATTGATATGTTTTAGCTGCAGTTCAATGACTTTCTCCAATATAAAATAACGTTTTTAAAGCAGCTGAAGGTGGCCTGGGGAATTTTCTTGGAAACAAAGGTTATGTTTACATTCAGTATTACTGACGTCTATATCTTTAAGTTGGAAACAAACATGTCATAAAACATTTGCAAAGTCGATTTTATAAGTATTTTAAATCCAGTATTGTTTACATCCACATTTTATAGCTTGCAGTCTTTTTTTATCCTGTCTTTATTGGTGTATTGTTGGTAGCCTACTGCATGTATGTTTGCGTTTGCGTGCACGAGACAAACAAAACAGGGACCCACTCATAGGAAAACAGCTCCACAGCACAACTAGAGGTCTAAACCTCCACAGAGAACCTTTACATCCTCCAACATCAGTTAAAAATCAAACAGCAAAAACATTTTTTGAAGAAAAAAAAAAAAACTAACTTCAAATATAATTCTTTTCACAAACAGCATCAACAGTAATGGCAATTTTAATTTGTCCCATTAGCATTATAAGATACATTAACACTGACATCATTAGGTGCTGGAGTGGGTGTCATTGCTAATGAAAATTAGGTGCTTTGAAAAATGTGAAGACCAAAAACCAGTTTTCAGTGAGAAATGTCCTTCCACAGTAATGGATGTGTTGAATGTATTGTACAGAGTGACACAAAGTGAAAATGCTGTTAGCTCGACACCATTCTCTTCACAGCTGATAAGATTGTACGAACATTTATAAAAATATAATTCTATTCTGCATTAACAAGTGACAGTGATTAGTACTGGTTCAGAAGAGTGACAGGACATTAAGTGACATGAATAAAATACACAAACCAATGACACTACGGAAATAAGAAAACATCAAGCAATCATAGTATAATTTATATCACTGTATACAAAGCACAGAATACTTTCTGCTCTTATTATACATGAGCAGTATGTTCCCGATGCCCATGTCACTCAGCCGTTTTGACCTGCTTCCATACATTTGAGGGTCATGCTTCTAAAACAGGCCAACACAGGTGCTCTTTTATCCTGTTGGCCTGTGCAGTGTGACAAAAAGTCTGAAACCAAGCCTCAAAACTAATTTAATAATTCCATTAGAACGGGCATCAAAAACTCTTGGAATGTCAGGTAAGTTTGTTTTACCAAAAAGAAACACCACTGTAACTTGTCACTATAATCTTTCTAAATATGGTAACAGTATTTCAACCCAAATCTAATTTAGCATTTATAAGCAGTATAAAAACAATTAAAATGGTTTATAGGTCACTATTATGTACTTGTAGCAGATATGATGTTATATGAGCCAAAGAAGAACGGTGTTTAATATTGTCTGTTAAAAACTGTTACCCCTCCTATGAGGCATTCCTAACTGATGGGTTAACATATTATCAGTGTTTAATGACACAATATAACATAGTTGTAATCATAATGATATTTTCAGTACTTTTAAATACATCTATACATAGTTTCAATCATGTAATCATCATATAAACAGTTAAATGATTTATAACACTGTAAAATTGTTATACTGTAAGCCTCTGGTTCTCAAACTGTGGTACGAGTACCACTAAGGGTACGCAAGTTCCCTCTAGTGGTACGTGCATGGAATCTCTGATGTATTAAAAAAAGAAAAGAAAAAAAAAGACAATTAATTTAAAAACATAATACAAAGAAATACTACAAATAAGTGTAATATTTTGTTTTGATATCAGCTTGCTACATAGTTACATTCATGAACACAGCGTGCATACTTTACATCCATAATTAGTTATGAGCTGTGATGGTAAGATTGTAAGCGGTAAGACACTGAGGTAAAATGTATGGTTTAAAAACACTGCATTGTGGCTCCAAACTTTAACTATGAGGGAGAGAAATGTGGATGAGCATAAGAGCTAGTTGCAACTTAAGCAGAGGCGGAGAAGTCTCCACAGACCCTGCTAGCAGCAAATTATGCTAAACAGTATCTAGATATGACCCGAGTTACCTCGAATTTGGCTTCAGTTGGAGCGGGAAGTACGTTGGGCTGTGGCTGTCGACAATAAATATTGTTTTGAGGAATAAACTTGCCTCCTGCATGAACTGTCCTAACGTTGGCCGTAACGGTGGTACTTACAGAGCCTAATATTTTCTGAAGTGGTAAGTGGTGTAAAAAGTTTGAGAAACACTGATGTAAGCCAATATACAGTATGACTATTTGTTAACTACTGAAGAGGTGTGATTATATATTTAAACTGTATACTGTTATCAAACGTTTAACTGTTTATACACCAGTACATCAGTTATGAATGCTTCAGAGGAGAAGTCATAGTAGGAAAAACATTAATTAACACATTTTATAGTATAATGTGTGAACTCATTCATGTAAATGCTCATGTTACCCAAAATATCAAGGCAAGGATATCTTCACACCACATACTTGAACAGTTTCAATTCAATAGGATATAGCTTTCCACACCTTTAACAGGTCTGTTAAAGGTGTGTTAGTCTGAGAAAAAAGTGAGCTGAACAATCTAAAGCAGCACAAATGTTGATTAACAGAAGCCG